>VXBB01013581.1:1740-104983 GCA_013399915.1 Illadopsis cleaveri | reverse complement strand
AAGAGAAGAAGAGAATCTCTGTTCCTAAAGATAAGGATGATTTTAAAAATAGATAAAGAGAACCTTTGCTTTTGAACCTCTCATCTTTAAAATAATAACCCCTGAGTTTACATGGCTCATAATCCAACTGTGGGAAGGGTCTGTAATATGAGAGGGACTTCACAAATGCAGATTCCTGGGCAGCTGCTTTCATGAGAATTAAAAGCCACAGGAGAATTGTTTTTTCTTGTGGGGAAGTTTTCATGGCAGGCCAAAAGAGACTTTTCTCTCTAAAAGAACTGATGAAAGACTATTTTAAAGGTGGCATACTGACCTGAGTTCTGTGCCTTTATACGTTGTCAGTGGGAAGCGAAAGAAAACTTGTGGGGGAGGAAGAACNCTAATCCTATCTCATGGTAGAAAACAGAAATTGGCCAGCCTGAAACCACTCCACTGTCCCAGTGAACTTCCCAGACGGGAGCTGTTGGTCCATGAGCACTGACTGAAGTAGATGATTAACATTTAATATCAGTTATAGGAGCTGCATGCCAGAGCTTTGGCAGGAAAGACCAGCTTTCCCATGGATTCATCCACCGGGACAGGAATTCAACAATTACCCAGCATTTAGAAATTTTCCAAGTCATTGTGCCTTCCATCTTTCAGGATGTGTTTGAAGAGCTCTGTTTAGGATGTCACACCTTACAATTAATAATTTGCTTTTTCTTTTTAAATTCCCACCATGAAAAATGCCTTTTTCCTTTGCTAGGTCTCTTCCTTATTCCTTCCCTCTCCTTGACCCTTTCAAAACCTTGGTCAGAATTCCCATTAAACCTTGGCCAGGATTCCCATTTGCATTTTCACTTTAGAGGAGGGGTTGCAATGTCTAATTAATTGGTAAGAGAAATTTTAGAACTTTGCTGTACATTTTCAGTGACCTCCAAAGAGCTTAAGGATTTTGTAAGATAACTGAGGGAAGTGGATCCCCACTTTGTTGGCAGATGGAACATTTTGCCAGCCCAGGGTGTGTTTGAGACCTTGTTCTTCACCCTCAAAACATCTGGGGTGAAGAAGTTAAAAGGAACTGAATGTCCTCTCAGGCTTTTGAAATAGATTGTTAGTGTTTTAATCCATTGTAAACCTTAGGCAAAATTGGACTCCTGTGTCTGGACAGTGGTCCCATGTGGATTTCTCATCTCTAGGGTGATTTCATTGTGTTCCTTTTTCATGTTTTTTCCCTGCCTCGAATGATCCCCGGTCAAAAATGCCATCATAGTTAAATTAGTTTGTTCACTGTTGTCCAGGATAAATCATTCCCTGTGCCTTTTCAGCAAACATTGGCTCTCTGGTTGTTGCTATTTTCACCACTGAATTCACCCAAGATACTCCTTGGTGCTTTCAGGAAGACAAAAACTCCCAAATCTGAAGCCCTTCCCAGCTGGGTGCATTGATTTTATGTCACCACTCAGATCTGTCAGCCTTGGGAGGGGCTGTCAGGAGCCACGTGGTGCTCTGAAGTTTGTGATGTCGGGGTGCCAATATTTCTGCCATGCATATTAAATAGCTTCCAGTGGGAATGCAGGCAACAGACTTCCCTGGGAAGACTGCTGCAATTCTCCTGGTGCTGTGGTTTATTGCTGAGCCATAGATTAAGGAGACCCATTAGGATAAAGGACTCGATTTTGTAATCATTATATCTGCTCCAGAATCGTTCTGTAATGAATCCTCTAACTAACCCCGGGAGCTCAGCATCCAAAGGATCTTTTTATTACCAGCTGCCATGCTGCAGCTAAAGGAGAGTCCCAGGCTCTGTGTTTCTGAGGATCAGCCAGGGGGAATAAACCCTCTCCCTCCTCCCCCAAAAGATAAATCCTGAACATGACTTCTTCCCAGGTTAATTTGAGTAATTTTAAGACAGATGTTTCGTTACTCAAAAAAGAAAAAAATAGTTTCCTAACCTGCTTTGCATGTGTTTTATGGAGATCAAAATGGAACACCTTTCAGGCTGAAAACTGGGAGATTTTAATTCAAGGATAATAATTTTTTTGGAAACATCACCAGGACCTGCAAGTTGGGGTCTTGCAGTGAGATGGCAAAGATAAGCAACTTGAACCCTTCAGTTATCAAACCAAAGATCTTGTTTCTAATAGAATGGCTCCTCAAAAATCTTAACTCTTTCCTTTCCTGGGTTATTCATTCACCTGTTGTTCTGCATGAATAGATTTGGTCATGGTCGTGTGGAGTTAATTCCTTTTGGGTGCTTAGCCAGCTCAAGACTGAAAAGCCATACATCAAGAGTTGTGGTTCACGGCTATTTATATTTTCAGAGGAAACACAGGGTTTGTTGTTTAATTGTGAAAAACTTCTGCTGATGGAGACACAGTTGTCATTACTGACATGCCAGGAGCAAGTTCTGAGTTAGTGGATGCAGTAAATCCTTTTATGCATCGAGCCTGGAAAAGTGGTTTCAGGGGAAAACATGAGCAAACTTGTTAGCAATTTCTTTCCCACAGTTTTTTTGCAGTTTTGTAGATTCTTCTATATATGTAAAAAGCCTGATTTTCTTGAGTGCCTGAGGAATTCTCAGTATTGCAGAGTAGAAGTAACTTGCTACACTTTTATTCCAGCGGGTTCATTTTTTTGTTGTTATTTTAAAAATATGAATTCTGAAAGTGTTCCCTTTTGAAAACCTGGGTTTGGTTTTGAATTGGAGGCACTTAAAAATTGCATCTGCTCCTTTCTGTCACAATTTCTCAGTGAAACTGTGAGATCATCGTGGTTATGGGAAGAGAACCCTAAAAGTGCCTCAATCTTCTGTTAAATGGAAATCTTCCAAACCAGAAATAAATTATGTGCTTCCATGGAGTGACATAAAGGGTAATTCTTAGGCCTCTTTTCCATGTTCTATGTAAAATAAAAATTCCCACAATGAAACAATAAACTTAATGAAAACCTGTTTAAATTTTAATGAAATCCTCAGGACAAAGCAAAGTCGAATATGTTACTTCCAAAGGCATTGGGAGACTTCATATTAGATAAAATGGAACCAATTGAGATACAGTTGATTAAAAATTGAGGAGATCTTGTCCCAGAATTTAAGCTTTAAGCCCTGTTACCTAAGAGCAGTGCATCCCACAACCCCAGAAATCTGGCCATGACTACATGGCAGTGTTCTGCAGGAATTTTTTTTCCCCTCCATGTTGTAGTTTTACTTCCTAAGAGGTTTTTTGGAGGCTTGAATGCAATCCAGGGAGGGATCCTGTGTATGCAGTGTGTGATTAACAGGTGTATCTGTGATGACACATCATAGCTGATGCCCATCAGCACGGTAAAAGTGGAATGGATTTTAAAGTCATTTACCTCTGTAATGTTGGGGGTTCCTTTTCTGTCTGGTCCCTTAATACTTTGATTCTTCTGAGCAGACTTAATTAATTCCACACTGCTCCTGCTGTTTCTTTTGGAAGATGATGTGGCTTTAACGACCCTGTGTACATCCTGCTGTGTGCCATGGAGTTTCTCTAGTCACAGGATCCTTTGCAGGGGGTTTCAGAAGGATTTGCTGGCTTTAGAAGAGTGGTAAGGCTTCACTCTTTGGAGAGGAGTGTGCTGGAGTTACCAGAGATCCTTTCTTCTCCTCTGACCTCATTTTGTGGGGAAAGATCTAAGCTCACAAGATGTAAGACTGTCAGTTCTCCTTCTTGCTTCGGGCAGAGAAATATCTGTGAGATCAGAGGCAAGCCTCTTGAAATCCCTAGGAAAAGGCACCATCCATGATGTTTTGCAGCCTAGGAGGGGGCTGTGCAGTTCAGCTGATTTTCCTGCTGTGATCAGCATCCTGTGTTGTCCAGTTATCCCCTTGGATGGCACTTCTGTCTGGTGGGAGCTGGCTGTGGGCACCTGGTGTGTCCAGGCTGCCAGAAGCACTGATTTGTGACATGAAACCCTCTCATCACCAGTTTTTTAATTATTGTGGTGATGCTGATTTTTCCTCATTAAAATAGGACGTATTAGTATCAAAAATAAACTGGGAATGGTGCTCTCTAAGCAAAATATTTTTGCTGGGCTTTCACTGCTTATCAACAAGGTATCAGCAAGCAGTGCTTGATGCTTTTGAGCCTGTGGCTTTGTGAAGAAAAGGCAGGATTGAAATCTAGCACAGGGAACCAGCAGCTTGTTCATATGTGATTGTTTCCCTCCTTTTAGCCTAGCATAGGAACAGGCATTTTGTTCTGCAGGTACCTGATCTGATCTTCAAGGTCGAATCTTTTCCTCAGCATCCTGTTTATATGGATGCCTTCATGAGGCTCTACAGATAGCTGCTAAATCCACATGTTCAGACTGAGGAGATGATAATTCCTCATCTGGCAGCCTCACTAAGTAACCTCCTTGTTAAAATCAGCTGTAGTGCTGGGCAAAAGGTGCCGTGAGCTTTCTGCGCTTAATATTTTTAGTGTGTTCTGTATGGTGCCAGAGTGTTTCTAACCTTACCGAAGTCATTTCATGCTTCTGTAATTCATTGGGTTTTTAGTGTATTTATAGATGCTATTTTATCAAGCACTGCAGCAGAAATGTTTGATGAGAGCATCTGGTTAAATCCATCACATCTTGTGCAACAACCTCAGAAAAAATAACCTCGGTAATCGAGCCTTTCCCCCTTTAGATGGTTCCACTAGTATTTTAAAGGCTTTAGATATTTAATATCTCTGGGGTGCCATAAGTGTCCCTGCTGTCCTTTTCTGTGGTGGAAAGCACATCAGTCAGCCATGCCACCCGGAACAGCAGAGCCACGTTTCAGCTCACACCCAGACCCTCGGCTGTGACGATGTGGAAGCAACAAAGCTGTGATTTGTTGGGACTCACATTGGGAAACCTCCCTGAGATGGTGCTGACAGCAGCATCTGTGTGGAGTGACAGAGCTGGGTTGTGTGAGGAGTGTTGGGCAGGCCAGAAAAATGAGAAATATCCGCCCGTGCTGGCAGGGAGAGCTGTTCCTGTGCTTAATCTTTCAGTCTCTGGGAAGTGGTGCCGGAGTGATTTAGGTGGGGTTTGCAGCCTTGCCAGCTTGCAGCCTTGCAGAGAAAACTGGAGGTGAGGCTTGTGGAAACACGATCAGAACGTTTCTATTTGGGGAGCCCCCATTCCTGCACTCCTGAGCCCTGAGCTACTGTAAGTGCTGGAGCTGCTTTGATGTCAGTGGAGCCAGGCATTTTCCCAGCTGAGCACTTGACCCTGGCGCTGGCAGTCAGCCTTTCAGCCACTGAGCTCATTTAATGAAGCAGGGCTGCAGGCTGGCAACAGCCTTGCCAGTTGGTGTTTTCCAGAGAGAGCATGGATTTGCCTTCTCACTTCCCTTGCAAGGGATTTGCAGCAAGGCCAGCCGCTGCCCTGTCTCTTTTTCTTACCTTGTCTTGGCCCTACATGTAAAGTTTTGGCTCTTGTGAGCCAAGCTCCCACTGACACACGCATAAAGAAATGATGTGGCGTTGGATCTGGAAGTTTAGAGAGGAAGCTGGGGAATGTGTGAAATGTGGGATGGAGATTCCCTTCACTTGGCTGCCTTTAGACACCCTAATGCTCAGCTGCCCTGGTTGAGAATGCAGTTCCCCATGTGATTCTTGTGCTTATGAACCACTTTTGTGAGGGGCAGCTGCAGAGGCTGCAGTCCAGGCTGGAATACCAAAGGTGTTGGGGGGTTGGCAAGGTCTTTCCTTCACCCATTCTGGTGTCCTCAGTGTGGGTACAGTCCCACACTGGTGTCCTGGTGACATTCTTGTGCCTAAATTGGACAGAAAGGGCTGTGTTTTGTGCTCTGTGCATGTTCCTGCAGTAATTTCAGCGGGGTTACTCTTGCTCCAATCAAACATGATTATCCTTGCCTTCCCAGACACTTGGAGTGTTGGAAATCCATCCGTGCTTTGCCTCTGGCTTCCCTGGGAACAGCTCCCGGCTGTGCTTTGTGTTCATGTCTCTGTTTCCTGGCAAGGCAGTTGCTGAGACTGCTGAGAAGTCAAATTAGGTCCTTGCCTGGGGTTTGTTTTTCTCGTTGCACAGTCAGTTTGGTTACTGGGAAGGTGATGATCCCTATGTGTCTGAAGGAGTTGGAAAATGGTATTTCAGGAGTCCAAACAAAACTGCATTTCTCTCTCGCCTCCCCTCATTTCCCCTTTCTCCTAATCACCATTTTACAGAGACTTCCAGAGGATTTTCTGATGAGCTTTTGGCCTCCTTGTGTTCCAACTGCTGCTTTATTGACCGTGTTGTCCATATGGGGACCTCAAAATGGAAGCAGTGCAGTGGGACTGGTGTGCAGGAATCTTTTGGTATCCTTTACACAGAGAGTAGATTTTAAATTTTATCAGTGACAAGGGTTTTTCCTATAGGAAGTTCCTCCTCCTACTGTTTTCCTTGGCATTTTAATGTGAGCATGTACATGAATAAATAAAAGGTCCTCCAGGCATCTTACTTTTTTTTTTTTTTTTGCATTGTACTTTTAAATAGCTGCACTTACAGGAGCCTGTTTCCAGTTTCATCCGATTTTTTACAGACCTAGGGAAAGAAAAAGCCTTTCCTGTGGACTTTACACACTCAGTGGAGGCCAGAGTTCAAGTCCTGTAGGAGAAGATCAGCAAGGGGCACCCACCCTGACACTCTGAAGTGTTAAAAGCAGGTATGCACCACCTGTATCCAGTCTTTGGGCAAGGTGTGTATACCTTTTTAAAAAAAACCACCACAACTTGGAAGCTGAACCAAACAGTGGTTGACTGTATTTCTGTGCCCTCAGGATTGCTGGAGGTCTATTTTCTTCCAGGTGTTTTGCTGCTTATTTTGTGTACATCTAACCTGAAGAGTGGCTGTTGGTAAAGGAAGTATTTTGGGTAGTTCCTTGGAATGGCATTAAAAAAAGAAAAAACCTACAGAAAAGTCCAGCAGAATTTATCAAACAGAAGAGGCTGTGCATCAAGGGGTTTGTTTATTTTCTAAACAGGTGTTTTTGGAAGTTTTTGATTCAGGATTTAGGCCAGCTGTGCTTTGTCACCTTTGCTGGGGTTGTAGATGAAGGTATTTGGGAGAGAAAAAAACCCCTTCTGGTGTGTCTTGGATCTGTACCCACCTTAATTTCCTCAGAGCAGGACATGTCCCAAGGAGGGGAAATCTCATTTGTTTAAGTGAACCCTCTGTGGAGAGGTTCAGAAGCTCAGGGCTTGCTCCTCGTTGTCTGTCTCAACCAGATTTGTGCACAAAACAAATACAAAGCTGGATTTGCTTTGGAAAGCAGTGATTTATGGTGTGGAGTCACTAAACATGTTTACACATGAGTCCTTTGGGCATGCATAACAGCTTAGCTTGGAAACCTACCACAAAACCATTCATTCCTTCTTATCTTGCCCCAGAGGCCAGGGCCAGTGGTGTTTTTGTTTCTGTTCCCAAAGAACTGGCTGCAGGCAGAGATGAATTAGAGGGGGGCGGTCTTCAGGCCTTTCTGAAGGGGGAAAAAAAGAGATACACTTCAGTATTATTTACAGAAAAAAACCCTCCACATTATGATCTATTACATCTGAATACAGGATAGATACAAACATCCTGGCTTTTACTGGAAGTAGTGTGGCCAGCAGGACCAGGGCAGTGACTGCCCCTGTGTGCTGGCCACTGGCCAGGCCCCACCTTGCACCCCAGGGAAAATTTTGGGCTCCTCGCTCCAAGAAAGACACAGAGGGGCTGGAACATGTCCAGGGAAGGGCATGGATCTGGAGCACAAATCTGGTGAGGAGCAGCTGAGGGGGCTCAGCCTGGAAAAAAAGGAGGCTCAGGGGGTACTTTATTGGTCCCTACAGCTCCCTGACAGGAGACTGGAGTGATATGGGGGATCAGACCCTTCTCTGAGGCAGCAAGTGACAGGATAAGAGTAAATGGCCTCAAGTTGTACCAGGGGGTGTTTACATTGATTTTTAGGGAAAACTTCTCCAGTGAAACAGTCATGGAAACAGCCTGCCCAGTGCAGTGGTGGAATCCCCATCCTAGAGGGATATAAAAGCCGTGTGGATGTGGCACCTGGGGACGTGGTTTAGTGGTGGCCTTGGCAGTGCTGGGTTGATGGTTGGACTCCATGATCTTGAAGGTCTTTTCCACCCCAAAGGATTCCACGGTTCTGTGATTCTGTAAAATGTTTTGGGGGCTCCTGCTGTGTTAACACTCAAGTGTTAAGACATGATAAAACTCCTCTGTGGGTATTAGGGGCTTACAATCCAGGAGGAGCAGTGTTACATTAACTGGGTATTTGGTATTGCTGTCACAGCTGGGGGAACATTAATCTGATTTTTCACTGTTCATTTGTGGTGAGATATGGGGGGGTGATGCACAAGGATGGAGTGGATCCTGAAGAGAGTCATGATTCCTCATTACAAAGGACTGGAGGTCTGTCTGACTCAGTCCTCAAAGGGAAAGTTAAGGGGTAATTTGTAGAACGCTACAGAGGGAACAGAAATTATTATAAATAAACCTCTTCTACCCATAAGAAAATAGAGTAGCCAGAAAATGAAAGCTAGATAAATTCAGCTTAGGAACTAGGTAGACTTTTACTGTGAAGATCGGAAATCATTGGAACGGTTTCCTGACGTGTGCCATGAATTACTCTGTATCACTAGAAATCTTTAAATCATGGTTGGCTTTTTTCCCCCCCTGAAAGTTACACTTTTGTTAAATTGCAGCTTTTGGACCAGAGTCAAGAATTCATTTGTTCAGCAGAGTCAACCTGCACAGGCTCCCTTGCATTACAAACCAGGCAGGCTCCGTTTTGGGGTGGAATCTGTGGAAGGATGGTGGCACAGGCTAGCTGTGGGGAAGGTGTACTGTTCATCTCACCTGCCTTTTCACACCAAAGGGGAGGCTGAGGGGATTTTGTCTTGCTCCACTGATACTCCTGGGTGTGAGTGGAAGGTAAAGCCCACTCCTGTCCCAAAAGCCGTGTCTTGCTTTCACGTAACTTGCTGAATAAGAGCAACATACACACAAATGGCCAAATCATTGTGTGCTGCTTTATTCCTTGCTCTGGGAAAAGGGAAAGGAGGGAGGGAAAGGAGTCCTTCCCACCTGCTGGTAACATCCAGCTGATTTACACCCTCTCCCTGTGTGTCTTGTTCTCCACCAGCTGGGGTGAGTGGCCAAATGAATGGCGAGGAGTTATGATGGCATAAAACTGATGGGAGACCAGAATTATGGAGGTCATAAGCTTGTTCCACATTAGAAACCCAGCTTGCAGGAACAAGCTGTGCAGCGTCCTGGCTCCTGGGAGGATTAATTACAGATGGTGGCTGCGGCAGCTAAATCAAGTACCTCTAATGTTGTGTAAACTTCATTAAACAAATGCCGTAGCAGGGCTGCAATCTATGAGAAATGGGATAGGATGGCGAGGATAGAAGAGGAAAGTACTCTATAGGAAGTTAAAAAAAGGAACTCTCAGTGCCTAAATCCACTGAAGCAATTTCTTCTGCCTCTTGTGCTTTCATGGTAGAATTTTAAACCACAAGCTTTTAAACTTATTATCTGGTAAAGCCTCAGTAGCTTGAATTAATCACAACTTTCTGCTAATGCCTTGCTGAATTCCTCTTAGTCAGCAAATCCTGGTTTATCTGATATGCTCAATCCTTCCTGATATTCTGCCACCACATGCATTTGGCCATTTCTTTTTTCCTTGTGGAAATCGCAGAGGAAGACACACCAACAATAACCTTGATTGTGGCCACTGTGGGTGACTGACTGATATGGTGCAGGGCTTATAGGAGCCCTCAGTTCTAACTTTGGCTGCAGGGTTGTGTTTTAATCTGAAAGTTAAGGGCTTCTGTATGCTGATATAATATCCTAAGCAACCTCCTATCTGATTTAAAGTCCAAGAAATGCAAGTTCATCCAGCTGTCACCTGTAATGTGAGGCTGCCATTTCACTCCACCCCGAATCACAGGCACCCGTGTGCTGCTGCAGAAAGGGGTGCTCACATTTCCCCTGCCTCCCTCAGAGGAGGCAGAAGCCTGAATCAGGGAAAATGGAACAAATCTCTGCTGACTTAGCAAGTTAAATCTGCTCAGCAGAGAGTCCCATGAATGGCAGCACTGGGGCTGGGAATCAGGGCATGAAGGAGGACTGCTCTGGGCAAGAGTTCATGACAGGGGCCACGGTGGGATTAATTCATCTGCAACTTGTAATTTCACCCTTAGCAACTCAGTTATTGACGTGGTGAGGAATTGAAAGGCCAATTAAATTAACTGAGTTTTTCCAGACCGGGAGAATTAACTGAGGAGGAAAAGCCAAGTGTCTATTTTAAAGCACTTTTGGTGGCCAGAGAAAAAGTTTTTGTGTTTAGTTCAGTTGTTTGTTTGAAATTGGATAGTTGGGGTTGTGTTAGACATTTGTCACTACAGACACTCTCAGTGTGACCCTTTGCCTGGCTGAGGAATAGAGTGGATAGTAGCTTGTCCTTAAAGAAACTACAGGAGATCTAATACCCAAGGGAATGCTTTTTTAAATAATTATTTGCTCTCAAAATATTATTTTTAAAATTATTTTTCCCCACTGTCTCTCCATCTTCTCCCAAATCCTTGTCTATGGACAAGGTGCTTTAAGGTGACTCTTTCAAGATCAGGAGCCTAAAGTTAGGCTGTGGATTTAGGAATCCTGACTGTGGTTTGATTCTTTCCTCTGCTGTTTTAGCTGTATGGTGGCTCCACAAGACTTGTGAATGGGTCAGCTGAACACAGGATTTTTGGAGAGGAGCACTGAACACTTTGATGCATAAATTTAGGCTCAGGAGCTTGACTTACCTCAGCTGGTTTGGAAAATGCTGACTTTTGAAAATGTCATCTTTCTCTTGCAGTTTTAGGAGGGCTTGAAAAGAAACCAGTCTTGCCCAGTGTCTCTTTTTGATGTAGGAAGCAAGTGAAAAAGTTGTACCACTTAAATAAAGGTAAACTTCAAGCAGCAAAAATATTTCGGCTTTTATGTTGGCATTAAGTCAGTTTTGGTTTTGAAATGCATTTTTAAATCTTCTTTAAAGAATCCAGGACTAGAAGCCTGGCCCTGCACTGCCCTGTGGGTAAGTGCTCAGAGGAATTGGTTTAGATGCATCTAAAGAGAAATATTTTGGCCTTTGGGCTTCATCAGATAACATGGCACAGACTGGGATCAGTAGGAACAGCACATGCTCTTAGTGGAAGTGCTGGAATTTTTATAATTTGTCATAAAATGCTGCAAAAATCCTTTGTTTTTTTTCCCTTCAAAGGTGTTCTGCTAAAGGGAATCCTCATTCCTCCTCTAAAACTGCTCCTTGCAGTAGGAAAAACAACACCACAACCAAATGCCGCCTGTTCTTCTCTCCCTTGCTCCCTTCTCCTCAGTAACAGCTCAGGAAGTGCACGTGTGTTTTGTGCTCTGTGTGTGATTAATCCTGAGGAGTTTGACAGAGCTGGTGAGTGCAGGATCAATGGGATCTCTGTTAGCTCAGTTTTCAGGAAGGAGGGATGTGGCTTTCCTCAAACTGGGAGTTGGGCAAGCAGCCAGAGCGGTACCAAAAATTACAAAATCATGCAAGTCCAGACCCAGCTGAATTGCAAACGGCTTTGAATGGGCCTGCCTATAAAATCCTGGAGCCATAGTGATGGAAAGGTCTTAATTGTATTTTTTTTTAAAGGAGAATGTCCAATTCTGACAGTCCAGAAGTCACATGGACAGGGGGGGAGAAAAGACTGATGGATCCATATGTGTAAACATTTAGTCATTGCGTTTCTTTTTTGGATGCTTTATACCTAAAATGAGGGAAAATTGGAATTAAAAGCTAGTTTAGAGACAGGTAACACCTGTACATTTCTATTTACCAAGGCATTTATTTTGTGTGTGAGGTCTGTGTCAAGCCTGGGAAATACTTCTGTGTTGATGCTTTGAAAAGGAACATTCCTGACGAAATCTTGGGTTTATGATCATCTATTTAACCCAATTTCCTTCCTGTTGTTTGGATTTGTATGTATCACTGTGAGTTGTGCTTGCTCAGGAAAGGTATTTTCCAGGAAGAACATTTTCATGTATTGAGGAGAATTAGTTTATTTGTTTCTCCTTGAAGCCTCTGTTAAATATATTTTCTTCTTTTTTAAATCGTTGATTTTTGAGTCTTCTCGGCCCTGCTGTGGTGCACTGATGGGAAGTGTAAAAAAAAATCCTTTAAATCATGGATCCTTTGGGAGGATTTCCAAAACATCTCCTGTCAGGACAGCTGGGTGCTTTGGAGCCAGGTGGTTTTTTTTCCTTCCTTTAAAAAGACTAAAGTAGGTTTTCTGGCCTTCTGAGTAAACCTCGTCCTAATTTGCATCCCCCTTACCTGCCTCGGTCTACGTGCAGCTCCAAAATGTCTCTAATTAGGGAAGACATGGAAATGAAAAGCAATTAAAAAAGAGTTGTTTCTAACGAGGTTTTGACACCAGTGCTTCCAGGAAGGGGGAAGCCCACGTGTGAGGAATTACTGGCAGGGTTTGATGGATCTGGTTAGCCACGGGAACACATTTTGCTGCTTTGGGCAACACTGCAATTACTGTTGGCTCTGCCTTATTTTCTCCCAGCTCTGCCTGGAGGGAGGTAACAAGCTGTAGCTCCTTGCACATGGCTGCAGGGAGAAAGCAGCCTGGGAGTCCCGGGAATTGCTGCCTGGCTTGGGATAAAGCACGAGCTGCAGAGCAAGCTGCTTTCCTGGGGATACCTCCTCACCCCTAACCGCGGGATTTGTGGGGAGAAGAGGAGCTGGCTTGTTCTGGGGACTTGGCAGGCAGCTGGCACGGTTCAGTCAGTAGTAGTAGTAGTAGTACGGTCAGTAGTAGTCAGTAGTAGTGCTACGGTCAGTAGTTCAGTCAGTAGAGGGTGGTGCTGCCAGGAGCCTCCCTGATCCCACCTCTGTGTGTCTGGCCACACCAACCCAGGCCTGGCTGTGGGATCCATCCAGGAGTGCCCGCAGATGGAATTCCAGATGCCCCTTTCAGCACTGACAGACAAGGCTGGTAATGAACGTTCCACCTCGCACAACCCTGCCTGGCGGGAGAGGCTCTTAATTGCCAGTTCCTACAACTAAATGGCTGTTGGGCATCGTGTAAAGGAATTAAATCCTAATGGCCTGAGCGGATGATACAAAGGGCTGTGACAACTGGATGGATGATTATGGTTCCCTCGGTCACTGGAGATGTAAACAGGCACTTCACACACCATTTTCCCCGCCACTCTGCTTTAACTCCACTCCTAACAGGAGGATTGGTTGCCTTGAATTTAAGCAGGTATGAAGTGGCAAGGAGAGAAAGGGGGAGAGGAAGCCTGTGCTTGCTCATGTGTCTGTAAAATGCTGAACACACAAAGATGGAGTAATTGAGACAAGCCAAATGTTTATACAAGGGCAATCCTAGTGCCTCCCTCCTTAGCAGGACCGGAGTTCAACTTGCCTGGGGGAGAGGCTGAAATGAGACCAGAGACTTGTTTTATTTTGTTTGTCTGTAGGAGAATCAAAGCAGGGCAAGGGACAGCTTTGATGCAGGGTCAGACGTGGGTTTTGTAAAGTGCAGGGTTTGGTTTTGATTCATTAGCCGGATGCAGAGGGAGGAGACCTTGCCTGGACTAACACCAGCAGGAATAATTGTTTTGCTGGGAGAAGAAGAAAATCTAGCAGTGGAGTAAGGGTGAGTTTCTGCTGACTTTGTTGGACTGCAGTATTTGAGCAGTGAGGAACCATGGCTTTATTTCTGCATTGCCCAGTGGCAGATACTGAAATGGCCTTCAGAAGGGCCCCTGTCTGCCTTAAGCTAGGCCCTTTTAAAGAATTTATTGTGGAGCACCTCCTCTTATTCCTTTTTACAGTCTCGCCCTCAGGTTTTTGCTGAAGGGACATACTTCCCCTGATGAGCAAGGTGATTTTGCTCACTGTTATAAATCCCCTCGGAACTAGCAGCTCTTGGATGGGTTTCAGTGTGGCACCCTGGCCGTGCATGGAACAGCCAGGGTTCTCAAATTGTCAGCGAGTGTTCCTGGCTCCTGCAGACAGAGATTTTGGAGAGATCAAGCAAGTCGTGTTATACTACACCAGCAAATTATTGGTGCTGAATACTTGTCTTTAAAAAATTGCTAACAAAGGGCGTATCACAGCCAAAACTTCCACAGGTTTTGGCTGCTCCTGGCTGTCTGATCAAAGTGCTTTGGGGAGATCAAAGATGACTCCACCCTCTTAAGATTTCACTGGTGTTTGTCTCTTGTGCTGGAATTGCCATTTAAGGGGACACTTGTATCCCGATGTGATTTAGACCTGTGACCCTGCAGGGGTAGAGTTGACACTGCCAGCTGGTTTTATTGCCAAGCAGGGGCAGCCATCATTCATTAACAGCTTTCTGGAACAGAAGAGGAAAGCTCTGCTTTTCTGCCAGTTCCCTGAGAGGTTCCCTGCTCTCTCCTTCCTTGGAATTTGTGCAATTTGCTGTTACATTGGAGCAGTGGACAAAAGTACGAGTATTGTGTGTGACAGGCTGCTCCTCCTAGGACTTCCATCTTGCATAAATCACTTCTCTTATGCCTCTATAAAATTTAAATGACATCTGGAAGGAAGGGACTTGCCAGCCCCATCCATTTGAAATATTCAGGTTGTTTTACATTACATTGGCATTGCTCAAATCAAAATCTCAGCCTTTGGGATGGGACTTCTGACCACCTAAAAATTAGGGCATAGCACGCACAGGAGACATTTTGGAGAGAAAATGTGATATTATTTCTTACCCTAAGGGTGTGTGAGCTTTTGGTTTTCTTCTAGTTTCACACTGACTGCTGTGTCACTTCATTGAGAGCAATAATTGCTTGCAGTTCTTCATTTTTGGGTCAGCAAAACTGGCAGGCTTGGGTCTACTTTACATTCTGGTCCATGAAGAAATTTTCCATTGTCCAACGTGATTTTCCTTTGAACTGTTAGGTCTTGGAAACAAATGTTTTTGTGAGACAAGGTGGTTCACTGGAATACTTCACCCTGGCTCTCCTCAGAGTTATTTCAAAGCAGCAATAAAATACCATCTCCTTTCAGAGTCTCTTTACGTTCTGGGAAGGTTTAAAAACTTAAATATTGAAAGATAAGTAGGCTTTGCAATCTGAAAATTGTAAAGAGGTTTGAATGATGAGATAGCAACACGATGGCAAAATTTGGATTTTTCTTTTGTTGCAGTGGTGAAGGTGGTGAAGTTTTGGAAAGTTACAGCAATTAGCAGAGCCAGTCCCCAAAACAAGTAAATGTAAATGATGTGAAATGGGCTGAATATTAAGAATGCAATGAATTGACATCTGTAAGAAATGGAAAAATATCATGGAGAAGGAAGGAGAAATGACAGGAAAGAAGGACATTTTGGGAAGATGTGAGGAATTCTTCCCTCTCTCGTAGTGAAATAATTTTGAAATACCTCCTGACATTATGGCTTTTCTGAAGGTACTCTGTGTTTTCCCAAGCCAGCCCCTTGCCGGGCGTGGGGATTTCAATTCACTGCCCTGAGTGCATGCAGCAGGGCTGCTCGGGGTCATGGTTGGGAGGCTGGATTAACATTCCCACGAGGCTCTGGGGTTTGGATAGTCTCTGTGATCTTTTCTTATCCCCTGCAATGTGGTAGGAACTGTGTGCTGATGATTCCAAGCAGGTGATGTCGCTGGAGGTGATTATTGGAAGTACAACTCCCTTTTCTTTCCCCTGGCCACAGCTTGGAGGTCCAACAAGGAGCCTGGGGCCTCTCTGCTGTCCTTCTGCCCTAGGTTTTCCTCCTTTTTGCTCTTGGAGCCAGAGATGTTCACTTTAGCATGGCAACATGAGAAAAACCCCATCCTTTTCCTGGCATCCTGCATGACGTTTTCCTTACGCTTGCAGGTGCAAGGTGGAAGTGCAGCTGTGATAATGTCTGGATAAGCTTGCTGCAGAAGCTCAAGTGGGGTAGCTAATCCTTTTCCCTGAGAGGCAAACTCCCTTTTGTTACAAACCTCTGTTTTTCCAGTGGAAATGATGGGGTGGGGTGGACACGATAGGACTTGTGCACGTAGCTCATGGGCACTTCAGTCTCGGTGTACTCTGTCTGCAGATGTGGGAGTGGTGCCCAATCATCCAGAGAAGGGTAGGAAAAAAAAAATCTATGTGTTGGCTTGTTGTCAAGTGTGCTTGGAGCTAGGCTCTGAAATTCTGCCTCTCTCTGTTCCTCATCATGGGGCGGGAAAGTTCTGCACATTAATAAGGGGTTAAGCAATTTTTCTGCCTTTGTACATCCTCATTTCCAAGAACAGTGTGTCTTGGCTGTCTCAGTATCTCAGCCCGGTGGGAGCTAGTGTGGGCTGGGGAATTTGGGATTTCCCTGCAGCAATCTGCTTTTGCAGGGGGAGCCCTGGCCATCTCGAGGCATCATCATGCATCTTTCACTGGCCTCTTGAAGGAGAGGGGAAGCTGGAGGATTTTTAGTGTGCTGTGTTAAAAAGAGTTGCAGGCTTGCTCTTCTCTTTGTTTTTAGGAGTCTTCCCTCAATGCAAAGCTCTCTGGTGCGTGCTTTGAGGAGAGGATGCTGGATGGCTGCAATTCCCTCTGGGTTTAGCTGCTATTTTAGCAGGTTTGTCCTGGAAGGTGATAATGCAGCCACTTCCCACTCGTCTGTCACTGCACGTCCTCTGTTCAACCTTGTGCAAGGACTTGTGTGTATTCCTAGAAATAGCAGACAGTCATAAAT
This sequence comes from Illadopsis cleaveri, assembly GCA_013399915.1. NCBI lineage: Eukaryota > Metazoa > Chordata > Aves > Passeriformes > Timaliidae > Illadopsis > Illadopsis cleaveri. The sequence continues at coordinate 88,265 of VXBB01013581.1, read as the reverse complement.
GACATAAAAGACCTAAAGCTCAGCCATTTCCAGCCCCCTGCCATGAGGGGAACACCTTCCACTAGACCAGGTTGCTCCAAGCCCTCATCCAGCCTGGCTTTGAACACTTCCAGGGGTCGTGCAGGCAGAACTGTAGTTCAGCTCCCAGAACCTGAAGGCTGGATTCCTAGCAGGACTTAAACAGCTGTCAGGTGGATTTAAAGTACAATATTTACTGCACTGTAGAAAAGAGCGCTGAAATTCTTCATGTTCCCAAGCTCCTGAAAAATGGGCTGTCTCGCCAGGACTGCACATCATGGCAGTTTCTTTCCAGAGCCTGAAACAACATTCCTCATGGCCTTGAGTGGGAAACATCAGGCACAAGGTGAAGGCTGTGATTTGGAGCATGCTCTCCTCTGGGTTGGTGCAGTCCAGGAGCTGTGGCTGATCCAGGCACCACTGACCCAGGCAATCACGGTTGTTTTCCCTGCAGGCAGGACGGGAGGGAGCCTGGCTGCCAGCTTCACTCTGGTGACCCACATTACCTTCTTTTTTTTTTCTTTTTAAGATAAAAGTAACTAAAGATGCAGGGAAGAATGTGGCCTCTGGAGGTCGAATCAAATGATGGATGCAGGTGTTTGGAAAAGCCATCCATCCACGCTGTTGTGCGTAGAGCTCTGGGAAATGTGCCAGTGCAGAGGAGTGGAAAAGCTGTGCAGGAAAAGAAAGTTAATTCAGTAGTCTTGAATCTCCCAGCTTTGTTTTTTATTTTGCTGAGGGAAAAAAAAAAAAAAGGGGGAAGGAGAGGAAGGAAAAATACAACAGAGTATTTTTCTAAATCCCTTGCCCTTTTTTGTTATCAGGTCATGCTTTATTTACATGCTGCTGGTTTTGAAAGCATAGGGAGTAACAGGTAGAGAGACACCTGAAAGTACTGGAAGCACCGAGGCCTTGCTGCTGGGAATTCCCATCATCAAGATCTTCAGGAGAGATGGAGGTACTGAAGCCAGGATTGTGATTGGAGCTGCTCTAAGTACTTGTAGTTCTGGGAATGTTCCTTTGTGCTTTGCTGCAATGTTCTTAGAAATTAGGTCTTGTGCAGCAAAGGAGATTAACCTGCTTTTGCTTTGGAGGGCTCCTTAGTACTGAGTTGATCTCTGCAATCAGATAAGTCCCATTCATCCCTGGTGTGGGATTTCTGTAGCTCTAGGAAGGTGCCAGGCTGGTGATTTGCATCAGCTACATTCATGGCACAGTGGGAGAGAAGGTGGGGAGAGTGTGGAATAATCTCTCAAGTTTTACAGCTGTTACAGGGGAATCTCTCCATCCTGAACTTTCCATTCCTAACCCATTCAGTAGAGAGGACACTTCCCTCAAGAGTGTTTCCTGTGCCACTTTTCCTAAATCTCTGCATTCTTCAGGGAAGCTGTGAATCATTCAGGGCAAGCCCTCAAGTGTGGGACTCTTCTACTTTGAGACCTTTTCAAAGTAGGTGGAGATGAGGAAAAACCAAAAACCTTAGGATCCTGCAGGAACCTCGAGTTAAAAGCATTGTGAGATGTGTCTTAAGCTGTGTAGAAACTACATGAACAAAATCTTGGAAAATGGATTTCCTTCTTTGAGGAGAAAAAAAAAAAAAAGCCTAGGCTGCATAATGGTTACTCTGTTTCACATCTTCTTCAAGAAGGAAGAGAAGGAGATCGCAAGGAAGAGTTCTGCCATATCACGATGTCATGATTAAATTTGTAATGAGGCAGCAATTATTTCTAACCAAGCGTGAAGTAGCCTGACAGGAATTGGCTCACACCATGTCAGCAAGCAATCTTCAGCCTGGCAAATATCCATGGAATGGAGAGGGATGTGAGGAGGAGAGCTCTGTGTTACTCCTCTCACTGAATCCGTGTGGACAGTGATGCTTCATGTACGCCAGAGATGTGCTTTGAAAAACACATTACCAAGCACTCATGCAAGCCTGTTAAAGAAGAAGAATTAAAATGGCCAACAAAAACACCTTCTCAGGTGTTATTTACTGTAATACCCAGCCTGTTCTGCTGCCTGAGGATGGAGGGAAGATGGATTTTCCTCCTCAGCCTGAACTTAGGGGATGCATATGCTTTGCCTCTGCTCAATATTTCATGGAGCAGCTTCTGTAGATTAAGACATCGCTACAGTGAAGGAGCCAAGTGCTTTGATATAAAACTGTCCCTTTTTAAAACGATGAGCATTGGAGAGATTTAGGAGCCCCCCAGCCTGTTTTCAAGGGTCTAAATAAGTGCTTATACATGTGCTCCCTCTTACCATTGCTGCTCCAGCCCCCATTACGGGCTTGCAGTGTGAATTGCTCTGAGCTTTTACCGCAGATTTATTCTGAGGGAGATGTTAAGTACTGAGAAGGGGGTGAGAGACGAAAATTCACGTGCAGGAGCTGTAGAGGTTGTGGTAATCTTTGTCCCTGAGCTTGCTTCTCCTGTGGACAGTCAAAATTTGTAAGATCGGTTTTTCTACAGAAGAGGAACTGTGGTAAAGGGGACAAATTGGAGAGATGCTCCAAGTATGGATCATGGTTATTTTCAGAGCAACTCCTGACATCTCCCTGGCACTGTATTGGAAATCAGGTCACAGAGTCATGGTGCTATGCATTGAAAAAATAAATATACTTTAGCTAGGATTACAGGGCTTTAATTTTAAATAAATATTTTTTTTTGCCGTGACCTTTCACGCCGTGCTTCTGAATAATGAAAGCAAAAGGAACTGTTCCAGCATGAGCTCAGAGACACGAGCAATTTGTTTCCTGTCGAATGCTGCCACTTAGCAATGGATAATATGATTTATTTCTGACTGATGGTCAATCATGCTAATTAATGGACTGGTACTTCTCCTGCTGGGGCCAACCCATGCCCTATTTCTCTGTTCGTCTTTTATCTGCCTCACAGGAGGGAGTTTAAATGCCTCAAACAGCTGTTTCTTGCACCTTCTTCTCTGAAAAGCAATGCTTTGTGATTTATCTGACCACTCTTTCCAGCCCTGGAGTTACTTTTCCCTGCACTGCACCTTCTGGCCACGGCTGCTGCTTCCCTGTTACTGTTATTCCACAGGTTTTGCCTCATCTCCCTCAGTCTGCTCACTGCTCTTGAACAGGATAAGCTTTTGTACCCCTAGCACTCCTTCTTCATAGAGCAAGCAGTAATTAGTTGTCGTTCTCCTCAGTTGTTTGGTGTGATTTGGTTGTCACTGTAAAAAAAAAATCATAATTTTTAAAGCAGGTGTGACCCAGTGAATGCCAAGGACTGTGCTTAACTTCTTTTCTGCTTCCCCTCACACTGCCCCTCTTGATCCCAATGAACCTGATCACACTTCACAATGCTGAAGCACACAAATACACATATCAGCTTTGCCCTTTTCAGGCTATTTTAAGCCTGATTTTGGTTTTGAACCTGTAGTTTCTGTGTGCCAGAGTCAATTAAAGCACTGAGGTGTTACCCACCTTCTGCTGCCATTATTTCGATTCAGTTTTGGACTGTTTTCTGTTTAGGTTTGGATTGTCACCTTGTTGAATCTCAACAGCTCCCAGTGAACCAGAGCAATACTGGAAACAAAACTGGAGGACATGAGGACAATCTGCATGTTTCCTTATTCTGCAGGCCTTTCTTCATCATTTTTGCTTGGTAATGAAGCCTTTGTTCTCCAAGATTGACGACTGTGCAGGGGTCCTCTTTCCCTTTGAAAGGGAAGAGAGAACCAGTTTATTAATCTGCTGCACAGGGAGCTGAGATGGAAGATAAGGATATAAAGGGTTGTATTTTCTGGGACCTGTGTGGGAGATTACTGTGCTTGGACCCACAGTGTCAATAGTAGCATTCAAGGTGTGTAATTCCTTGCTTTGAAAGGATACTTCCTAAATATCCAGCCTGGAATTGGAGGTAGCTCTGTATTTGCTGACATGGCTTGCAAATTTGCTCTAGAGTGGGTTGTTGCCTTCAAGAAGTAGAATTACAGTTACATTTCACCTGGTGCAGAGCTTCTGAGGGCTGTGACTGGTACTGAAGGAAATTTCCTTTCTCTGCTGAATCAAGGATTTTCATGGCCTGATGATGTTTCTTCTGTTGTTAGAAATGGGATAAAAGGCTTAGTCTGTCTTCTTCACTCTGCCCTGGCTTAGATGCAGTTAACATGGAAGCATTTGGCACACCATAACCTGCATTTTTAATTGAAATTCCTCATCCTGCTGGCAGTCTCACCTCATCATTTGACACATCTGTCACTTGCTGTGGACTGCTGATGTCCTGATGGCTCTCCCAGGTTCAAGCCTTAACCAAGCAGCATCATTTGGAGGGGCAGAACATCACCACCTTGGTGCTTTGCTGTCCATTCACCTGCATCCAGAGCATCACTCAGCAGAGATGAGCACCCCTGCTGCTCCAGAAATAGCCATTATATTGTAATAAGTGCTATCATTAAAGCTGTGATCTAGCTTAGATTAAATTAATCCCTTGTCTCCCTTCCTTTCCACAGCTGTTCAGTCAAGCATTCCAGGTCTGACATCCATTAACAGTTTGATATCCATTCAGAAGTCATTTTAGGGGAGGATGTTTGAGGTTTGCCATTTGGCAGGTTAGGAACTACTTGGCCAAAGGGGAGAAAAACCAGCAGGAGGACCCCAAACATTATTCCTGGAAGCTGAGGAGAATTTCTGGTATGTGTGGTTCATCAAAACACACAACTGGGCACGGAAAAAAATCTGCAGCATAAGAAAATGGGAGAAAATAGTAATTGTTTTTGCTCTCAGTCATTCACCATGTCCATTCATAGATGGATTTAATGTGAGGAGAAAGTTTACAAGGAGGCTGCAAGTTGCTTTGAGTGAATCTAATAGCAAACCAAAAGGCATTAACCTTTCTAAAGGAACACTGCTGCTTCCAAAATATTGTCCTATTGGTCTGAACAAAGATCTCTGTGTGCTGATTTAAATCCTGGTTAGAACAAATGATTTGAAATCACAGTTTTACTCCCTCTACCCTATTTTCTCAGTGCATTTGGTTCATTTGGGCCTTTTCCTGGCGACTGTGTCTGCATGAAAGATAGGATGAAGATTACATTAGCACCTAAGTATTTGAAGAATATTTTGGAATATCATATCCCTGAAATATCTTAGGACTACTGGGAAATGTTATTTTTAGACTCTTGGTTTTTACAAGGCTGGCACAACTGGTGAAAGATTTTAACAGTTGGAAATGAAGCAGACTGTTGAACTGTGAAAACAGTACCTTGTTTTACTTTATGTAACTTCTTAATTCCCTGACTGGAAGAAGGGGAGAACTAGTTCCCAATTCCTGGAACAGCGTGTTCGTGTTGCTGTGTTGTTAATCAAGCCCTGCACTTCGCATTAACTGCTCTGTGCTCTCCCAGGACTGTAGGACTAAAGCTGTTCCCACTGAGAGGAGCTGAATTTCCATTTGATTGTGGGCATGCTGGAATGAGCCTATAAAAACCCCCTTGTCAAGGAGTTTCTATTATATGCCAGCTAATACCAGCTCTGAAAACACACTCAGCAGAGCAACAGCCCCCCATTGCTGGAGATAAAACATCAAATCCAAACTGAATGGACACTGGGAATCCTTTATGTGTCTCTGAATTACTTTCATCTCCTCGTTGCTCCATTAATGGGTATCCCCACAGACCGTGCAGTGCTCTCTCTGCTTCCCCCTCGTTTGGGCTTCTCCTGCCAATTGCCTGGCATTGTCAAGTAATTGGAGTGGAAATGACAAATGAAAGCGGGGCTGGGCGCTGCCAAGGCTCCTCGCCTGGCAGCCGGTGTGTAATGCTGGTAATTGTTACCAAAAGTGTAATTGCTCCGGGCTCTGCCTGCGATTTCAACAAAGCAGCCTGGAATTCCTCCTCTGAGACACCCGATCCCTGCCTTTTCTCAGTTGTGTCTGGCACAGGAACGACTTGGGAGGTAAATCCGAGCTGGCAGTCTGACTTGGAGCTCCCTTGGGGTTTCTCCCTGTGGTGTGGCCTCCCCACTCCCCAGAGTCCGGCAGTGCGGGGACAGAGCAGCCTCTTGGAGGGTTAATCCCAGAATTGCTGGGGTTGGAAGGGAGCTCTGCACATCACTCAGTCCAACCCCCCAGCCAAGACAGTCACCTGGAGCAGGTGACACAGGAATGAGCCCAGGTGAGTTTGGTCCCTGGGCAGTTGTTCCAGTGCTCTGCCACCCTCATGGAAAGAAGTTCTTCCTCATGTTGAGGTGGAACTCCTTGTCTTTTAGTTTATAGCTGTTACTTCTTGTCCTGCCACTGGGTGCACCAAAAAGTCTGGCACCATCCTATCGACACACCTTGGAGATATCTGTATGGATTGATGAGATTCCCTCTCAGTCTTCTCCAGGCTAACCAGGGCCAGCTCCCACAGTCTCTGCTCATGAGAGAGGTGTTCCAGACTCCTCATCATCATCAGATGGGGTACAGGAAAAGCAACAACCCCCTGGTTTTTGGTGTGACACTACAAATCTGCAGCTCGAGACTTGGCTGACACGGAGGCTGCAGCTGTGCTCTGCTGGCTTCACCCTGCTTAGCAATTGCAGCAATGCCACCACCACAGCGACGAGCTTTACACTTCCTGGGTGCTGCAGGGGACACTCCAGCATCCAGTGACATTTTAGGGATGGACTGGATATTTTCAGGAAGCCGTAAGAGCTGGAAAGGGCACACAAACCAGCTGTTGTATGCTTCTTATTTCCCCAGTCGCTGCACCAGAATAGCACACAGGCTGTTATCTGGGGTGATGATATCCCATGCTAAGTGGCACCTGATTAAATTACTGAGGCTTTTTTGCATATTAATAGCAGACTGGTTATTTTTGATTTGTTGGGTGGGGTTGGGGTTTTTTTTGTGTGTTTTTTTGCTGAGGTAGAGGAGGGACAGGTGCAGCTGTCTGAAGTTATGATGGCCAGTTGAAAAAAGCACCAGTCCCAGAGATTTAGGTCTTTCTATGCTCTGGTTAATGTGACAGGGTGGTAGCAGCAAACCAGGAGCACTCACAGCTGCCCTGGGCTCCCTTTGCTCCATGTCTGCTCTTTGTCTCTTTAGCTTTTTCTTTGCTTTTACTGCTTGTTGTGTTCTTGCCTTCTTCTTTTATCTTTTTCTCCCCTGCCTTCTTACAAATCCTCATCAGCATTCTCCAAACTCATCACATGCTCACACTGTGCTCCTGTGTCTCCAGTTTTATCTCATTTTGTCTTGGTCTGGGTGTCTGTAGGCTCGAAAGGTTTGTGAGCATTTCTTGTTCTTTTGGCCCCTGTTCTGCAGACTGACCCAAGTAATGTAGATGTATCTCCCCTTGCAGCACGGTGTTTTAAAATTCAATTAAATTAGGTATCATTTCTTCTTTTGATGTAGGGAAATCCAGGGAATTAATAAATTATAATGGCACTACTTGGCGTTTTAAGGAGTGCTTTCCGTCTTCCAAGCGTTCTCTGCATGGTATTTCACTATTTATACTGTTAATTATATTTGTACTTGTAAGGAAAAAAAGCCCCTTAAGTTGTCATTGATAAAAATACACTCTCAACAGGATTGGAATCCAGCACTTAGATCGCAGCAGATAATTTGTCCACTGAGGAGCAGAACCTTGGAGAAGATGTCAGGCAATTTCCAGCAGTTCTTTAAGTGTCTACTGACAAGTCTTGCTTTATGTTTAGAACTGTATTGCCTGGGAGCTTTGAAGTGTCCTTGTACGTGCTGGGTGAGCACTAACAAAGCCTCACAGCAGGACAGATAGGTGGGATCCAGACTTTCCAAACTGGACTTTTTTTTCCAGGAATCTTAAGCTAAATGTTGAATTGTCCAAAGAGCTGCATGCTGACACCCATGAGGTGCCTGGAAGACTCTGATATCCCAGAAAATCAGGTGGTAGTTTCCTGACTATTAACTAGATAATGAATTTTTTAAAACTCCGCAGAGAAGTGTCGCTTTTGATCTGGTACCTAGCAAAAAGGAATTTAGAAGCAGCTGATTTGAGCCCATAGACAGGAGCCAGCCTGCTTGGGCTGTGATAGAAACCAGGGGAGGAAGAAGAGCAAAGAGGGGTTTTCTTACCACAGACCTGAGCATTTAAGTCTCAGAATGTGAGTAAGGGTGGCTCTGTGCTGACCTTGTGCCGTGAGAGCCCTTTGGTCATTATTCCACTGTGGAAATTATTTTCCTTTTTTGAGAATTTTAATAAGCATGAGAGGTCAGAGGTGAAGGTTCAGGAGAACCAAGAGATGGGGCACTAAGTCTGCCCCCTCCCTTCCCACTACTGGTTGCCCTGTGGCTGGCTTCCCTGCAGGCAGCTGCCAGCTTTCAAACACAGGGCGCTGCTGGAGCCAGCGGGATGAGTTAACTCCAGTGTGTGTGTTAGCTAAAGCCTGGCACACACATCACTTAACCTTCATTTCTTCTCTAACTGCACCATAAATCTGCTGGAAGAGATGATTTCAGGGTTTCTGTTCTGCAGCTGCAGCCGTGTGTGAGCCAGGGCAGGACCAGCTGTGTTCCTGAGCAGGAATTACTGTTCCCTCTTGGCTGATGCCATACCTCCAGGGGCTGTGCACCTTCTAAGGTCAGCATTGCCACCATCATTCCATCAAGGGAGAATCTCCCTAAGTTTCTGAAGCTGCTGGAGTGTTTGTAACATGTGCATGACCTTTGCCACAGAGAGGAGCACAGTTTGATGTCGGAGAAATGCTTTTGGAAAGCAGGGGAGGGACACAAGGACTTTTTTTTTTTTGCAGCATTTTTGTCTGTCCCAATGTTTGCAGATTGACACTTTTGATCCAACACCCGACAGAAGTGCCTGAGCAAGTGGCCTGGTTTTTCAGGATGTTTTTTCTCTCATTAAGCGGCCTAATGGGCCTTTAAGGCACATTTCAGTGTTTTATCATTATGCTTAACAGTTTTAGTAGTTAGCTGTAAATGTGCTCATGGCAGTCAACTGTTAATCATCCTTCTGTAGCTTAATTTGCCCGAGTCATACTTTGCACTGTGAGTAAATTGAAGCAAATCACTACATGGTGTAAATGAGCAGCGAGATTTGGTCTCCTTGCAAATCCTGGGATAGGGACTGTCCATCCTACACAGAAAAAAATCCTGTGTGGTGTCAGTTTAGCCCAGTGTCTGTCTATACAACAGGGATAGGGATTGTCTAGCTGCAAACAGCGTTTCAGGTGAGAAACTGATCCCCCTGTTCCCATTTTCTTGTGGAGGCAGCGTGGGATCATGACATCAGCGTGGAGGGAATGGAAGGTGGTCAAGCAGGGGTGGTGAAAACCCTTGTGAATTAGCTGTGGGTGTTCCAGTTGGGTGCACTGATCGAGTGGTGGCGACAGCTGTTTCCAGATCTGTCAGACTCTCTGCTTGGTCAGAGTCTCCTTCTTGGTGTTTTGGAATAAACGTGCCCAGAAAGAGCCTGTTTGTGCCTGGCCACGCATCCAGGAGAGGGTTTGCCTCAAAGCCACCTCTGGGATCAACCTGCAGTGTGGACAGTCTGAACCTGATTACAGGGAAGTTTTCCAGAGGTGCTGCACTCACCTGGAGTTCTTGGAGGTTGGATTGTCTTGCTGTTGGAGCACTTTGTTGGCCGTGCATGGCCTTGTCTTTCAGCTGCCTGTTGGAAGGTGTTGAATGAAAAGTGCCAACATTGGGCCTGATAAGCATGTGGGAGGGAGGGGGACTCTGTTGCAGTCTGTCTCTGTGGAGCTGTCTGAGACATGTTGTTGAAACAGGACGTGCCTTGAGTCTCATTTCCAACTTCATTTGCAGAATAACACGTCCTGGAAGCCGGATTCTTGCCAAGACTGCCGATGCCGGAGCAGTGTTGTCACCTGTGAGCCTACGGTCTGCAAAGCCCTTCAGTGTGACTTCCAGAAGGTAAGGGGTGAGTTCCTGTGGCTGTCCAGAGCCAGGCACAGGCTCTTGTGTCCTTGCACTCCTCCCTGGAGTGAAAACACGTGGTGTGTGAAGCCTTTGTCCCCTTTGCCGCGCTCCAGCCAGAGGCCGGGTGTCGGAGCAGCTTGATCCCAAAGGAAGCCCCTGAACTGGGCTCGAACCTCCCAGCATGAGCCCAGCTTCCAGTCCCCCTGAGTTTGGAGGTGGGGCTGGGGCTCCCTGGAAGATGCAGATGGGCACTTTCCACTCTGCTGAGCAACAACAGAGCTGAGATTGTCTGTCTTCCCGTTTCTTCTTCCTCGTGATGGTTGCTGAGCTTTCGTTGTCTCCTGCTTGTCTTTGTCTGGGTCTTCATTAATTGGCCATGGAATTGGTCTTGCATTAACATCTGGATTGCTGGGGTAGAGTGCACAAATAGCAGCGAAAATGAGTGTTTTAAAGAGGCTGTCAGTATAATTATATGGCTTTGTGAAGCAGGTTAAAATGTTTCTCAATATGACAGCACTAATGAGGAAATAATTTTGATTCTTACTGGTTTTCCCCATTATTATTGCTGTGTATTGATTAAAGCTTGACTGAACTAGTAGGAATTTTTGTGCTAAAGAGGAGGGAAATCAAGTGATGTCATGGTACACCTAATAACGAGTGCACTAGATAAAATGATAAAAATCAGATAAATGAAAAGGTGGCAACTTTAAAGCTCATAAAGGGAAATAGATTCATAGTGTGAAACAAATCTGTGTGACTCTTTGACATGGGCAATCTTCAAGACAAAATGTTTAAGTGTTCTAAAAACATCTGGTCATTTAAGCATTGAAAAGGATCACCAAGGATCTCAGAAGAAAAAAAAATCCTTTCATGCTTCAAGACTAAACCACCAACAGAAAAGCAAGGTCAGAAATCACCGTCCCTCTCTATGGTTTATTTCTTAGCTGCTCATTGTGAGATTTATGCAAATATTGCTGATCTTGTTTCTGCAACATCTGTCCCACGTCTCTCAGTGGCCTTTCAGCAAAGAATCTTGAGTTTTGTCTCGAACAAGTGCTTTCTATTCTTTGAAAACTGGTTCAGCTGAAGAATTCCCAACTGTACTCTTGAGGATGTAAATGAGGAGGTAAAATGTCAAACACACAAAAAGTGCTGTGCCACCTCTCAGCAAGGGGATGTGGTGGAGCAGCATTCTGTATTTCACTTGAAACTCTTCCTTTCTGAACTGAGAGCACCAGGTCCAGCGAGGCCTCATGGCTTCACTTTCATTTTAAAGTCCCTGTTTGATGTCAACTGTTTATTGGAATCCTGTCTCTTTTTAGGGAGAAGTGCTGCAAATAGCCTCCAACAAGTGCTGCCCTGAGTGTGCCTCCCGCGCTGAAGGATTTTGCCAGCATGAAGGACAGACCCACAGCGTGAGTCCTCTGTCCAGTTCCTCAGCAGGGGATAATCCTTACCTGTTTTCAGCTCCCTGTTTGTTTCAGCTGAGCTGGTGTGCAGGGGAAGGATAGATCATTGCATTTATATCCTGTCAGTGTCAGATAGTGGAACGTAGCAGGAGTTTGGTCAGCAGGGTTTGAAGAAAGAGAACCTGTCTCTGAGCAATTGTGTATCCTGCACGGCTTAATGGGAGAAATTTCCCCACTTGTTCCTTCCCTTTGCTGTTTCTGTGGATGACTGAGACAATGCAATAACATCAGAAGGGGAGCAAAGCACAGTGAACTTGACATATTAGCTGTGCTCAGAGAAGGCTTTTCTCTCAGCAGCCCTCTGTGCTGCTGGAGATTGATTGCTGCTCTGCGACCTGGGTTCTGTATTCTGTGATCCTGAATTATTCAAGAGGCAAGTTTTGGGATGTGGTTTCACCTAGGGGGGCTGAAAGGCCAAAATAATCAGAGTAAGTGTCTGGAGATAAGGAAAAAAAATCAAGATTCATGGGTAGTACTTAATGAATCATGTCAAACAACTGGCAAATGTAGAAAAATGGTTTAACAGCAAACTCAAGTCCTGTGTGTGGTCTCTTACAGACTTTTCTGTTTGACAAGAGGCAAGTCAGGTCCAAATCTCAAGAAATATGCTAAAATGCCCAGACACATTTGCCTATGTGTTCTGTACTCTCCACACCTGAGATGGATGTTGTAACCCTCTGTTTCAGCATGATTCATGGCCAGCATGAAGCTGGTACAAGCAAAACAAAAGCTGGAACAGGAGGGGTAGCACACTCATCTTGTTCTCATGTTTATTTGTGCCCCTGATTTGGTGGTACTATGTTTTACCATAAGACATTATATTTCTTCTTGTGCTATTGCTGCATTTCCCCATGCTCTTCTCTTGCTGCAGCTTTTGTCTTTTTGCTCTTTTTGAGCCTGTTCTTTGCGTGGGCATCCCCACAAGAAGGATACGGACATATCTGTACCTACAATCACATTTCACATCCCAATTCCACTGTCACCTGGTCAGAAGGCCACTTTTTATCAGTGCCAAGTCTCATCCTTGAGAGAGAGGAAGAACTTGAAAAGGGACAAGACTTATTTCCAGATCTCACTGTGCTTTCTGTGCCCTGGGTTGTGTTGTGTGCAGCACGGCACGCAGTGGGCCAGCTCAGGATGTGTCCAGTGCTCCTGTGCCCACGGGAAGGTGACCTGCAGCCCCAGGACCTGCCCAGCCCTCACCTGTGGACAAGGGGAGCTGCAGGACACTGCCCAGGGCTCCTGCTGTCCCAAATGTGTGGGCCCTGGTGGTGAGTACTGTCTGGTTCCATTGAGCTCAGAGCCTCCCTTTAGCCCCACATCTGGAAAGCTTTTCTTTTCTTGTTCAGTTTTGTTGGGAGGATACTGGAGGCAAGCATGTCTCGTAATTCCCTTTCTGTCCTGCTGCCATATTTACATTTTTAATGGCTTCACCCATGGGCCAAGAGGTGGGGACAAGCTTTAAGCAGTGAGCAGATGATGTGCCTAAAATGTCCTTATTTGGGGGGATTAAAATTGGGAAAAAAACCCTCAGGTATTTCCTATGCATTTGGACTTCAAGTTCCAAAAATGCTTCTTCAGCTGTTGGATGCCTTTTCTTGTTGAGCCCCAGTGGGAGAAGCATATCCAGAGCTTTTAATCCACAAGCCCCTTGGAAACTGGTGGAATTGTTGCCCTCTTAACCTGCTTTGGCAAACTGCAGTTTTGAATTCTGAGAGGCACAAAAGCTGTGTTTTGATTATGGGTGACAGAAAGGGGCTGAAGGGCTTTGGAAAAGAAACATCCCCCTTGTTTTCCTGTCCCTTAGAGCCTTGCTCCTTCGATGGCCACGTGTTCCAGGATGGGGAGGGCTGGAGCCTGGGCCGCTGCTCCAGATGTGTCTGCAGGGATGGTGCAGCTCAGTGCTCCACAGCTTCCTGCCAGCCTCTGCTCTGCAGCCAGGTCAGGACCCTCCAGCCTTCTAGGAACATTCCTCAACACCTCCTTTTCTGAAGGCAGTGTGCATTTCCCATGCTGGGGACCAAACTGGCAAGCAAAGCTTCTGGGTGACAAGTGGGTGATCAGGAAAAGAGATACCTGACTTGCAGAAATGGTGTGGAGTGATGGTGAAGCCTGTGTGTGTCTTCCCTAATACCTTATTTCCCCAGCATTTTATTTTTATCATCCCTTTGCTGGTTAATTAGGCACAAATTCTGTCTAAAGAAACTGTTATTTGTTTTCTACTCAAAAAAAAATGATCTGGAGTTGGTCAGGAAATGTTTTTTATTTCTGTTGAGTGAAGGAATGAAAACACAAGATTTATAATGGGGTTTATCTTCACAAATTTCAGTGTTTGGTTTGCAGCTGCAAAGTTTGATTTGCAGATCTTTTTTCTTTTTTTTTTTTTTTTTTGGCACAAGAACTCTAGAAATGCATTTGAGAGAGTCAACTGTGGATGAAATTCCCCTTTTGCCTTCAGGAGTTCAGAAATACAAAGCAACTTGAGCTGAAAGAAAAGTCTCAGAGCAGTGTTCCTTCCATGTGTTTGTGTTTAGAAAACAACAAAACTGGGAAGAAGGGTTAGGCAAGCCCATGGTTTTAGATCAGTTAGGAGAACAGGGACATTGCTGTTTCCAAGGTCTTTGCTGTGGACAAATGATGAGTTTTTAGCATTTATGCAGGGATCAGCACAGCCAAAACCCTACAAGATTGTACACAGCATTCACACAGGGTTAGTAAAGGCAGCAGACTCTACACAGTGCTCCAAACTCTGGGAAAATCACTCAGTTTTTGGAATTCTTGTTATTGTATAGACATGCTGAAGGGTCTGACTGTGCTCTTGGGAACTTTTTCATTGGGCCCATTGTGCCCTGGTTTTGGGCCCCTTGGTGTACTCCTTTGCAACAGCAAGCCTGGAACTGGCTCCCTGGAAATCCTTGTCTCTGACCTCGACTTTATGTTTTAGGGATGCCATTTTCCAAGTATTTTTAAGTCTATTACCACACTCCAATGATGAATGCAGAAGCTCCCTGACTGAGAACTCTTCACTAAGAAAATCAAAAGTAGTTCTCATAAACCTTTTTCTCTGTTGATGCTTTCCCAGCTTTCTGTTACTGGACCATATGTTTGGACAATTAACACTTTTTGTTTGTGTGTGTGTGTGCTAAATGTGTTTTGCTTTGGCCTGAGATATCCCATCAGTATTCATTTACTAAGTACTCTGCATTAAAACAAATTTATGCCTGCTTTAGTTCCCTCCTTTCCCACTCCAGGTGGACTGGCGTTACCTGCTGAGCCATTGCACTAATGTTTAATCAGCTAATCATTAGGATCCAATTTATAGAATCAGGAGTGGCTGTGTTGTTGCTGTGATGTATTTGAGAGTAATTGTCTGGCAGCATCCAAGTTAATGCAGCAGAAAGCCGATTCTGATGGTGTTCCAGATATTTCCTACCAAGGACGTTTCCTGGTGGAAGGGACATTAGCAGGATGTGCAAGGAACCTGTTCTGATCTCAATCAAACCTAACATTTTCTTGCATGGGCCTTTATCTCTGTCCCTTCCTTCCCCACTCCATCAAAAGCCAAGACAAAAATTCTCTCAGGATTAAACTCTCATCTTCCATCTTTCAGATAACTTTGCTCTTCCCTAGGTGCTGAGGGAGAAGAATGCCAAAAATTCCTGTTGCATGCTACCAAAATACACAAAAAAAGTCTTTTAACTCTGCTGGGAAATCTGTCCTTGGTAACTTTTGTACAGAGTCTTCCACTCTTTCTTTGAAAGTTCAGGATTTCACTAACAAAGAAGATGAGATGGTGGTGCTTGGCATTTCTACTCTAATTCCAGTCCACCAGTCTGTATTCTGATCATCCTGGCTTGGCTGGAGGGAGGTCCTGATGGACAGTGCTATTCCCAACTGTTGAATGTACATGGACTGGGAGCAGTGGAATTAGGCAGGTTTTGGATGGTTGGAGTTGGGGCATGCAGGAAAAGTTACATTGATGTGAAGTGCCAGCCTTTTCCAACATGATTTAAATCCGTCGTAAAAAAAATGAAATCAGAAAAATCCAGTTTTAAGCATAATTTAGCATCTGCACAGACAGCATGGATGGATTTAACTAAAACAGTGCAGATGCCTGAGAGGTGATGAGTGTAAATCACACCTTCAAAACCTCAAAATGTGGCAATTCCAGAAAAAAACTTCTCTCATCCATCTCCTGCTTTATTGTGCTTCCCCACATAGCTGTATGTTTATTTTTTCCTCTGTATATCTGTATGCCTGAATATAAACACTTCATGTCATGTGTATCAATTTATCTGCATCTCTCAGTGTATTCAGACCTCAGCTGCCATCTAAATAAGCCCAGAAAATGAGGTGGAGAAAACATCTTTCAAGCCTTGTGCTGCTTTTCGGGCCAAAATGAAGCCCTGAGTGGCTGTGGGTTATCCCATGGATGCTAAATGCCTGGAATTCCAAGCACTGATGCTGACCTCCACTTTAACTGTTGATGCTTTCTTTTCCTTGTCTCTGCCATCTGTTTAGGAGGAAGTCATGGTTCTGTCTCCTGGAAAATGCTGCCCAGAATGTGTCCCAAAGCCCTGCTCGGTGTCAGGAAGAACATTCCAGGTGACTTGTGACAAACCACGCCAAAACCACTCGCAATTTTTGGCATATCTCTCTTTGCCTTCTCCCCAGCCTCTGATTTTCTGCCAGCACTGACAGCTTAGTACAAATGCTGCTTTCTTCCCTCCTGGAAAGGCAGGAGAGTTGAAAGAAATCAGGACTTGATAAGAATTTGCTGGCTAGCAGAAAGGAAGCTTGCAGGGCAAAGCAGATGAAGCACTTTCTTTTCACACTTGTTTTGAAGGAGGAAAGCAGAAAGCACTGGTGGTCAAAGCTATTTATAGCTTTCATTGTGTCATCTGGGATTAACTGAATGTATTATTTAATGAATGTATGGATGTGGGATTTTCTGTCAATGATTTTTTTTTGGGCTAATAGTAACAGTTCAGGCCTCCCCAATGCCACTAGCTTGCAATTAATGAGAAATGCAAACCCTCAGTGTCATCTAGACCTCAATCCCTCGTCTTCCTGCTTACTGAGCATGTAGAGACCAGCATTTTTAAAGAAAAGTTTCCTATCTGATACAGACATGCAGAAGGAGACATCATATTCCATAAGCAGCTCAGGTTTCTGGAAGGAATTTAGTTGTTTTCCAAGCATGTTTAACAACTGTATCCATATCCTTTTTCAACAGCACGGGGAGCAGTGGAAAAAAAATGCCTGCACTGTGTGTGTGTGTCAGAGAGGGGACGTCAGGTGTCTGAGGGAGACCTGTGGCTCTGTCACCTGTGAGGAGGTACTGAGAAATCACCCACCTCTGACACCCCAGCTGCACCTTCTGCAGTGCCAGGGGCTTCAGAGAGCTCTGCTCACTTCTGGTGATGTTTTTAGGGGCAGAACAAGGTGCAACGCCCTGGGAAGTGCTGTGAGGAGTGTGTGTCTTCCCAAGGGAGCTGCTTGGATGGTGGCACCATCAGGTACCACGGAGAGATGTGGAACAGCACCCACTGTGACTTCTGCATGTGCCAGGAGGGGCAGGTCACCTGCCAGGGAGCTGAGTGTGCCAAAGTGGAGTGTGCCAAGGTGAGAAAGGCTTTCTTCTGCCAAGATGGACCTGTCAGGTCTTGGGATTTTTATTTTTTTTTTCCTTCCCTTTTTCTTTCCTCTCAACCTGAGACACTCAAAGAACTGGCCCTTGTTTTGGTGCAATCCCCTCAAAAACATTTCACAGGGAAGGAGAGCAAACCTGGAGTCTCCCCTGCAAGTTTGCACAGTGGGCTTCCATTGTGAAGCAAACCAGTGTGAATCTGATATAACTTGAATGCATTCCCTCCCATGCTGTGTCTGCCTGCTGTGGTGGAGGGTCAGACACACAGAGGATTCAGTGGTGATCACTGGATTTACCAGGAGCTGAACATGGGGAAAATGTGCAGGTCGGAGATAGTTAAAAGCTTAAGAAATGTTCCTTTTATCCTCATTCTGTGTGCTACAGTGGCCTTCAGTAAGGCAGCTGGATATGGAAGTCAGTGTTCTACTTTTCTTCATTTTTTTTTCCATGCCACTCTTAGCATGGAAGTGAAGCTGGCAAGGTATTTTATTCCCAGTGCTGTTTGCTCCAAAACTAATACCCTCCCTGCCAGGTTATGTTATATTTGCTCTGCAGTGGATGTGCAAAATGCATTAGATAGGGTTGAATGCTTCACCCACACACGTTCAAATATGCTTTGAATTGGCTTTTTTTGCAGTGGGACAAGACTTCTGTGTAGTTTGTCACTGCACAGGCTGAGAGGATTGGGATTGCTCAGCCTGGAGAAGAGAAGGCTTTGGGGTGACTTAATTGTGGCCTCCCAGTTCCTGAGGGGCTCTAAGAAAGATGGAGAGACTTTTTACAAGGGTCTGGAGTGACATAATAAGAGGGAATGGAATTCACACTGACAGAAAGTAGGTTTAAATTGGATATTTGGAACAAATTCTTCCCTGTGAGGGTGGTGAGGCCCTGGCACAAGTTGCCCAGAGGAGCTGTGGCTGCCCCATCCCTGGAAATGTCCAAGGCCACTTGTCCCTTCCAGCCCAAACCTTTCTGTGATTCTACGATCTGATGTCATTGGTGGGTTCTTACCTGTTTTATACCTACTGCTCCAGAGTTTCAGTGAGGAAAAGGGAAAGAATTGTGGCCTCCTGGGTTTTCTGTCTCAGTGGTGATGCCTTTCTGGTGACTCTGCCTGTGTGTGCTCAGTCTTGAGCAGCATCACCCTTGTGGTGTGTCTGAGGTCCAGCCAAAACCTGCACGTAATGGTTTCACTGGATTAGCTTGTTTTAATAAATGTTCAAAGGAGTGAAAATCCACACGTGGACTCCCAAGTGGTACAAAAAAGTGTGCATCAAGATATAAAAGTGTATGTTCACCTGTGACTGTGCCTTTGAAACAGCCAAAAATGCCCTGAGTGTGGGACCCAAAGTCACCCCTGCCGTGGTGCTGCTGCTGCTCACCCGACCCAAAACTGCGCAGAGAGATTTTGCTGGATGAAAAGTGGTGGTTGTCATAAAATCTCCTGCACTTGCAGCTGTTGGAGCGAGCTGCCTGCGTGCTCCTGGCTGTAAATTGGATCATTTACACTAATGATGATGGCGTGCTGTCATGGCTCAGTGGGGAGGATTAGTTAATATTCATGCTCACATCTTGGGTACTGACAAAAAAAAAAAATCCCATTATTCAGAAAAGCCAGGGGTGTTTTCCAGAACAATAGCTGGAGATGTTAAGGTGTAGGGTTCAAAACTCCTCAAGTCATGTTCAGTCCTAGTTTGCCTCAACAGTGCAAGGTGTGCATTCATTAATTACAAGGAAATGTTTACTCAAAAAGCAAATGCCATGTTTTCTTTTTTCTTTGTATTTTCCTTCCGAAGTTGCAGGTCTGTTTATTTAGGCACCTGCCTCAATAAATCAGAGACGAGGTGAAGCCAGGAGCATTTGGATTTCTCTCTTCATAAGGCACTATTAATTTCCTGGTCACGTCATCCTGCTGGAAGTGTAATGAGGCCACAGATAGGAACTGCAAGAGCTTTAGCTCCAAACCCTTTCAAACAAACTTGTCCAGCAAAGTATCAGTGGTGATTCTGACCTAATCCTCAAAAACCCATTTTCAGCAGGCTGTTCTCAACCTGGAAGATGATCAATCTCTCTGCAGCAAAGCCACAAGTTATCTCCCACAGCCTCTCCCTTTTCTGAGCCTTGGCAGAGCAGCATAGCTGCATTTTTTGGGCTAGGCAAGCCGTGTTCCATGGATAGGTGCTCCCAGTTTTCCTATAGCCTGTGTTTATGGATGTGGGTGGGGATGGGAGAGTTTACAGTACACAGTAGTGACATGAGATCCAAACCCCACCAAAGGCATTTTGGAGTAACTGAAGAGCAGAAATGT
This sequence comes from Illadopsis cleaveri, assembly GCA_013399915.1. NCBI lineage: Eukaryota > Metazoa > Chordata > Aves > Passeriformes > Timaliidae > Illadopsis > Illadopsis cleaveri. The sequence continues at coordinate 68,945 of VXBB01013581.1, read as the reverse complement.
ATAGAAGCAGCAGAGAGAAATTTAGGCCGTGTGTGGTCCTAAGAGCCAGATGGTTCCTCCTCTCTTCCCCTGCTCAGGAATGCACCAGGGATGGCAGAGTGTGGGCTGGCTTAGGTGTTCTCCCTTGGTGAACCTAACAATGACCAGTGCTGCTGTTACCCTGTCTGCATGTTTAATAATTCCCGTACAAAAACTGAGTGTGCCAGTGTGGCACAGGGAAAAAAAGTATCTTGGAACAGACACCCAATGGGCATAAATCAGAAAAACTACTTGGTAATCTTGGAAACTGAAGCTGTTTCTTGTGAGCTGTGTCCTGGTTCCCTAGGAAAAAGTCTCTCTCTTTTCTAAATATTCAGCTTCCACTTGGGCACAAAGAGTTGTGGTGAACTGGGGCACTTTATTCCTTTCTCCTGCTGCTAAATTCTCATTTTCAAACTGAAGTTATTTAAGTGGAATCTGCGGAGCTGTACCATTGTGACAAAGAACAGGGTTTTTCCATCTGGGATAAATAGAGCATGTGCTTTGAAATTCTCTTGGGGAAGTAAAAGTAGAACATTCAAAATGAAGGTAAGGCTCTATGCATTGAAATCCTGAGGCTGGTCTGGTGAAATCCCAGTGATCCACAGCAAAAAGGGGGAGTATTTCTCTGCGGGATTTAGGGATGAAGTTATGGCCTTATCGCTGAATTCCGAGGCCTTTTCTGAGCTTTGTTCTGCAACTGCAATGTTCACTAAGCACATTTTTCAAACTGTACCTACAGAGATGAAGTGGGATAGGGAGAAGATAAGGTGAAATTAGATATTGGAGATTGCATTCCAGGGCAAGAGCTGTTCTGCCTCGGCATTCCGCCGTGGTTTTGGCCATGTTGATTCCCTTGGAATTGCTGCAACCTTTCTCTTCTTCACAGGGTGAAGAATTAATTCACTTAGAGGGGAAGTGCTGTCCTGAATGTATCTCCAGCCATACTTACTGTGTTTACAAAGAACATACCAAAGCTGTGAGTATCCTTGTACTTTGCAGCAGGGATTAGTGAGTTCTGCTTGCAAAGGTTTGGAGGGGTTGGCTCTCCCACTCCGGTTCTGAGATGGATATTATTTGCAAGTGTAGCAGAAAAAATAATCCATTAATATCGTCTGCAGATTGCTTTTGCAGTTTGCAGAAACACTTGTGTGCATCTGCTGCAGAATTTCACTTTTCCTTGGTCTCCTTTGTGCAGTTCAATCAATCATTTCCCTTTAATATTTAATATCCCCACCCAGAGGTTTTCTGCACGTTTCATAAAGATACTTGATTTTAATCCTATCAAGTAGAAGCTACAGAGCTGGGGTATTGTGTAGCTTTCTGCCAATGTATTCTACTGATTATAATCTTTACTGCAACAGGAGCCCATTATTAATATTTTCAAGGAACTTGCCCCTGAAGTTTAAGAGAAAGGAAAACATTGATTATCTCAGTTTAAATATACCAGTAGTGGACTTTTCATTGCCCTCACAGATGTGGACTGGAGCTGATTGCTCTCTTTGCCAACAGATGTGGGAAATGGGAAGTTTAATATTGTTTGGGGCTTTTTTTAGATGCTGAGCCTTTCTTTGCTCAGATCCCTTTCTCTGCCCCAGATGAGCTAAAACACTCAGGTGTGAGATTTTTTTCCGGTTGCTGCTTTATCCTTTCTGAGAGAGGAACTGGCAGAAAAGCTTCGTGAGCGTTTAAAATGCCTGCCGTCTTTTCCCGCGGACCCCTTCATCCCTGTGCCGTTTCGCTCTGCCTGGGCAATCCACACGGTGCCGAGGCTTTCCTTGTTTCTCCTGCAGAACGGCGAGACGTGGGCAGAGGGGCCGTGCCGGGAATGCGAGTGCCGGGACGCGGCGGTGACCTGCTTCCAGCGCTCCTGCCCGCCCTGCCCGCGGGGCAGCCGGCCTCTCCCGGCCAAGGGAGACTGCTGTCCTCGCTGCCAGCCAGGTACAGAACCAGGGCAATTCCTTCTTCTGGAATCCCTGCAGCCTTCACTCCCCCAGCACCAGTCTGATCCCCCCCCAGTGGAATCTCGTCTCCAGTTTTCAGTTGCTAATTAACTCATTTCCGTGCAATTTAGTTCTTAGATAAGTTCGAGGCTCCCAGTGACTTCCCCTGGTTTAAATGACAGCTTTCTTTTGGCGTAAGAAGTTCTCCTCGGGGTTGGTGTTTTGGAAGTGTTTTGTCTTTTTCTTTTTTCTGCCAATGCTCCTTTCTGAATCCTACTGTGAGTTTTGGAGTTTATGGGCTCCTGATTATTTCTTGGGAGTGGGAAGAAGAAAGAATGTGCTTACATTGCTTTGCCACAAGCTCACCTGAGGCTGAATGGCTGCCAGTTAATAATTGTTTGGAAAGGCTAGCATAGCCTTGGCTTATATGGTAATTTTCCCTGTAAATTCCTTTTTCTCCAGGATATTGTCATTCCCCTGGATTTACATTTTGTGATTGGGAGGCTTTAGCTGTGGGCTGCTGGTTCTTTTTGGTAGCTCTTCTTGTTGCAGTCATATAACTTTGGTTTTATCAGGGTGCTCCAGTTAATGCTTTATCTCAGTAAAAAAAGAAAATAGCTTCACAGTTTAATTGTGCTGGAGTGCCTGGGCACATTTGCCATCTTCTTGTTTTAAAGCTTTTTATTTGCTGCATGCTAATGGAATGCAAAGCACTACAGAAAGCAAAGTGAGGAAAACTGGGTTTGAACAGTTCCAATGGAATTGTCCTTAATTTTTGAGAGGGAACAGTATCTGCACAGGCTGCTGAGGAAGGGATAGATGATAAAGAAGCGCTTCTGTTTGCTGGTTATCCTTGAAAAAGTGGCCATTTAGCTTCCATCATGGTAGCATTTTGGAAAACTCAGGCTTTGGAGTAGTGGTATTGGACATACAGAGCCAAGCCTGCGTTGTTTGTGTCCTGAAAGGCAGCTGGCAATTTCTCTTATCCAAGCCTGCTGTTTTCCCCCTGTGTTTTTCTGTCTTGCAGTGGTGGGGGATGAGAAGCAAATGCAAAATGCAGCCTGCAGCAGTTCAATCTGTGAGCCCAGAACACCAGTCCCTGCTGCATCTGCTTCCATAAAGCCAGCAAAAATTGATTTCTGCTTCTCAGAGATGCACTGGGGGAAGCTGGCAGAGAGAACCCACTCTTTTTTAGCCAAGGGAAAACAAAAAGCCCTGGGCACTGCTGTATTTATGTTAAAACCAGCAAATATTCCCTCCCACTGAGAACTTTTGGCTTGGAGCCTCACTGAGAACACTTGGCTGGGAGCAGAGGGGCTTGTTTCGTAGCTAGAGAAAAATTGTTCTGCATCTCTCCAAGTACCTGTGGGCAGGAAGTACTTCTGTGTTGCTGTGGCATCAAGGTTTTTCTGGAGGGGGAGCAGTCTGCCACCTGTACTCTGACCTGGCATTGACACGGAGTCGTGACTTACTGCAGGGTTTGGCTTCAGGAATCTCAAATCCAGGTTGTTTCGGGCCGTTAATTCCTGGTGGCTTACAATTTTTACTGCTTAGAAACCATGTGGACAATGAATACCCTTTTAACCAATTGCCTAGAAAATCCGAGTCTATATAATGACTTCTCACATACTAAATAGAGCAATAAAACATTTAGCCCCTTTGATATAATCTAGTAGATAAAAACCCACTCCAAAGCTAACACACCTTGTACCACCCATGGAAACAAGCGATGAATTTCACATTGCTTTTGGAGGTGCTTTGTTTTTTTTGCTCCTTCCTGACTGCCAACACTGCTTCTGATTTCCCACTCTGTGTGCTCCCCCTGTGCCAGGTGAGTGCCACCCAGACTGTGTGAGCTGCTCCCAGGCCTCTGATCACTGTGACTCCTGCCGGGACCCCAGGAAGCGGCTGCAGGACGGGCGCTGCGTGGAGAAGTGTGCACGGGGCTTCTACCAGCACGGGGGGGCCTGCTTAGGTAATTTCTGCAAGGGGTTAGACCCCCCTTCTCTACTGCATGCTGTGCTTTTGGCTATGGGATCCCACGAGTTCCTTCTAATGAGATTGCCAGGCCTTGGTGGGAAAAGCATCCAGGCAAATGCTGTGATGTAACCATGAGACTTTGTAAGGTTTTCTTGAACTCCTTAAAATACGGCAGAATCGTCTCGTTTCGTCAGAGCAGGGGGGATCTTTCTGCATCAGGGATTTGGGATTGAGTTTCCTTCTCTCTTCTTTCTCCTGGAAGCCTGCAATGAAACCTGCTCAGCCTGCACCAATGGATTTGAGTGCTCCTCATGCCAGGCACCCCTGCTGCTGAAGGATGGGCAGTGTGTGGCTTCCTGCGGGAAGGGCTACGTTCAGGATCAGCTCCTCTGCAAAGGTACCTTGAAGTCAAAGAGGCTGCAGTCGCCTGTGATGGCCAAAGAGCAGGCAAAAGCTGTACCTGGGCTATGAGAACCCTCTCTCTTGAGGCATCTGCTGTTGACATATGTGTTAATGTTCACCCTAGAGTACAGGAAGGAGTGAGTGAACAGAGGAACCAAGTCACACAGGGTAAAATTGATCACTGCTTGGGGAAACATTAATGACAATACCTCTGTGGATCAGTTCTGTTGTGTGTTTCTTTGACTTCAGTGCAGACTGCCTGCTCATGCCAGACCTTTCAGGATATGGTACTTTGAGGTTTGTAGAAAGCTGCTTGGAGGGGTGGAGGATTGATAGGACTCAGGAAATACTTTCTGGGGAATTTTCCTCCTCTTTTTGCCATTCATTTCATCCATACTGTGCGCTTTTCCTGGAAGTGCATTGAGCTCACTGCTCTCAGGAAGCATTTTTACAGAGTAAATTGGTAATTCTATAAAACACTTGAGATGTGTCTAAATCCTTTATTTTAGCAGTTGGAAAGACTGAGAGCAAGATTCAGAAGTTAGCTTTCTCTTTGATGGAACTATGACAGTGCTTTTATGAGCTTCCCCTGCTCCTTTGAAATACTTTAAACTCTTCCCAAACTGTAAAGCAGCTGCTTTTTCATCATGGCAGTTTAATTGTTTTCTCTAAAATTAACACTTTTCTCCTCTTGATGTTGGCCTTTTTAGAAGGCTTCTAATTATTTCTGCAGCTCTGATTCAGCAGAGGGGTGGAGCAAATGCTTAACTTCTGAGCCATCGCTTTAATTTCTTTGGAACTAACCCTCCTGCTCAGAATTAAATACAGGCTGAGGGCTTTTGGCACGTTTCAAGGCAAAGCACTTTAGATGGTTAAGTCCAGCTTCCTTTCCTGAAGTGGTTTCCCTTGAAAAGCTGACCACTTGTTTCATGTTTTGAAAGTCTGAAAAACCTCTGTCCTCCAGCAGCCACTACAGCCCAGGGCACCATTGTGGATGTATAAATAGACAAGAGAGATCCGGTCCAAAAGAATTTATAGGCTTAAGTATCACAGAATCTTCCACTTCGTTTGGTTTTGTTTTATCATCTCCTTTCCACCTGCTCGTGGTGTTTTAATTGGCAATGCCCATGTACTGCTGAAGGGGTAGGGAAAGACTAATGTTTCATTTTACTGCTGGTTTGTAGATTACTGATTGTGCACTCCATCCAAATTTGCAGTCACGCATGCTTGTAGCAGAATGTTGCTGGGAAAATTTGTTCCTCTTTCCTCAAGGGAACTAAACCAATTTGCTTTAGTTCTGCCTGCCTGCATTTTCTGCATAAAGTCAAAGCGGTGAAGAAAGTCTTACATTTCAGATAATCTCAGTCTGTAATTCATGGCCATTCACTCTTCCCTTGTATCGTCTTTATTTCTGCAAATCTCTAATCAGATTGTTAGGACGGGCCTCAGACTGCTCCAAAAGATTTTCCTCATAATGGTTTTAACATCCACAATAAGCATGTTCCAAAATCACAGAAAGGATGAACTAGACTGTGTTAATTGTTATAGTTCCAGTAAACTCCCTCTTGAGGAATTCGCTCTGGACTTGAAAGAGATTTAACACCAGGTTTCTTGCTCTGTCCTCTTGTTGAAACACTGCTGTCTGCATGGTAGAAAAACACAGTGAATTAGCCTTTCCTTTTGTTCATATTTTATAACAGCTGGTTTAATTGAGTCTCTTTTGAATTTTTGATTACAGTTGTTTGATCTCTGCCCTATTTTAATCCTACACCGGGGTTGTTTCCTGCCCCCATCCCTGCACTTGCTTCTGTGAAGAATTAAAACCATTAAGAGAAAGTAAAATTGAGAATAAAAAGTAGTAAGTTCAGTTATGGTGCAGTGGATTTAAAGATCACAGTTGAGTTTGTGTTGGGCAGAGTGGTGGATTCTCCCTTGGCAGAAACAGAACTCCCCCACCAAAGGCAAAGCAAAGGGAAGCAAAAATAAACTGTGTCTGTGTGGTAGAACGGAAGGGCTCGAAGGACTTGCAGTGTTCAATGCTCTCACTGCATTTTTCTAACTTAATTATTAATGTTTTCAGGATTATTCAAAAGCCCAGGCAGAACTGGAGTGTTTCTGCTTTCATCTCCCAAAATGCTAATGTTGAAGTGTGTAACTTGACACTAACAGACCCGGCTCACTCTGAAGCAAAGCACTTGGATTTCTGCTCCCTAAGTGTTGCTTTCCCCTGCTGTCCCTGGCTGTGGAGGATCCCCCAGGAAATGGGGCTGAGCGTGGCTGAGCTGAGCTTGCCCAGCTCCCAGGGAGGAGTGCAGGGGAGAGGTGGCACAGATCAGTGTGACCCCAAAGCCTGGCAGTACCTTCTGTGTCCTTACTGGGATACCACTGGCATTGCCCTCCTGCTGTGGTCAGACCTGGGAGGGCTTCACATGTTTGCAGAAGAGACAGTTTGGTGAGCTGCAGAACAGCCCCTACAAATCCCAGCTGGAAATAGCCAGGGGGGTGGAAACAGCTTCCTGGCCATGCAGCCACTTCTGTTGATTTATTTTCACACAGCTACTTTGTCAAGATGTTTGAGCTGACAGTGGCTCATTGCATGCTTCCATTTTTCCCTTGTTCTTTCTGTGGAGTTGGTGCCTGCCTGTTTGGGTGAGGAGCAGCTGTTGGGCCTGGCAGTGATCCAGAGATTGTGTAGTCAGGGTGTGTAATCACGGAATCAGGGAATCACAGAATGGTTTGGGTTGGAAGAGACTGTAAAGATTATCATGTTCCAACCCCTCTGCTGTGGACACCTTCCACTAGCCCAGGTTGCTCAGAGCTCCATCCAACCTGGCCTTGAAGACTTCCAGGGATGGGGCAGCCACAGCTTCTCCAGGCAACCTGTGCCAGGGCCTCAGCATTCTCACAGGGCTTTGCCAAGGGCCAGCAAGAGCCAACTGGTAACTATCTAAAAACAGAGTCAGGCTGCCAGCAGGGAAAAGTGTCTCTTGGAAAGGAGCAGCACCTCTAGGGAGGAATTGAGAACTTTGCAAATGACTGGAAATGTTCAGATGTGCTGACATACTGAGGCAGGTTAACAGGCAGGGGTCCCAGCTGTGCAGTGGGAAGTCTGCAATTAAAGGATCTGAGTCCTGGCACCCACTCTTTCAAAAGCATGTTGAAAGTTAGAGTGAGCTCAGAGAGGAGCAAAACAGGCAGGTCTGGGAGGTGAAGCGAGGACATTTCACTGCTTAGAAATTTACAGCATGAACTCGTACTCTGCCGTTAACTTTCGAGTGTAGATGTGCCCTGAGAATCATCCAAGCTGGAATGAGATGCAGGATTTTGTATCAGCAAGGGAAATTATCAACTGTAGTGGGAAACTGTGCACCAGCTCTGCCTTGGAATGGGATGGTTGGTGTTTGTTGTGTTGAGATTGTGAGGGGAAGATCCTATCCAGTGCAGGATGCCCAGGATCCTTTTGAGATGCTCCTCACATTGGAGTGTTCGGGAACAAGAAGAGCCACAGCATTCTGGAATGATCAGGAAGGAGGTGGAGGGAAAGAAGATGCAGGAGGGTGAGAAGGGGAGAGCAAACAGCTAGTCAAGACAAGAAAAAGAAAAACAAACCAAGGTGGAAGTGTGGAGAAGGAGCATCCAGAATGCCAAAGGACCACGTGCTGTGCATGAGCTCAAATGTCCCGTGTCTTTCCCCTTGATCACTCCCTGTTCTAAGCACAGGTGTTCCAGTTCCCTCCGTGTGAGATGGAGCTGATAGCTCTTCCCTGCCTTGGGCAGCACTGAAATCCCCTGGGATGGGGTGTTATGCTCCTCTGTGCCACATGAGTCATGTATAATGTCCTCCTGGTTCTGTGGATGAGCTGCTGCTGTGCCTGCTGGTTTCTGCATTGCACTGATGCTATTCACAGATGAGTTTTTCTTGGGTGGCTGCAACTTCAGACGTGTTTGCAGGGCAAACATCAAGAAGTTCCCTTTTCTCCCACCTGCCACAGACTGGGAGCACAAGCATGTACCTGCCTTATTGTGAAATAATAAATTGAAGAACATCTTTGGAACATATTTGGGTGTAATTGAGGAAAAAAAAAAAAAACAAAAACCAAAACCTTAACAGCTTAAAAGAACTGTAATTTGCACCATTCCTGCAACACTGGTAGCACAGGATTTGATAGGAGTCTGTGTCCCATGTTTTCTCCAGGAATTACTGAGGCTGAGCATGTGAGGGTTCCTGATAAGCCAGTTCCTTCTGCACATGGAAGGATGGGAGCAGTTGTTTCTGGAAGCAGGCTGGCCTGTTTTTCATTTTGCCCAACCTTGGCTGCAGCCCTGCAGTGCAGTTCTGTGTTTGTGCCCGGAGCTGGGTTACTGTCAGCAGTCACCCCGAGGATCTGAGTTTTAAGTAGCCTGTGATGGGAATCTCTTCCTATTTCCCTTTGTGCTTGCACAGCCCCAGGAACTTCACAGTGTTCCCAACACTCTTCCTGGGCTGATAACAGCTACACTAACAGCTCTGATCTGTGCTGCTGTCACATTCCACGTGCAAAAATGCAGCTGGAAGTTGTCCTGCCAGGATGGCTTGGATGAAAGATTCTAACCCAAGAGCAGCAGCGGGTTGTGTTTGTTATTTTTCATCTTCTGCAGCAGTGAAAGCTGAGCAAAAACCTGTGAAGAAGTGAAGTGGTGCAGGCTTTGTTGTAAAGAGCTGGCTGGAAGTGGGTTGTTGGCTAATCCTAGGCTTCTCTCCCCTGCAGCCTGCCACGAGTCCTGCTCCTCGTGCTGGGGAGCTGCTGAGAGCCACTGCCTGTCCTGCAAAGACCCATCACAGGTGCTCCAAGAGGGGCTCTGCCTGGCCAGCTGTGCCCAGGGGTTCTACCCAAAGGATGGCATCTGCACTGGTAAATACCTGTGAGAGAAATGCTCTGCACGGGCAGGAATCAATATTTCATTTAGCCATGCAGCAGCTGTGACTTTATTCATGTCTGACAAGGCAGCTGCACCTTGTGCATTCATACCAGATGAGGCAAGCTGCTGTTTGTTTGTGTGATTATTAATTCATTTACACTAATCAGATGCTGAAAGGTTTCAGGGGTTTTTCCTTGCCGAACAGCTTGAAAAAACCTGAGTTGTTTCTGAGGGCTTGACAAATCCATTTGTCTGTGGAAAGAAAAATGGTCTTTGCCAGCAGGTTTCTGTAAATTTAATTATAATTCAGCATCACAGTAACTAATACCTGCACAGCAGATGTGCCTTGGGAGCTGGGAAGGTTTGCTGGGAAAAAGGGAAAAGAGTTGGCTAGAGGGAATTAAAAGACCTAAGTCAAACAGATCCTGAAGGGGAAAAAAAAATCTCAAATAAGGAATCTCACATTTGCCACATGCATTCCAATCTAACCTGGATTGCTGTTGGCAGCCACCTCCAGCTGTTTGGGAGAACTATCCTTGGTCAGTCAGGGCTTGTTGGGCTTCAGGTGTGTAGCTCACACAGGTGTGTGTGGGCCACAGCTCGCTAGAAAGAGCCTAAAAGCTGGAATGTGGTGGCAAAATTGTTGCTATTTGTGCTTATTCTGGATGACCAGGTTCCCCCTCATTTTGGTCCATGTCTGTACCAGGCAGTTTTATTTACCTCTGTCTTAAGTGTGCAGGCTTGAAATCTTATAGCTGAAAATAATTCAAGCTGAAAAGGAAATTTAACTTAGGTTTGGTTTTTATTGCCAGTGGTTTCTTGAAACCCCATAGCTGTTCCTTGAAACCTCTGAGGTCCAGACCTTTCACCTTCTACCAAAAGCCATGCATATTGATACCCAGCTGGAGATCTGCTTTGTCTAGTGAAAAGAAATGGAAATTGGCTAAGTAAAATGCTTGACTCTTCTAAATATCCAGCAGCATATTGCCTTAGGGAAGCCAGAGTTCCATGGTGCACTTGGACAACAGGTCAGTTCACTTCAGAGCTGATTGCCTGGGATAATGTGGACCATTAGAATTGATAAGAAAAATGATCATGCCTGATTTTATCTGCAATTTCCCATTTTGAAGAAAAGGGGAGGAGGAACTGACCATTTTTTGAAATCACCTTTTCCCCCCTCTCCTTCCTGAACAGTTTGGTAACTGCTGCTTGCTGTACACTGCCATGTAAAGATTTATAGGGCAGTTTCCATGCATGGGGAGAGGTTGATGGCTCTGCTGTTCTTCCCTAATTGAGTGCATGTCATTAATGAGCTGTTCTCTTGGCAGCTTGTGGCCAGTTCTGTGAGAGGTGCTCTCCAGAGGCAGCCAGGTGTGTGAGCTGTGCTGCAGGGAAGCTGTTACACGAGGGGAAGTGCATCCCTCAGTGTCCAGATGGGCATTTCCCCAGTGCCAGTGGAAGATGCAGAGGTAGGAGGTGTATTTCTGCATGACCCTGAGGCTCTCAGGGCACCCTCATCGTGTTGTCTGCTCTTCCCCAGATGTGGGGAGGGAATTTTAAGAGCACAGAAACGGGAGTGGGGACAGGGAATTTGTTTTTGCCTTTTTTTGTTTGTATTCTTTGGTTCACTTGTGATGGACTGTTTCAAATAACCTCTTTTCCTTGTGAGACATGCTGAGACACATGTTCAAAACATGGTGTGAGGGAGAGTTATCACTGTTACTACTTATTCATACATGGGCACTTCTGCTCTCATTAGTTCACCTAGCTGAGTCTCTTTCCAGCTGGGAGTTCTCTACAGCTGGAGAAGGCTGTAGTCAGCAGCACCACTCTCAAGGAGTAAAAAGGGGATGTTTCAGTTCTGTGTGCTCTGCTTCTTCATCAGCTTGTCACGCTTCATGCTCCACGTGCGAGGGACCTCTGGCCACTCACTGCACCTCCTGTTCCTTCCCTCTGGCACTGCGCCAGGGCCAGTGCCTGGAGAACTGTGGAGAGGGTTTTTACCAGGATCACAACATCTGCAAGGGTAAGCTCTGCACTTGGAATAAGTTCCCCAGCTGCTGTAAACCAGGTTTTGTTTTTCCTTTACCCTATGCTGAAGCAGTCTATGCTTCATTCCTGTCTTTCCTGCTGGTTGTTTTCTGCTTTGAGAAGAAGTGAATTTTCCCGCATACTTTCTGCTTTCACACTCCCAGGATTTTGTGATTTCAGGGACTTTTTTTTTTCTTCTGTGTGTACGCTGCTGAAATAAATGTATGTTGCTTCCAGGCTTTTCTCAATACGAATTAAGACATGGATAAAATTCCACATATACCTGATACGAAATTCCACATATACCTAGTATGAAATTCCACATACATCTGGTAGATTTGCAAAGGCTGAGGTCATCTTTGCAGTAGTGGGAAAAGCGAAAATTGGGAAGGTGAATTTCTGCTTCATGTGAGCCCTCCACACTGTCATTTCTTGCTGTCCCTCCTAGTGAGATTGAGCTCACTGTTGCAGTTCCAGGAATTAAAGGAGAATTGGCTGCCTGTGGCACAGTGCTGCAGTTTTTTATTTGGTCATCAGCTTTACTCAGGAAAAGCCATTCCCTGGGGGGAGCGGGAGAAATGACGTCAAAGTATTTTCCTAAAATCCTTGTTCTGTTGTAGAAAGCATGACCAGATGTTGTTGGGCCTTTGTCATTGTCACTGGGAAAGCTGTCCCTTGTCCTCCTCCCTGGGAAAGCTGTGGCTCTGATGGCTCTCTCCCCCTGTGCCCAGGTTGCCACCCGTCCTGCCACTCCTGCTCTGGCCCGGGGGCCGCGCGCTGCCTGCGGTGCCGGGCGCCCGAGGACGTCCTGCAGCCTCACCTGCCTGGGGAAGGAGCTCTCCATGGCCTTTGCCTCCCCCTCTGCCCATCCCAGTTCCACGTGGATAGCACAGGAGTCTGCAGAGGTGAGAAGGGCTGTTCAAAGCCCTGGGGTTTGGGTGTTTGGGGGGAGCTTGTGCCGTGTTTGATTTGTACGTGCCCGGAGCCCTGTGCTTGCCTTGTGACTGCCATGGGTGTTTAAACTCTGTAACTTTCAAAATGGCAGATCCTAGTACTTTTGAGGGAAAATGTGATCTACATAAGACTCGTGACTAGAAGACTCAGGTACTTTCTTTTTAAATGCCTGTGTTCAAACCTGCACAGCTCAGCTCAGCATAGCCTCCTTCCCATTGAAGCTGAGTACGTGATTTTTAGCACTGGCTTACTTTGAAGCAGGATCAATCCTTAAATCCTTTTCAAAAAAGACTGAGCTTTCTCCTTCTTAGCCCTTGGAGCAGGTCAAGACATCCCACAGCAGTCTTTTCTTTTGAGGAAGCTCTTCTGCTACATGCCCTGCAGCACATCTGCCATCCCTGCTCCTGCAATACCAACTGGGAAACATTTCCATGAAGGCTAGAGTTTGGAAAAGTGGGTAATGTGATGTACACTGGGGATACATGTGGTTTCCCACCAGTTAGAGAGATAGTGACTTAAGTAAAGTACTAGCAATTACAATAGTAACAACACTACTGATGGCTATTTCTTCCTGTTGGAAAAAACCCCGATCTTTTAAAAGTGGACGTAATTTAAAATCCAGTTATTTCGATTTTATCTTTTTGTCTCAGCTCAGTGGAATGAGTACAATCTCATTTTTTTGCTTTAGAAGATGTTGAAAAGGAAGAAGTGGCTTGTTTTTTGGTTTTTTGGTTTTTTTTTTTGGGGGGGAGGGGTTGTTTGTTTGTTTTTTCCTGTGGAGCAATTCTGTCTTAATCAGTGACCTAGACAGGTACCCAGTACTTTGAACTGATTCCTGAAGGCATTAGTGTAGTGTACAATCCAGGCAATAGCTGTTCCTTGGCAGGCAGTGGGTTTTCCTGGCTGAGTCCAGGTCATGGTGTAGAAACTGTGTGAGGGGATCCCTATATCCCTGCCTCAGGTGGGTGAACAGGCCTGAGCAGAGCTCAGTGACAGTACTGAATTATGTCATGGGGCAAGAATCTCAGCACAGCCCCTTGTGGTATTGGCTCTGCTGTGTCAGAGGTGGCATTAGAGTGGGAGTTTGATTTATTGTAGAAATTGGTTTATTGCAGAGCGTTCAAGATGTCAGACTGGGAGCTCTCACTGTAAAATACTCATGCAAGGTTTGTAGGTTAAACCTTTTGGAAAAAGCAAACCCACAGCATTGTGCAGAACAGAAGCATGTTCATATGTAGGGCAAAATGCTGGTTTTGTAGAGTCACAGAATGACCTGGGCTGGGAGGGACCTTAAAGATCTCCCTGGCAGCCAGGTAAGTGTAGTTGTATCAATTATTTTATTTCATTTAATGTCTTGTCTCCAGCCCTGTGTCTCATCTCCCCAGAGTCCAGAGGTCTGTGTTCAACCCACACAGTGGAACCTGTGGCCTCCAGCCACTGCTTGAATAAATATGAGGTTTTAAGCTAGTGAGTTTATGTATTTATTTAATCAGATGGCTTAGTTGAAGATGGTTTGGTTTAGGGTTGGTGCCAGGAAAGAAATGCAGTTTTTAACTGCACTCTTCCTTCTGGCCGGATCATCCTTGTGATGAGTGTTCACTTCAGGTGGCCAGTCCGTCCACCTCTGTGGATATTTGCTCCAGAATGGCTGATGATAACTGTGCAGTGGTAGGAAACCCTGCCTGGAGTAACTGCAGGGTGATAACAGAAGGTGATCTCAGCAGCTGGTAAGTTTGCAGAACCCTGGAGCTCTTCTGGGGAGGACAACAGCATCACATTGGGCAGCTCAGCTTTGCATTTCAGTAATGAACTGCGTGGGTGCAAAGAAATAATAAATATGCAGCTGTCTCTGCTTGCTCCTTATCTTCGGGAACTGCTCTCTACTTTGAACTCCTTTCTACCTCTCACAAGCAGAGGATCCTGTGAAGGAAAAATGCCTTCTTGTCATCCTTGGGAAGAAAGCAATCTGGCCATACTTTGAGGCAGTAAGCAGCGAAATAAGCCAGAATTAATTGGGCTTGCTGTGTGTCCTTGTTCTTCCCTTCCCTGCAGAGTGCCACTCCTCCTGTGCAGGCTGCGTGGGGAATTCTTCCCAGGACTGCACGGCTTGCCCGGCTCCTCACGTGCTGCTGGAGGGCAGGTGCCTCCCCTCGTGTCCTGAGGGGCTGTTCAGCCACGGGGATCGCTGCTCCTGTGAGTGCACCTGCAGCTCACCCTGCTGCATCCCATTCCATGCATGCACCAGGGTGCATTTCTCAATGTGATTAGAGAGGCTGGCAGATTTTTGTGAAGCTAGGGTAGTCCAATTTCAGGGAACGGAATCTCCTCCTGATGGGAGAGAGATGTACACTTGGAATCATAAATTACACTCCGTTGTGCTCCTCAGGACTGTTTCCCTGAAGGTATTTTGTACCTGATTTCAGGCTGGTGTTCCTAGCTTGTATGCTGTGGAAAAAGCTCTTTCATGGACAACATAGAAAAATAAAATGCTTCTATTAGGCAAAATCTCAAACTTAGAGAGAAAAACCTTTTCTAAAGTCCATTGCTCTATTTATTCAATTTATTCAGTCAAGGAACAACTCCATAAATAGATTTATCTGGCAGACCATTGTAAAGATTCATCAGTTTTGAGGTGTGCACTGCCACCTTAGAGCTGAGGTAACTGCTGAGTGCTGCTTTACGTGGTTTCAGGCTTATATAAATGTCTTAGAAACAAAATTCCAGTGTCAGGAAAGTGGCATCTTGCAAGCTGTGTCCTTTTATTCACAAAGAGCTTTGAAAGTAGTTTTTAAGAATTTTTTACCAACTGTTAGCCGTAGTATTTTTATCTCCCTCAGATCTGTAGGATGGAAATCTGACATCTGTCTTTAAGGCTGGAAGGATACAAAAGCAGTCCATGAAATATTTTTCAGCACTCTTAAGCCACTTTTCTCTGCCACATCTTTGTTGAGCTTTTAGCAGACAGAGTGGCTAATGAGCTGGCAGGGCATTCCTCCTTTAGAGGTTTCAGTTTGGGAGGGCTTGGTGGAGAAATCATTCCTCAGTTTTCCTCTCATGCATATCAAGCTCCACAATGATGTTCATACAGTCCCAAGAGAAGTTTAATTTATCTCCCCTGTGCATGCCACTCTGTTTTTTTTATATGCACAAGCATATGCTGCAGGGAGGAATACCAGGGCCAGTCTCTCTCTCTCTCTTTTATATTGTGTGTAGATCTGTACCTTGATTAATGCAGGGAACAAATCACATTTCTTAAACTGACAACCCATTCCTCATCTTGTTTATTCAAAATGAGCATGTAAGAGCCTTCCAAACCACAACCTTGCAGGCCCTGGTGCCATTAGACCATTTTATGCCCATGTTTTGTAGGAATAAATGATAGTGGGAGCTGGTGTTTTGGGAAGGGAGGGGAGAAGGGTGCACCAGGAGCATAACCAGGAATGTTGGTTTTCTTCCTCAGCCTGTCATCCATCCTGCAAGACATGCCATGGCCCCTCTGACTGGGAATGCTCAACCTGCCACCCTCATGCCACTCTGGATGGTGGGAAGTGCAGGACAAGCTGCAAGGAGGAGCAGTACCTCAACCTGGTGGGGTATTGTGTGGGTGAGTAAGGGCAGCTGCTGGGGGATGATCTGTCTGTGCCCTCAAACTGCTGCTTCACACTGCCAGGAAAGCTGCTTAGGTCCTGCTCACACCTTCAGGAAAAGGAGTTAAGTTAAAATTTGTGATCCAAAGAAGCAGTTTATGGGGCCCTAAAGAAAAGCTGGCTCAGCTGTGTGCATTTTGGGGAGGTAATAGGATTTCTGGATGGGGTTATGCTGTGTGGGTGCTCAGTGCTTGCACTTAAGCCCATCATCTGAAACCACTGATTGCATTTATCTGTTTAAAAAGAAAAATCACTTTTAATCCATCACACAGACACGTATAAACTTATCCTGGGAACTGCTCCAACAATTTCTGAGCTTTATCAAGCCATTTTTTTTTTCTTTATCAAAAAAAGCTACAGTGTGTGAGGCTTAATCCAGGCTGAACAGTTTCAAATGAGATAAGGAATCCTAAGAAAAGGAAAAAATGCATTAGAAGTAATAAATATATCCATTGAGAGGCTATTGTTCTCAGTTTAATATGATTTCCCTTCACAGAGCCTTCCCTTTGCTTACATCTGTGTCCTGGATGGTTTTTTTAAATGAAAGACTTGTTTCTTTGCTCTGTGCAGCTTAATTCTATGAATCATTTCTTCATCTTCCTTTTAAACAACAGTGATTGTTTTGTCTGCAGAGACAAAAAGAGCAGGGAAAGAAAGTGTGTGAGGAGTAGGGAAATATCCTAAAAGTACTCTACAGCTCCTTAGGAATTCAGGTTGGGGAATCAAGATGTTTCCTACAGTCAGATAACTACAACCTGGAAATAATTCAGCAATTCAGTGTAAAGAGGTGTCTCTGTCCTGTGCAATTTCAGGGGATACAATGGTACTTACTAATGTCCTGGCACATCAGAGCACTATGCCCTTTATTTCTTCCACCTTATTTCCCCATTAATCTGAATTATGCTTCCTATGAAAGAAGTCCCGTGGAAAAGTGGCCTTCCTCTGTAAATTTCTTTGGGAAAACCTTATCATCAATCAGGACTCTTTCTGAGGAGGGTTCATTCTGCTGCTGTAATTATCCCTTTGTTTGGTGTCACGGGCCAATTATCCTGCTCCCAGATCCCAGTGATCAGGGAGATGTCACGGTGCTGGGCAGGAACTGGAAGCAGTGGGTTCCCTCAGGTAGTGTGGAGGGCATTCCTTGTGGCATGGGAACCCTCAGTGTCCAGATGTTTCTTTGTCCCACTGAAGCTTTGAGAACCCTTGCAGAGGAACATAACTGAGGTTTTTTGCCTTGACAAAAAAAGAGTTGTGCCTTGGCCCCGGATCTGCAGTCTGAAGTGTGCTGCTCTTTGTGCCAAATTTATGTCGGGTGTTTAAGCAAAGGGTGTTTGTTGCCAGTTCTCCTAGAGATAAAGAGCTCCACATCCAGGTCGTTAAGTTTCACTCATTCTTCTCATTCAGCACTGATTGAAATGCTGAATTTGCCCTTGCAAGTTATTAACTATCTGTTAAAGAGCAGCTGTCCCATAAAAGAGAACGTTAAAACTCCTGACACTCTCATAAGATATGATTTGCATCAGAATCTAACAAAGCTTTTTCCTTCACCTCCCAAAGCAATATATTTTTACAATTATCTTCCCAT
The DNA here is from genome assembly GCA_013399915.1 of Illadopsis cleaveri. Classification (NCBI taxonomy): domain Eukaryota; kingdom Metazoa; phylum Chordata; class Aves; order Passeriformes; family Timaliidae; genus Illadopsis; species Illadopsis cleaveri. Next base: position 51,486 of record VXBB01013581.1, on the reverse strand, counting down.
TTATCTTTAATTCCCCACCCTCCGGGCTGAATTGTGTTATGGCTTATAGGGCCTGCTGTGCATTATAGTCACCTGCCGTAATTTATGGACCTGGAGGGGAAAATCTTTCAGAGAGGCTGGAGAAAACCAACTGTCACTCCAAACCATTGCCTGGGAATTAATGGTGTTATTGTGCATGTTAACTGAATGAGGATTGGAACATTTGCCTTGTTAATAGGAAAAAAAAAAGAAAGGTCTTGTTTTCAGCAGTTAATCAAATAAGCATTTCACATTTAAGCAGAAGAAAGACAAAATGTCCTCAACTTTCAAAAAAATCAATGAGTCTCTGAGCTCTGTTTTGGGCACGCAGAATTTGTGGCGATTCTTCCTTGAGAGTGCTCAATTGATTAATTTTATTTTATAGCCCAAGTGTATGTACAGGAATGTGCTTGAGACTTTAGCCATCCCCTGTTGGATCTCACAGCTTCTGTGGGTTTTGTTTGCCCAGTTTGAAACATACTCTGGGATTTCCCTCTCCCTCTTGTCCAACTTGACTTCAACTTCAGGAAACTTTACAATCACCAGTCTAAAAATCCCCAACCACTGCTAAAAGTCTTGTCCTGCTCATAAACCCCTGCCCTTGCTTTTCTGATTTGAGATTTCCGTGTTGATCTGGAAGCTTCCCTGTTGATCTTTTCCTGACTGCATGGAAGGGCAATTAGACAAATGCAGAGGGACTGGTGTGGAAGAAAACTCTGAACACCAACTGATACAGAATCCCTTGTAGTCTGCTCTTAACTCCAGCTGCATCCCCCAGCTGCAAGGAAATTCCCAATCCCTGTGTTCCACAGGCCCTTGCTTTCTTAGGCTGTGTGCAGTTGGGAAAACGTTCAAAGCTAAACCAGAAGAGCTCGCTCAGGAGGGGGCCTGTAACAAGCTTTGCTGCCTTGCTCTTAAAATTCCAGAAGGGACACTCTGACAACAAGAAATATACTCAGTTCCTTGTAAAATTAATGAGCTGTTGCTGTCCTTTTAGGGAGACATTGATATCATCACAGAGAGCTGGAGTTTCGCTGAGCAGAGCAAGAGGGGCTTAGCTCCACTTACTCACTGCCTCCTACAGAATCAGCAGCTGAGCTGCCAGAGCAGGAGCAATCCTTTCCCTGCTTTGGTCTGGGCTCCTTTGTGCCAGACTCCATCCAGCTGGATCTCCCACCTCAGGCTGCCTAGGGAAGCACTCACACAGGATGCAGGCAGATCCCTGCAGACGAGGTTGCGCTTCACCAGGAATTCACTTTGCTTGTTCGAGTGACAGATTCCCTTTCAGGTCTTGGAAAAGAGAGACAAGAAAAACATTCCAACAACCAAAACGAGCCAAAGATCCTGGTCAATGTTGCATATCCTTTTAAACCAACCACACTGACTTGCTTTCTGGATTAACTGTAAGACCAGAGGCTTTTTTGCACATTGAGGTGTCTATGAAGTGTGTGGTGTTTTCAGTGCTGATTTTAAGTAAAGCTCTGTTGTAAACCTCAGGTCTCACCTTAGAGCACAGCACAAAACTTGCATCAGGAAATACTTCCCTGGAGAGCCCCTAAGAGGGGTGATGTGTTTAAACAACATGAGCGGGTGATTGCTTAGCAAATGGTGGAGCTGAGAGGCAGAAATGCCCTGGCTTCCTTTGTGAGCATTCACAAACACTTCAGAGATGGTTTTTTCCCCCCAACAGACTCTTTAGTCTTAGAACAATCTGTAACAGATAATTTCCATATAGGAAAGGCACTGTTTTCTTGCCTTATTTGCTAAGAGAAAGCTAAAGAGGGTGTGGAAGTCAAGTAACTCCGGAAATCCGTGTATTTCCATTTTACTTTACAATGAAAGTAGCTTTATAGGAAGATTAGTGATAGGGAAGGTGATGGGGGTTATTTTTGCATAGAGGTGAAGAAGGAGGAAATCAGAGCCAGCTGGAAGGGGAGCAAGAAAACATTTTGCTTGGAGAGTGGGAGGAAAGTCAGCAGTCTCAGAAAGATGAGGAGGGAGGTATTGGGACTACCAGCAAAGTGGTGACAGACTTCCTAAAAATCCAATTTGCATACTGGGAAGGGGTCTAAGGGAATTAACTAACTGGTGTTGCACCGACCTGCAACCAGCTGGGGATGTGAAGGCTCCAGAAAACCCAAATCCCACAGGTTGTCATGTGCCCACTGGCCGAGCTGGAGGGAGGATAGGGAGAAGGCAGAAGCAGGAAACAAGTAGGGCTGTGGGGTGTTGCTGAGAAGCACAAGGAAAACATCCTCCTTCTGTTAGTCCTTGCTTCAAAGGCAGCCTGCTGTGAAATAGTGAAATCATCTCTCCCTCAACAAAGCAAGTCAGTTCTTCCCTGGCTCTCTCGCTCGCTCCCCAATGTCCCTCAAATTCACCATGAGCGTCAGCCCTGGGTTTTTTGTTTGTGCTGGGTGTGCTTTGATCTCCAGGCTTGCAAAGGGAACAAGAGAGTGATGGGGCTGATTCATCCTAAAACAGTAACTGAGAAAACCCTTTCCGCTGGTAGGAGAGAAAATAGAGGCCTGTGAAGAGAAAACTCTGCTGCAGCAGCACAGAGTTTTGTAGATACTTAGGTTTTTAAATGTTAGTTTGGGAAAATGTAGGGTTTTTACTGCAGATACTGGCTGTTTGGATACCCTCCATTTTCTCAGCCTCATTTTTATGCTCTGTTTGTGAAACCTTTTGACCAGATTTGTTTCTCATTTGTGGCTCCAGAAAGAGATTCAGCTGGAGGAGTATTATTTTAGCAGTAAGGAGGATCAATGTATTACTGGGTAAATGTGGAAGTACAGAAAAGTAATTGAATTTATGTTAGTTTTATTGGTTATAAGTTCATAAAACTCATCACCCCATCTCCAGCCCATACAAATTACAGGTACTCAGGGCCTTTTGGATGATCTCATAGTCCCTGCTCCTTAAGATGGGCTGCATGTGATAGTTTCTGGCTCCAGGGACTTCAGAGAGATGGCAGGTCTGTCCACTCTGGTGTCAGTGTAGGTTTGGGATCTTTGGCTGTGAAGATTCATGGGATTTATGCCTTGAGTATGGAGTTGTTCTCCTGTGCAGTGGGAAGCTGCAGGACAATAACCCCTGTGAGCTGTAACCCCTCTGAGGAGGCTCTGAGGTTGGTCACTGAGGGGGGGACCATGACCTCCTGTGCTGTCTCACTTTTATCTGAGGCACAGAGTCTCTTCCTGCACACCTTTACCCCAACTCTGGCTGTTAATTTCCCAGCTCAAAGGCTGAGAGCACGGGGCAGAAACTCAATGGGTGCTACACCCTGTAAAAGCAGGAGGTGAAGGAGGCAGCTCTCTAAGAAGCCTGGATCCCTGCCTGCAGTCAGGACTAGATCAATTTCTGAGCTGCTTCGGGGCTTTTGCAGCAGTGTTTGGTAGGAATCACCTGTGTGTGACACGCAGGAGATGTCATCTGGGGCCAGGCTCCAGTCGCTGCCGTGCTCCTGCAGCTATGGATGCAGAATTCCTCCAGGCTCCCATGTGAGCCTGTCTTCAGCTTGTAAATTTAGATTGCCTGACAATCTGTAGTAATGCTGTCACAAGAGACAAAGGACAGAAAGGTGAACCTGCAGCAGAAATCTGACAAGAGGCTAGCTACTCAAATCAAGCCTCATTGTTACATATCTTTCAAGGCAGTTGTCATTTCCTTTATAATTTTCTCAATTACCAGAATGAGGATTAATTTGGCTTCCAGGTTGCCTTACACTGCACCTTTGTGCACACAAAAGGCTTGTTGTCAAACCTTTTGAAGCACCTAAGTTCAGGCAGAGGTCAGGAGACACAAGCTGGTGTCCTGGTAGTGAAAAATGGAAAAAGGAAAAGGTTTTGAGGCACTTTGATGCCACTCTTGGCCTGGCTTTGAGGGCTGCAGTGGCAGTTTCAGGGTATGGATGTCTCATTTGTGTGGGAAAATGTGAACAGCAGGAACTACAGGAGAAGGTCATACAGCTGGTACAGATTCTGCACCTTGTTTTTCCATAGGGGGAACAGAGGGAGGTGAGTGCCTGAGGCCTCCAGAGGAGCTAAAGAGAAACCTGTAGGCAGAGGCACTCAAAATCAGAGAAGGGTCTTGGGAGGCAAAAGACTTTGAGCTGGCTTTGTGCAAAGCTTTCCCAAGCTCACTTAAGGATGGGAAAGAGGATTCTTGAATGGGGCAGGAGGGATGCAGAGGAAAAGTGAAAATGCTGTGGTGCTCAGGAAGAGCACAAGATGAGGAGGAGGCCAGGGGAAAGGAATGCTCCTCGGATGCGGGAGTTTCAGGTAGCAGGATTTGCTCTCCAAGTTCCCTCCCTAACGCCCTCCTGCAGTCCTCAGCTAAGCTCTTTGCTGTCCCTCTGTGCTCAGTGTCCCTTGTCCCCTTTGCTCCCTCCAGACTGCCACCCCCTGTGCCAGCAGTGCGTGGCCAACCTGCGGGACACGGGCAGCGTGTGCCTGAAGTGCCAGAACGGCCGTCACCTTCTCCTGGGGGATCACTGCCTGCCCGACTGTCCTCCGGGACACTACGCCCACAGCGGCGCCTGCAAACGTGAGTGCCTCCTACACACACCTCCACAGCTGCAAGGAGCTGCCCACATCCTGGGGAGGAGTTCCATGAGATGGTTCCTCTTTGGTAGAGAAGCTTTGTCCAGCCGGCAGAACGCTGCGCTGGAGAAGTTTTGGGGTTTTTTTTTTCTTGCTGGAAGGAGTTTCTCAGGATATTTTGCAGCCTGAGATGGAACATCTCTAACTAAACTCTGTTACTGAGGCTTGTCTCTCTACAGTAATGGCCCAGAAGGTGATGGCTGGTAGCAGCTCCTAAAACAGAAAGGCAATTTCATTCAGCTTTTAAGGCTGCACCCGTGGCACATTTTATTTTCTAACGTGTCCCTGCATCTCCTCCACTTTTAGTTGTTGATGTGGTTTCATATTCCAGTCATTGTCTGAGCTGCTTTATACTCCCTGGGCTCTTTAAAAGAAGCAGGTTCCTCTTCTTGTTCTGTGGCTGGCAGAGACATGGTGAAGCTCAAAGCTGAGCAAAGGGTGCTGCACTTTAATTTCAGAGACAGGAACCAAGGCCAGAAATTCAGCACAATGTAGATGCTCCTTTCGCAAGAAGTGGCATTTCCTAATCTAGTTTAGGGTGGGTAATATTTCAAAGCTTCTCTCCAGCATTCTGGGAGCTGTGTGTGTTTATTTACCTGGTTTTGACAAATGAGATCTCAGAGCTATGAAACATACTCTGTGTCACTTGATTGGAAAGGCCCCCGAGAGAGTGAGAGGTTTTGCCTTCCTGGAAATGTAAGCCAAGGGATAACATTTCTTCCCTTTGGTTTAAATTTAAAACGAGTTGTGCATTTTTCAGATGATGTCAAAGCTCATAGGACATTTTGTTCTGGCTTTCAAAATCCCCAGCACAGCTCAGCGTGATCACTTCTGATTCCTTTGCCCACTATCACTCATGATTAATTTTACACCTGTCATGACAGGTGTAATGATGGCATCAGTCTTTAGGTAAAGGCCTGTCAAGATGTAAACCAGATTAATAATTTTGTGTGTAGCCTTTCTGGAGAAAGTAACAGGTTACATTGGCCTCAGCCACTGTGATATTTTAAATCTCTTTGGTCAGACTAAGAAATGAGCCTGAAAATTCATGAGGAAAATGGAGAGAGGGTGCAGGGAAGATAGTCTAGTCTCCATCAGTGCCATTCCTGCTGAAGGGATGGATGTGAATCTTCAGGGAAGGGTGGGACTGTCAGAAAAGCACCAGATGGTTCCTACACAGACAAAGAGGATCTAACCTGAAGCTAGTTGGGAGAAAGCATGGAGAGGGAGGTTTGTGCTAACCCTTTTTTCACTCTTTTCTGTTAGACAGGTCGTGGCCAGATCCTGCTAGGGTTTTTCTTAAGAAGGGAAGGTTGAAGAGAAGAGGGTAAAAAGAGAAAGAAAGGAGAGGATCCTTTCTTGAGCAGGAGGCACTGTGCACTACTGAGGGCTTAGACTTGGCAGGAACTTTTGGTGCTCACCATCCCTCCTTTCATTCTCTGAGAGTGTTTCTGCTGAAGCTTGTGAAACTTGCCCTGAGAGCTGCTTTTCCTTGAACAGAAACACTGTTTTTTGCTGTCCCTGCAGGGTGCCACCCTTCATGTAAAACCTGCACTGGCCAGGGTCCCTTCTCCTGTTCTTCCTGCAACGCCAGCCTGGTCCTGTCCCACACGGGCGCGTGTGCTCCACTCTGCTCCCTGGGATACTACAGGGATGACAGGCAGACCTGCAGACGTGAGTGCCTCTCCCCCAGCCACCTCTCCTTTCCACAGTGCATTTACCAACGTGTCTTTTCTTGTCCCTTTGCTCACTGCTCCTGTTGCCTGGGAAAGAAAGGTTTCAAGTGCCAAAAAACGCGATGTGAGTTGACAGAGGTGATGAGCTGCCTCAGGAGCAGAGCCTACAGCAGGTGTTGGAATTTGAAAACAGTTGCAGTTTTGTTATTGACCTCAAAGACTCAAAAGAGGCTTTGTGTCCTGCTGTAAAAATCTGCAGGAGCATTTGTGCGGGTTTCCTTGTGATGGATTCCGCACTTGATGAAAATTTGGCAAGTTGAGACCAGTTTTAATCAATCCTTACTAAGGCAAACCCCCTCCCCACTGCACTACCTGCCAGTACATGCCATGGAAGCTGCATTGGAGCATTTATGTCCATTTCTCCTCATGTGAAACCCCAGGAGAAACAAGGTGCAGCTTGGTAGACACAGACCTGAGCGGATCCCAATGCTCTGGTGGAACTGATCTGGTATTAAGTTTTATCCTACTCTTGCTATCCTTTGTGAATCTCTCAGGGCCTCTCTTTTCTTTTATTGTCTTGTATTTACTCTGGCCCTGGGTTATTCCTCTCATAATTATTGGGCTTGATGCAAAATGCAAAATGTTATGGTCCAAAGGTATAAAAACCAGGAAAAAGCCCTGCTTGAGTCATCCCACTATAATACACACACCTAAAAATGAGTGAATACTGAAGTGGTTTGATCACTGTGAACCTGAACACTTAGATTAGGGAAGTCCTACGTTACCCTGATTTAAATTCTTTCAAATTATCATAAAATAACTCTGTTGCACTGAGTCCAGGTATCAGTGTCATCCTACCCAGACCCAGTATTGTCACTGATGAGGTCCTGTAGGAGGAAACCGATGTGGTTGTCAGCTTTACCTGCCTTTTGTTGGAATAGATGGTTCTCCTGAAACTTATTTCCATCTGATCAGCAGAAATGGAGACACCTTACCTAAGTTCAGGGAAATAGCTGGAAGGACTTGTACCATTCTTCTGTTGTGAAAAAAAACCCCAGGCTATTCAATAATAATAAAAAAAGGAAAGTAATAAAAAATAGGAATTAAAAAAAGGATTCTTGCTGTTCTGGCTGGTTTCCTACAAGCTCAACAAAATATTCAGTTTTCTCCTGCAGTAGGGATTCTCTTATTGCTTGCTGCACCAGAATATCTCCCTTCCTAATTAACATGCCCCTTCCTAATGAAAGCTTTCCTGTTGATAGCTCCTGCCTCAGGATGTCAAGGTAGGCTGGGAATGTTCCTGAGGCCTGCACCCTTCCTGAATTTGATTCAGGGGCTCAACTGCAAATAGATTTTTTTTTGGCAAGCCAATTCAGCTACTCTAATCTCCTTATTGCAAATGGTTTTTTAAGAAGTGTTTGTAATCCTTGGAGCAGGAGGCTCAAGGCCAAGTGTGTTGGATTTTTGTCATTCCAAGTGTCACTTGTGCCTTTTCAAGTGCTGCTGATAAGCCAGGGAGATACAAATTGTCCCAGGCTGCTGGGAAACTGCCACTTTGAGGGAATGAAGATTGTTTAATCAGAGACTGGCTGTTAGGCTGAGAAAAATCTGGTCTCTCTTCAACGTTTATTTTAGTCTCTTTGCACTTTTGAGGAACTCAGGGTTGGAATGAGGTTCAGAGAGATGCTGAGTGCACGTATGGGCTCTGGGAGATATTTTTAAACTCAATGACATCCTGGCCCAGGAGCAGCGAGAAGCTTAACGAGTCCTTCATGGGCTTAAAAATGCAGATACAGAGTCGTGCTGATAAAACAAGCAGACAGGTTTGCTTCCAGATACGGTTTTTGCTTACTCCTCTGGCATGCCTCCATGGGTAGCCTGATTTCCACGGATTTAGACTTCATGTAGAATGTTTCACTGTATTTTTAACAGTTGGTTCTTTGGAGCACTTTAAAAAAAGTGATTTTTTTTCATGTAGTATTCTTAAGAAAAAAATCAGAAGAAAAAGAAGTGGCACCAGAGCACCTAAAAGCAGCTGCTTAATTCTTTAGGTAAACATTTTGCTAGAAATCATTTGTACATCAACAAAATGCAGACCTTCTGTGACACTTTTTAGAGGAGCTTAAAGAAGGAATTGTTTTGAAAAACACTGTGTTCTTGCTTCAGTGAGAGCAACATGGGTATTTTCACATTTGCTTTGGTATTTGGAGGTTTTTTGGCTATAAAACTGTGTTTTGAATTAACATGTCAGTTTTTATCACCCAAACTGTTAGTACAGCCTCCTGCAAAGTTTAGTTCCTGGACATCAAAGAGGTGAGTTGAAATATTCTGAACCTCTGGACTTTGATCCTAGATTCAGTAAATCCCTGAATTATTTTTTTTCCTGGCATCTTTATTGCTCCCTGCAGCTCCAAAATTTCACACTGTGTGCAGATAAAAAGGTGGAAACATTAAGTGAAATTAAATGGGCCTTTGGTCCTGCCAAGGATTGCAGCAGCCTACTCTGCTCTCCAAATTTCTGTGTTTCTGGGTAAAGAGTTGTATGAAATGCAGGTTGCACAAGGGAAATTAAAAAAAAAAAAAAAAAAAAACCAGAGACAGGGAAAGCTCTTATTTGAGGATTTGGATTCAGGGTCAATGTTCTACCCTGGCCAGTCCTGAGGAGAGTAAGAAGCAGCATGAGGGGACATTCCAGCCTATTCCAGGTGGAAAGAGGCTCTTTACATTTTGGAGAACGCCAAAAGGAACATAACAAGCAAAAACCCTGAAGTCTCCATAGAGGACAAGAGGAGCAGCAAGGTTGCAGGTTAACACCATTTTTAGTTGGCTGGTGCATCAGGAATGATGCTGATTTTCCCTGCCTTTCCACAGCTTGCAGCAGCCAGTGCCGGAGCTGCAACTCGCCCGCCAGCTGCACGTCCTGCAGGGATGCAGCCAAAGTCCTGCTCTTTGGGGAGTGCCAGTACAAGAGCTGTGCTCAGCAGTATTACCTGGATTTTTCCAGCAAGACTTGCAGAGGTGAAAAATACGCTGCTGGTTTCAAGGGGAAAAAAAAAAATGGAAAGGAAAAAAGGAATAAATATAAGTGGCTTGGCTGAGAATCTGTTAGGTGGCGGTGGGAGCTGTGCAGGTGGCCTGCTTTAAGAAGGGTGTAGGAAGGGGAAAATTGTTCAGTGACAGGGTGCTTGCAAGGTTTCTGCAGGGTTGTTTTTTTTTTTTGCTTTTTGGGCAGCCTGCTGTCACATACTTGAGCCTTTTAGTGGAACAAGATTATTGCAAACCGCTCTCTTGTAAATGATTTTGTAACTGAGCCAGCAAAGTTTTCAGGGGTCAGGTCCAGCAATTCATTTAGTCACGGGTCAGCTGATAACAAGTGAGCTTGCCAGGATAAGTCTCTTTTAGGGGGCTTATCTGGCCTCCTGTACTTACCTGTCTCTCTCTCTGTCTTATTAAACCCTGCATCACTGGATGGCTGCAGAAACAGCAGTTTGGAGTGATTTAAAAGACATGTGACTTGAAAGATTTCCAGAACTCCCCAGCAGAGTGTTCCATAATGAAAATAAGTGATATTTTCCCACAGCTTGCAGACCTCAAATGCTAAGCACTTGTGCAGGTGAGCACCCCAGAAAGGGCTGCCCTGAACTGGTTTTTGTTTTCTCCCAGAATGTGACTGGAGCTGTAATGCCTGCAAAGGTCCCCAAAGGACTGACTGCCTGCAGTGCATGGAAGGCCACATTCTCCACCAAGGAGCTTGTGTGGAAGAGTGCCCTCCAGCTTTCTACCGGGAATCAGACACGTGTCAGAGTGAGTTTTTATGGAGCATTACTTACAACCCGTTTCCCTGCTTGTCTCCCAAGAGCTGTCCAGCTGAACCCTGCCTGTGTCTCTTTAGGGTGTGACCAGCCCTGCCTTCAGTGCCACCAAGCAGACAAGTGCAGCCTTTGCCCAGCCCCGTTCTTCCTCCTGGGCAGCCTTTGTGTTCCCAAATGTGGGCAGAGGTACCACGCAGACGAGGCACGGCGCGAGTGCACAGGTGAGCACAGCGAGGTTGATGCAGGGACAGTGGGCAGATGAGGAAGGAGCTTCTTATCAGCTTCCATGATAACTCTTTGCTCACTATCTTGACTCTCTTTGTCAGGTAGGTGAGACACATCGTGGTGCTTCTGCTCTGACACACCTGTGGCTGCACTGGTTTTGCAGTGTCTCAGTGGGGTTGTGCTTTCCCTCCGATGCAGCTTGTCCTCCTGGATGCCTGGAGTGTGACAGTGGCAGCTTGTGCCACCTCTGTGACAGCACCACATTTCTGAAGAACAAGACCTGTGTTTCTGCCTGTGGCCAGGGTTTCTATGGCAATACACGGACCAGAGAGTGTGAAGAAGGTGAGTGTCTCTCAAGAGACAGCACCATTTATCATCAGTGTAAAACCAGTGACAAAATTATCTTGGGGGAAATCCGTTCCTGAATCAAGTCTAGTGGTTACTTATCCATTCTTTAGTCTAAATGAAGATTTACTAGTGTGTCTGCAGGGCAAGCCAGAGAGTGTTGCCTTTCTATTCTGCAGTGGGGAAAGCAAGGCAGGAAGTGGTTTGCCCAAGTCATGGTGGGGATTGGGATGGATTGCAGTCCACCTGGGTCAGGAATGAACAGGGCACCCAAAAAATAGTGGTGACAGGCATGATGCCAACACAGCCCATGGTGATTCCTGCAGTAACACTTCTCCCTTCTTTCCCTTCAGCCAGCAGGCATCCCTCGAGCTCCCGTGTGGGCAGCACCCTCACGGTGGGGATTGGTGGGGTGCAGCCCCTAGACCTGTCCTTGCTGGGCGACTGTGATCCGGCCGGTGCCTCGGGGCAGCTGCTGTTCCAGGTGGACAGCATTCCCTCCACCGGCCGCCTGGCGATGCTGCTGGACGGGCGGGAAGTGCCGCTGGGTCACGGCCACCGCTTCAGCTGCAGGGACGTGCGGGAGAGGAGGGTGCGCTTCGTGCACAGCAAAGAGGAGCCCAGGTGACTCGGGGAAAGCTTTTTTTCCTGAGCTCTTGCCTCACAAAAAAAATCTGTTGTATCTTGAGAACAGGAATTTCTTTCTTCCTTGGCAGCATTCCTCCAGGGAGGCACACTTCCCGCTGCTGCTAAATCAACTTCCAGCATGCTTACACTGTACCACAGTGTAACTGGTGGGGCAGAGCTTCTCAGTTCATGGTAGAAGAGGTCACTGTGACCTGACTCCCAAACCTTCTGGGCTTTTGGGATGCAGGAATCTTCACAATACTCAGCTGAGAGTTAAAACTGGCACATTAGTCTGATTGCTACCACAGTTTCTTGATATTGTTAGGAGGATGCTCAGCTGATATCACTGCTGTGCCCTCTGGCATAGTTTGCCTACAGCCATTCCTTGTTTGCCTCCAGTATGAGCTCTGTTAGTACCCTGGATTAATTAGTGGTGATTAGTAGCTGGCAAAGCTCACACTGCAAGGATGTTGCAATTTTGCCTGCAGCCAGGCAATAAGGCAGCCACGCTGCCAAATTTCACACCTGATTTGCATCACCATAAAGCCCTGGCACCAGAGTGACATCGGTGGAACCGTTGTAAATTTCTGGCTGTATAAATCAGGGACATCTTCGATCTAAATAAGATCTGAAGAAGACTGTCAGGGTGTCCTGATGCCAAGGATTAGCTGGTGTTCACCAGACATCAGGCATATGTTCCTATATCCTGTTTTTTTTTTTTTAGTCTGCCTAGTAGTCACTGTGAACTGTCAGCATCTTGTCTTGAGAAACAAAGCTACTCTGTTACTAAATATTACTCTATTTATTATTTATACTGTTACTTGAAACTTCGAGATGTTTGAGTGGCATCACTGAAAAGTAAATGGAAAGGAAAAATCCTGGCAAGTCCCAAAGCCAGATAAGTGATGTTTTTCTTTAGCAGCAAGTGGCTGACATTTAGAATTGGCACTTTATCTTGGGAATGCCATCCGGTGTGGATAACGTTACCTAAAGGGAAATGAGAGTATATTATTGCACAGCTAAAGGTGTTTTATTACCTGTTGAGACTGTTGTGAATCTTCAGGAAAAAATACTGTAAAAATGTAACTGGAGAAAACTTGAGCTAAAGCCTCTGTCACTGAGCCTGTCATTTTTGCTGAATGTATAATGTGCTTATCATTTTTGAGTCCTGGAAGAGTACTTCATTAATTTGTATTATCCTGTATTTTGGCTTGCTGGGGACCTGTTTAGGAAAGGACAGTTTTCCTTGAAGGTCAGTGATCAACAGTCATTCTCCCACCTTGAGGTGATCAACATTCAAGCCTTCTCAACACAGGTAACAAAGCCTGGAAACAACCCCAAATTTTGTACCATCTGAAGCCCTGGTTTCTTGCAGGGATAACAAAGGAGCTGGGCAGAACTTGAGCAGGGATTCAGATCAGGCAAATTGGACTCAACTCTCCCTTAGGGGCAGCAGCCAAGAATCACATGGAGGAAAGGGACTTGGAGAATTGACTGGAGAAGTTGGCCTGCCTGTGTCATTTTGCTTGTGCAGGGAGTTGCAGTTATGCAATCATAGAGCAATTATCAGTGAGGGCTAAGGAATCCCTACTGCTCCAATTATCCTTTGGATCTGCTGATGCTCCAGTTCTTGATCCTCTTGCTGCAGGGCAATTGGGCCAGGATTGATCCCAATGGCAGGAAAGCTTTGACACTCAGGTTCAATGCTCTGTTCTAGGACAGCTGGGAATTAAATCAGCATGAGCTATTTAAAGTGTGTCTCTTAAACTTCTCACCACTTCTGGGCCTGGGCAAGGTGATGGTGCTGCCAAGTGTCCATGTCTCCTGTATTATTGTTATTTAAAGTCTGTGGCACAATATATGGGTCTCACCCCTGAGGGGGTGCAGACACCTTAATGGGTTCCAGGTTTCCAGGGAGGCTTTGCAGCTTCCACTGAGCTTTTTCCAGTTTGGAAAGCTCGATCAGAAGTTGTGACTACTTGGCATATCCTTACAAATAGAGACCTTAAAGTGCAAAAGAGAATCTACTATTCTTAAGGCCCATTTACATCCTCAGAGGGGCACCAAATGGCTGGACAGAACTCTTCTGGTGCTGGCTCCTTCCTGCCTACAAGACTGGCTCAGCCTCCACCCTCGCCATGAGTAATTTGTATTCCATATTAGTCATTGCCATAACTTCTGGAAATTAGAAGTGCTCTAGTTTGTCCTTTAAGAATAAGAAAAACTGTGGGTTTTGATCCTGCTGTGTGTATATTGATTCTGGCTGGTGCTGAGATCTTGGCTCAGCCTAATCTCCTGTTTACCTCAGTAGGACATTCACCTAAGTAAGAGCTGCAGTCACTGCCCCAGAATACATAAGAGGGGTTTAATGACAGGAATTTTGCCTACTGATCCTGACTAACCCTGGGAAGTTGTGCACAGGTGGGGTGGCAGCAGTTGGCCCCCTGATGGATGTTCCCAGGGCTTTGACTTTGTCTCTGCAGGACCACCTCCCTCCCCAGGCAGTGCATTACCCATGGGAAATGATGTTTATTGGGATCAATAGAGACTGCAGATTGAAACTTTCTTGATGACAAAGAGCTGGAGAACTAATTTAAACCAGCAGAAATAATGGCCTCTAGCAGATCTTGGTATAAGTTGAGTGAGGCTGTGGGGAGTGTTGGAAATGAAATAAATACTGGTGATGAAGACAACACAGTTTTGCTGTCATCTCAAAAGGCTAATGAGGATCAGCTAGAGTCAGATGCCTTCTATATAAATGTCCTAAGCTTTTGCCTTTCCTAAGCCTAATGTGGCATGAGAATCTTCTTTTAATAGGACTAATTCAGTTTAAATGCTAAATATTATTAGCTCTGCCCACTGGGGGAAAAGCTGTGGAGAGTCATTCTCTGTTAAGAAATAGGAGATTTCCAGGGACGAAATGAGCTGATGTCCTTATCCCCAAACTTTTAATTCCAGCCTTTGATCATGATCCAGTCTCTTACTGAGGTTCAGCAAACACCTCAGAGCTGCTTTTGTGTTCCAGGCCCCGTACGTGTTCAGGAACGAGCCCCTCCTTGTCAGCAGGGGGGAAACCCGGGCGATATCGGAGCTGGTGCTTGGCGTGGGGGACAGTGACAATCCTCAGGACGTGGTGCTGATGGTTTTGGAGCCTCCACACCACGGGAGGCTGCTCGGGGCCCCTGGGGACCCTGCCACCTTCCGCCTGGGCGACCTGGCAGGCGGGTGGCTGCGCTACGCCCACGACGGCTCCGACAGCCGGCAGGACGCAGCCCTCCTGCAAGTGAGCGATGGGTACCACTTCCAGAACGTCCTGCTCCACATCAGGATTGCTCCCAAGGTATGTGCTGGCATATAAACCCTGGCAGGCGCATTGAGAGTCTGGAGAAGTGCCGCTCTGTCCCTGAGGTGTCACTAATCCTGAGTAACCAGCCTGAGCAAGTAGTGGATTGATTGGGTTTTGGAGGTCGCCCGGATTTTTGGTTTGCAACAGCTCAAATTGTGCGGCTTTGATGATTCAAAGTCCATAGCAATTCCATAAAAAGTAATAAACTGTAATAAAACAGAAGGAGAAAACGCCAAAGATATCTTCATTCCTTATTAATGTGAAAGAGTAACAAAAAGTAGAACTGTCATTTAGAGCTGTCAGTAGAGAAGGTCACAGTTTGCAGTCTTCTGTGTAGAGATCTGACACAGTGTCTTCGAGTTCCACCCCTTGGGAAAGGAGTTAGGAGGGGGTGACATTGCCCCTCTTTTGCCCTCTCTGCTGTGTTAGATGTCTTTCACAGCAGCTTGGGCAGGACGATTTGGAGGGAGCTTTGCGAGCACTCTGTGCATCCACAGAGTTCCACACAAGGAGGCACTGATCCCGTTTGGACCCTGCAGGTTCTCCTAAAGCCATGGTAGTAATTAATGTTAATTAGTGCCGTGGCTCACACAGCACTCTGGGGGTGAAACAGGAATTGCTTTCAAGGCTGGTGCTGGTATTAGACTCCTGGAATAAGAGGAGCTCTGCCTGTGGTTTCTTCACCCAGATCACTTCCGTGGCCCTAAGGAGCCTCAATAGGATCACAAGGACTGTGAAAATGCTTGGACACCACTCTGTGTTCTTTGTCACACCTTTTTTTTCCCCCACTGTTGATTAAGCAGGTTCTTGTAAATGCCAGTGAGGGTGAACTGCTGAGAGCAGTTTCTTTTATTATCTTGTTTTGTGCTCCCTTGTCTCCTCTTATCGTTCCACATTTCCCTGTGCAGCACTTGGCTACAGAGAAGAATGAAGGTGGTGACAGAAGTGAGAGCAGGGCACCTTTTAGGGCTTTTTCCAGTCCCTTTGGTTGCTAATGGCTGCTTTTCCCATCCAGACCCTTTGCTGGAACTGTTGCAGTCTGAACAGGGACATGGAAGCCTTTCTTTTCTGAGAGGCCAGGGGGAACACAGAGGAAAAAAAAAAAGGCAAAAGATGTTTATTTTAGGTGTTCCCCAGACCTCTAGAGATCAAGCTAAGGGAGATCTCCAAGGTATTTGCAAGGCAGCTGACCTTGCCCTGCCTGGGAGCAAGTAGTTGAAGCACAGACCAGGGAGCTTTGTGAGCCTCCCTGAGCTCTCTGAAAACACTTTTACTGTGCTGTGAATTCATTCCTATTAAATATATTTTTAAAATAGATTACCAAGCAAAAAGAGCTGTCTCATGAGTCTGTTCTTATTAACAAGCAGCATCCAAGCCATATGGGAACGGTATCACAGTGGGCTGGATAGGTTTGATGAGGCCAGTGAAGGAACATTCAGTCATTTAGTGACCTAAAAGCTGAAGGTTTCTGTGTTTATAACAAACCCACAGTGTAAATGGAGTACAAATTAGGTGGGTGCATGGGAGACGTGCCAAAAAGGAGGTCGGAAACCATCCTGTAATGTGGTTCCTTTTCACAAGCATCCTTTTAGCTCTCTCTTTCCTGTCTCTGTGGCAGATCCAGAAGAACACAGCGAGTCATTGATCAGTTTGGGGGCTGATTATGTGCAGTAGTAAATGAGGAGGAAGGTGATCCCTTAGATGGAGCAGTCAGGACTTTGATCACACAGTTCAAGGTGAACTGCGGCCACAGCCAATTTCAAGGTGAATGTGCAGAAATCCAGAAAGTGAGTCACATTTACAGCAGCTGGGGTTATAAGAAAGAACCATGGCATGGAAGAGGTCACGGTGATTTTGGTGAGCTGTCCAACAAAGCAAATTAGAGCCAAAAGGAGCTTCATATAATCTTTGAATGCCAGAGTAGTGTTACTGGAATAAATGGAAACTGTAGTGAAACTATTACTGCAATCCAGTGCTGACATCCACATTTCAGGAAGCTTAAACTAGTATTGGATAAATATTAATTTGAAAAAAAAAAAATCCACAGGAATAGTTTGAAGGCTAGGAAACCCACTGAGTAACTAAAGCCTTGGATGGATGCTCAGAGTGAATGAGGATGGTGGTAAAAGACAAAATTATGGAGGGAGACTTGGGTCAGGAAGGTTTAGGGTCAGCAGCAGGAAATTAGGAATTAGAGGACAAGGTCAGTTCTCCAGGCTGGGAATTGGGTCTGAGGGATACAGCAGAAGGATCCACAACCATTTCTTCAAGCAGACAACCAGGGTGCAATGCGTAAGAAATTCCAGAATGCTCTCCTTGACCCTTTCTTTTCCCTTGCAAGTCTGTTTCCATCGGCTCAGCATTGCTCACATTGCAGTCAGCCTTTCCCTGCTGTCCCCCTGCCTGCAGAGTGACAGGAGCCCCCGGCTGGTGACCAATTCCCTGGTCTGGGTGCCCCAGGGAGGGATGCTGCAGATCTCCAAGACAATCCTGCACGCCGAGCTGCCCGGTGCCCGGGACTCTGACATCACCTACACCATCACCAAGGACCAGCCCAGACATGGTAAATCCCTCTGCAGTTCTGCTGTCCAAGAGCAGCACCCTTCCCTGGTGTTCTGTGCACAACCAGCCAGCATTTGGGGGAATATTTCCTTAGAATGGTAGGCTGGGTGAATGCTGCTAACCTCATCTTTTCCCACTTCTGACGGCCATGCAAAGTAACAAAGCACTTTTGCCCTTCCTTATCCGTCTGTGTTTCTCCAGTGGTGGTGGAATCCCGGTGTGTTTACAGCCCTGAAAGAGCAGAATCTTACTGCCAAAAGATAATCCTCCACAGTGAACGTCTGGTTTGAGGAGCACAGAGTAGTGTCTACCTCTAGAAACTGCTGAGCAAAAGCTGACCTTGAAGAATTCCCTCAATTCTGTGATATTTGATTTAATTTGTCCCAGAGGAAGGGCTTGCCGACTGAAACAGGAATTGGGGATGTTTGGATCTGTAGATAATTCTTGTCCCCAAATTCCTTTTGAGAGGCTCTGAGCTCAGCTCTCAGAGCAGTGACTTTCACCAGGAACCCCATGCTTAGGGAGGATCTTCTGGGCACAGGCTAAGGGGGAATGTGGAAGGTTCTGGGATTTGTGACTGAGCTATAAATGGAGAAAAACAGGATGAAAAAGAGGTGTCACTTGGAGGGAAATGAAATATGGAAAGAAAAGAAAAATGTTCTTTCCTTACTTGGCATCACTATTTTCTTCACAAAACCCATGTCTTCGAATAACATATTTTGCACTTCTAAGAAATGAAACCACATTTAATTTGCTGATCTGGGAAAATCAGAGGATCCCTCTAGCAACATCCATGCTTTATTTATTTTTTTTTTTCCCTTTTGCTGTGAGGACAGGCTGGTTTCCATAACAGCTGCCAGCACCTGATGGAAACAGAGATAATGAGAGTTTTGCAGTTTAGAAGAGAAGTAATTAATTTGTATTCCCCCTTTAGCTTTCTGCAGATGAAGGTCTGTCATCTTGTTTTTAATAAGCATTTACATGAATACAGGAATTTTTCCCCGAGGAGCTTGTCTCCTGCTGCCTAACCCTAACTAAAATTTATAATCCTGTGTTTGTATCACCATAATTATTGCTGCTGTGATTAACTGCAGTAATAGAAACAGGTTTGTAGCTGCAGGTGAGGAAGAAGCAGCAGAAATCAGTGATCTCCAAAGTTTTTTCTAAAATGCTGTTTTGCAGAAAGGGAGGGGGAAAATAAGAGAGAGGGAAATGTGGAAAATTGGTCCTGAATCCAGGAGGACTTATCTGCCTAACTTAGTCTGTGACTAATGGGAAAGGTATTCATACCTATAGAAAATACAAAATTTGATTTTTAGATTTTTAGGGGAATTCCCGTGAGCAAAACCATAAGATCTGGAATGTAATTAGGGTACTGATAAAGGAATTTTTGTCCAGAATTTGATGGTCGAATGGAAGTGTGATATTGCATCTTGCTGAATGACTTTTTGTTGCTCCAACTTTTCGAAGGTGGTTTGGGGAAATGGGAGAGCTTATGATGGATGTTTCACTTAATAGAGTGATTAATTATCAATCAGCAGAATTATCAACCTGTTTAATGGAATTAATTAACGAGATTTCCCAATGTCACCGGGATGTCTCAATGTCTGCTGACGGCTTTTGGGAGCTCTGCTGCTATTTCTGTCACTTAACAGTGCATGGAAAAAAGCTCTGACTGAGTGGGCATTTGCCTTGGCTGCTCCTTAGCTGGTGCCAAGGCATCTCTTGCTCCCTGTGCTGAAGCTCCTCTTTGCTTGTCCCAGGGGAGGTGGTGCTGCTGGTCCCGATGCCGGCGGACGGCCCGGCAGACTCCTGGCAGCTTTTACCTGATGGAAGAGCAGCCTCACCCACAACCTCCTTCACCCAGCAGGACATCAGTGATGGCATCGTGTGGTACAGGCACTCTGGAGCTGAAGTAGAGAGTGACTCCTTCCACTTCCAGGTATTCCTCACCGCGTCCCTAGAAATACCACGTGGCAGTTCTCTGAGGTTGCTCCACCTGTGTCTTGTGAGTCCCAGTTTTAACAATAACACAGACATGTGTGTAAATACGTGCTGGCAAATACACCACCCTCTCATAAAACCTGTAATGTTTGCACCAAGTGAAAAACGTTCCAGGTGCCTTCTTAAAAATGATGTGTTTTGCGAGTCCCAGAGCCGCACAACCCTTGGTTTCTAAGCTAATAATTTAATTTTGGATTCAGAGCCCTTCGTCTTGCAAACGGATCAAAAGGTAGAAGCACTCCCCAGCAGCTGGGAAACTGAAGTAAATCCCCACTCCCCACAGGTCTAAGAGCCATAAAATTCCTCAGACAGGTCCTTGCTGTTTGCTGGGAGGGTTTCACAGCCTCCCCTCACTAAGCCTACGTGAACACTGGCACGCAGTGTTTGTTACATCTGGTTTACAAGGCAGAAGCAATTACTGTGGCACCGGAGAGGCAATTAAGGTAATTTCTAAAGTAATTAACATAAGTGATAATGAGGAATTTGTGAGCATCAGTGTTGAACAAGCTAATCTTTGGCTTAATTGCTGCATTCCTCTTACAGACTATGCATTTTGCATGAGTTGAGTGTTTGGGTTTAGGATCTCGGAGCAGTAGCAATAACTGTGCAGAGAGCTAAGGAAGGGAGCTGGGAATTCCTGGTCGCATCAGGAGACCCTGGCACCCCTGTCCAAGCCTTGAGCTTTGGGTTGGGACATTTCAGGACCAACGTGTTGTTTTCTTGGGTTATAGGATGGAGCAGGTTCAGCAAATGGCTAAAATTACATCATTCTTTCATCAGAACTTACATTTTTATTCATTTTCTAAAAATTAGGCTTCAGTATGTCCATTCCTACTCACAAAGTGCTCTGTGGAGTTTCAGAGCACACTGCCATCTCTCCTAAAAGATAAAGCCATAACTGAATCCATCAAAGAAGGGAGCTGTATTTCTTTGAGTGCTTACTTCACCCCAGGATTGCTGGGAACATTTGCAGGCTCACCTCC
The DNA here is from genome assembly GCA_013399915.1 of Illadopsis cleaveri. Classification (NCBI taxonomy): domain Eukaryota; kingdom Metazoa; phylum Chordata; class Aves; order Passeriformes; family Timaliidae; genus Illadopsis; species Illadopsis cleaveri. The sequence continues at coordinate 31,284 of VXBB01013581.1, read as the reverse complement.
AGGGAATGGTTCTGGTACTCTGAGTTTTTACCAATTTAATATAATTTGCTTTATATGCCTTTGCTGCAGGCTTGTAATTAGGAGTTAGATACCCTTGACTTAATTTTTTGGTGCTAGAGTGCAAAATACAATTTATGAGTCTGTGAAACACAAGTGCAGCCCATCTTGGAAGCTACTGGGATCACAGGGAGCCATTGCCAAGGGGAAGCCTGAAACTGGTCTGGAAATCACTTACTGATTCACATGTTCTTTCCTTCCCAGGTGTCCAGCTCTGGCAGTCCACAAACCAGCTTGGAAAGCCACGTGTTCAACGTTGCTGTTCTGCCCCAGACACCCAAAGCCCCTCAGCTTTCCCTCGGCTCCTCTTTGCACATGGCTGTAAGTGACGACACCCCACAGGTGGCTGGAGTAGGAATGGGGAAAAAACCAGATAAGAAGAGTAAATGGGGTTGGGTGGGGGTGTAGAAAATACCCATGGAAAGTTGAAAAACTCAGTATTAAAAATGATGAATGTACAGACTGGAAAGGAGAGGGGGGAAAAAGAGATGCAAAATCAACATTTTGTGGAATTCTTACCCTTGCCTGAGAAGCCAGGAGGAATGGCAAGAGAGAAAAACTGAGGGTTAGACCGTAATGAATGGGTTTTGCCAGTAGTTCCACTGTAAACTTGCTCCAATATGTAGCTCTGGGAATGACCATTTGGATGAGTGTGGTCCCTCCAAGGTGGTTCCTTCCCCAGCTGTTGATTGGAAAGATGATCTTGGAGTTTAAAGTCTGTTTTGTGGGCTCTCAGACTGTGGTGCAAGCCTTCCCTGTGTGTCCCCATCAGGTGTGGGTGAAGTCCAGCTGTCCTCTCTACTTCTGTTCTGCATGCCAGGCATGGGGCCAGGAAAGGCAAAGGAAGCAGTGGGAGAGGGATTAATGGAAAGTCTGTGGCACAACAGCGTTGTCAGGGTTTAAAATAGTGGCGACCTTTCCTGGGTGATAATGAAACATGGTCAGACTGCTACTTGGAGCCATTTATCTTCCTGCCCCTGACTTTTTTTTGTTGTCATTATTGACAAAATTGATGGGAGAGATGTCTGGCAGAGCCATGCAGCACTGGGTTTTATAGCTAATTACTCCCCACAAAATCCAATAGGGCCATAAAACACCTTTTACCTCACCACCTGTGAGTCCCACCTTTGGGAGAGACAAATAGGCCTTGGAGGCAGCCAGGAAGAAACATAACCTTAAATCTTTCCGTCAAAAAATTGCACTGCCCTGCCCCAATGTGATCCAGTTCTGTTCATTTGTCTTCAGACTCCTTCAGAATGAGATTTCTAGAGCTGAGAGGAAAGCACAATGCTTTGAGCCTTCCCATCCCTCTAGTCTTGACTTTGACTTGTGCTGCTGAGAAAGGTCAAGGGAAGTTTGATGACTCTTTTGTTAAACTGGACACAACATCTGTATTGGTTTTTCTTCAATCAAGTTAACCTGCTTCCCCCATATTGGTAACCTTTCATGTTCCAAAGCAGATTATTTAAGTGCCCATATCCTTAATTTAGCTTGTTCTCTCCCTGTTTTGCTCAAGATTATGAAATGAGCTGGGTGCTTTTCATACCCAGCTGAGCTGTGTAATTTGGCAACTTCTCAGAGCTGTTAATTCTGCAGGATTAAGGTTCATGAACATGTGGAAATTAACTGGTTTTGGGCACTTAAGTCTCTTCAAGCAGCACTGTAATTCCTTTAACGCCCTGCCTGCCTTTGGTTCATGATAATCTTGTTATGGAAGGATCAGTGCAATTTTAGACAGGTTTAAAACAAAGGGGAAAGATTTGGTTCCTCTATATTCCAATGGAAAGGGCTGGGTCATTTTCTGGATTACTTTTAAAAGAGAATCCAGTCCAGCCACATCAGACTACATGAGAAAACTACATAGACAATGAAGTACATGTCCATCCAGGGAATTCTTGATCAAACTAAGTTTTCCTTTCTCTCTTTTTAATTGCTGTAGGCCAAAAGAGAAACCTGGCCACCTGTGAGTGTGGAGGCTGTGCATCTTCAGGGGACAGGGGGTCAGGTTTAGGTTTAAGAATTGGGCCTTTACATTTAAAGACTGGTTTATATTTAACTAGAGCAAAGCAAATTCTCTTTCAATGCATTTTTGGGTGAATCTTCCCATGTCTCTGGCGTTGATGCTTATGGTCTGATGTGTTTATTGAGGTGCTGGAGGACCGTGTGACAGTGATTGAGCCTCATCACCTCTCCTTTGTAGACCCGGAGATTCCCAGTGAGAAAATCCTGTACAACGTGACTGTGCCTCTCCTTCCTGGGCAAGGCAAGTGAACCTGTTGCTGCTGCATTAATTGCCATTTTTCTGAGCACATCTCCTCCTTCCCTCAGAGTATCATTCTGTGGAGGCACCTGTTAATCCATTTGGCCTCTTTCCTTAGCTTTTAAACACCTTGTTCCTTAACCCCATTTCTTTGGCTCCTTTAGGAATGTGCTGCAAAACTCAGTTTTTGTTACTGTCTGAATAACATGAAGGTTGTGTACTGTGGTTTTCTGCTTCCCAGCTCTCCAGTGAGATGTTATGTGAAGAAATGCCTAAGTGAGGAATCTCTGTTTAATTTCTCTCATCCTTAGATCCCATCCTCCATGCAGTTGCATCCGTATGACTTGTTCTGCAACTGGTACAAAGAAGTACCCAGGGAAAGCAAAGGAAGCTGTGGAATCAGAGGGAGTAATTAACCCCTCCTGGTAATGCTGGTGTCTCTGCATCCATAGGTATCGTGGAGCACAGGGACAGGCCTCTGTCCCCAGTCAGGTACTTCACCCAGGCTGACATAAACCACGGCAAGATCGCTTATCGTCCGCCCACCGCCGCTCCTCACCTCAGGGAGATCATGGCCTTCTCCTTTGCAGGTGAGCATCCCAGTGCTCCTTGCAGGGCTGGGACAGGCAGCTGGGATGCTGGTGTCCCTCCTTGCTGGGGAAAAACTCCTGCCCAGTTCAATGTCAACACGTGCTTTCTCCAAAATCCTCCAAATCCACATCAACGCGTGCTCTCCTGTCCTGACTGCAATCACTCTGTGCTTGTGTTTGTCCCGCCAGGTCTCCCAGAGTCCGTGAACTTCCGATTCACAGGTAGGTGAACCACTTGCTCTTTCCTGGCCAAAGCAATTTTCATCCTTCTTTTGCCCTCCCCATAGCCTGTTACTCCTTGGCCTTTGTTCTGCTGCAGGCACACCTGTGGGCACTCACTAGGAATTCCTGGAAATGCACAAGCCTGGGAAATGTTAATTTGCCTGATTCCCAGCAGTGTTTTACAGAAGCTGAGCTGCAGCTTGCTAGAGACATCTTTTTCAGTGGCTGCCTGGAATCAGTCCTAAAAGCCTGATTCATTCCTGTTGCCCCCCCAGTGTGAGCAAGGAGTTTTACGTTCTCGTGTTTTTGGGTTTTTTTAATACAGCGTGGAGACATTTCTGCAATTAAATTGCCACAGATAAGCTGCTTGCCTGTTTTAACACATCCTTCTCTTTCCATGTGCTTTCTGCCTTCCACCAGCAAGGAGAAGTCCATATTCTGAGTTAGGCCAGAGAGAAATGCTCTTGGCCTGTGTGAAGTGTGTGTGTGTATGTCCTCCTGGAAAGGTGGGAGAGGAGTCAGGGATGTGGGATGGGGATTTTTGTACAGACAGGTGAACTTGCCAGGTGAAGGGTCCCTGCAAACCCATCCCTGCACTCAGGCATGGTTTCTGTCTGTGCCTAGTGTCTGGTGGGGAGCACACGACCCCGGAGATGGTGTTTGTCATCCACCTGCTCTCTGCTGAGCAGCAGCCTCCGGTCTTCCAGATTGCGGCTCCGTTCCTGGAGGTCAGCCAGGGGGGCAGAGCCACCATTGGTGAGTGGGGTGCATGGGGCAGGGTGTGGGGCTCAGCTCACTGCCAGGGGGCCCAGGTTCACTTGAGAGCCACTCTATTAGACAATTCCCTAATACAGCCCGAGCATCATCAGGAGACAAAATGTTTCCATGAAACTCACAGCTCTTGGGCTAGGGCAGCTCCAGAATTATTTACTTTTCTTGTACTGACTGAATTATGGGGGTTTTTGGCTCCATTCACACAAGCCATGCTGTCTTTCCCTGGCACAGGGATCCAGTTGGCTGTAAGTGACACGGATACAGCTCCTGAGGGTCTTTTCTTTGAGCTGGTGAAACCTCCCCATCATGGCATTGTGCTTAAGTACAGCGCAGATGTGCAGGAGCTCATGAGAGCAGGTGAGTGGAGTAAGAGTTTCCCTCAGTGCAGGAGAGGGGTCAGCCTGGCTGGTTTAGGTGAGCAGGAGGAGACAGATGCCCCTGGCAGATAAGGATGCATCCACAGGGAAGCCTTATCTAGCTGTGAGCTCACGAAGCAGCTGGGAAGAAAAGGAGGGTTGGTGCCCTCCTTGAGAATCACGAGGAATCTCAGTGTCCCTGGAACAGGGAAGGCCACAGCTTTTCCTCTGCCCTGCCAGCTCCTTAATAAATGTCCTCATAACTCACAGCCCTGGCAGGATGGGATTAAATGCCAGTTTAGCTCTTGATTAAGGTCGTTTGAGTTGGATTCCTGCTCTTTCTGACTCGTGTGTCTCCTCCCTGGGAAGGCGACACCTTCACCTACGAGGACGTCACCCGCAGCGCTCTGCAGTACGTGCACGACGGCTCAGCAGCAGCAGAGGACAGCATGGAAATCTCTGTCACCGACGGTGTCACCACAGTCACCACGGTGCTGAGGGTGGACGTGTCCCAGCTGGACACCCACGGCCCGCAGCTGGCCCCGGGCTGCTCGCTGGCCGTCACTGTGGCCAGCAAAAGCTCAGTGACCCTCTCCCGGCAGCACCTCGCTTACACGGTGGGTTTTCATGTTTCTAAACCCAGGGAATGCTGCCAGCCCCTCTTTTCCTTATCCCCCACACACCTCTCTGCTGTCAGCGTGGATTCTGTGTAGAGAGCTCGAGTTTTGACTGCTGCCAAAAAGGGGATAACAGATTCTTTCATCCCACAGGGATTTGAGGTTATCTCCATTTGACTGTAACAGAGGTGAACTGCCATGCTAAACATGAGAACCTAGTTAATCCCAGATTTTTCTATCAAACAGACTTGCTGATAAAGCACATGGATTTGCTAAGTGTTAATCCCTTGAAAATTTCAGCCCCCTCACCCACCGTCCAAAATCACCTGGTTCTTTTTCTGGCCAGATTGGAAGGGGGAAGGATTAAACAACCCAAAGAGCTTGGTAGCTTGAGTTTGTCCCAGAGCTTGTTGTCCTGCTGGTGACATTCCCAAGAAAGCTCTGTACTCCTTGCAGATGATTCAGCAACCTCCTGAGGGAGGAGAGATTGCAGTACAGGTGTGAGGCTGGAGAGACCTGAGCTGAGAGAGGCTGGCTGTCAGAGACATGATTGGAAATGTTTTTTTTTCAAAGGATCAGTCTGGATACAAGTCTAGAATCTGTCCTGTCCTCCTCTTAAGGAGGAAGGCTGACAAGGGAGCTGCTCAGGTTTAATCTGAGTAAGAGGACAGATAGGGAAAAGAGGATTTCACTCCTGACCCATATGCTCAGGATGTGGTGATTTCTGCTCTGGATCTTATTTTTCAAGCACCTAACAAAACTCTTCTAAGAAAGGTGACATCTGAGTTGTGATACCGTAGTGTGGTTGTACTTGATACGGTTGAAAAGAGACAAAATCAGCTTTTAGTTCAGTGTGAATTTACTTTGAAAATGAAAATACCAGGTTTATGTCTGGGAGACTGTGTTAATGTGATACAAGGACATAGAGAAAGCCTTTCTGAGCTGAGAGAAAATGAAAATACATTTTATGGTATATTTTGAAAATGTCAACCCTCTTGACTCTCTTCTCATCAGTAGAAGAGCTTCATTTAATACTCATCTGTGGGCCTGACTCAGCTAGGCAGCTATAATTCCCTATAAAACACTTATTCTTCCTTCCCTTTTTGGTGGAACAAAGCAATGGCTAATTTTGCCCTGTGTTGATTTGGTTTGTTTCTTCATGCTTAGGACAACAATTCTCCTGACTCAGAGATCCGAATCCAGTTGATATCTCTGCCAGCCTATGGAACCCTACTAAGGATGTCAGGCTCCCGCAATGAAGAGCTTTCCAAGGTTTATAATTTCACCATGGAAGACATCAACAGCCAGAGGATCAGGTAGCAAAGAGCACTATTCTCCTTCAAGCCATACCAGTTAAAAGCTCAGTGGGTTTTTTTCCCCAGAGATTTCTGGGCTACTTAAAAGAATTCTGAGAATGAACGTGAAGGAAGGTTGGGAACTGAGACACCACCTCTCTTCCAAGAGGATTGCCTCACCTCTAACTGCAGGGATAGACGGGATGCCCGGGGGTCAGTGAGACTCCCTGACTCCCTGTGTCCTGACTCCACAGCTACTCCACCACCTTTGAGACCAGCAATCAGCCCATTACTGACATCTTCCACTTCTCTGTCCTGGATGCTGACAACAACCGTCTGGACAGGCAGATGTTCACCGTCACCATCACATCCGCCCCGGCACCGCCCGCGCCCGTCGCCTTCGCTGACCACGTCACTGTGAGTGCCTGCCCAGGGGACAGGGACAGGAATGGCTTAGAGGGGAGCCACTGAACAGTCTTCCTGGGCTGGGGGGAAATCACTGAGTAAAACGTAGTGTCACTTGTGCCATGCACGGGGTGAACAAATCACTTGGAGGCCAGAGGAGGCTGACTGCAGTCCATCTGCATCCCCGAACCTCCTGTGTTTATATCTGTTCTAATCAGGGGCTGCTTGATCCTAGGGTGTCTTCTTGATATCAGTGGAGCAAGTCAGATTTATTCCCACTCAATATTTCATCCCTGATTTCACCAGGGTATGTGTAAGAGATGAGCAGAAGACAAGTCTGAAGACACCTGATGCTTTGGACTGACCCAGAGCATTTCACACTCCTTATCAAAGCCTTTGGAAGTCATCTCCTGTTGCAGCAGCCCTCTTACTAGAGAGTAAAAATGAGTTGAGGCACAGGCTCCTTGTTAAACACAGCATGAAAAGGGTCCTGGTTTATTCCTCTTCACAGCTTAGTCATCTTAACTCCCAACAATTCACTGACTCTGGCTGCAGGAAGCTCCTACTGTAGGTTTCCCTTGCAGCATCTGACTGCTGGTTATTTCTGGCTAAACTATGACTGCAGGTATCGGTTTGCAGACTCTGAATGCAGGGTTTCACCTAGCCAGACTGTGACTGCAGGTTCCAACAACAGGCTCTAACTGCAGACCCAGACTGACCTAACAGCAGTGATTCTCTCTGTCCAGGATCCTGCCTCATGATTCTCTCCCTCATGCTCCTCAAGCTTCCTTCTCCATGATGATCCTCCCCTTACCAGCTAACCCCCTCTTTTATCTCCCTCATCCTTATTGGATATAGCTGTTACTCATCAGGGGTGAGGTCACCTTTATTCCCTTCTACAAACTCTCTCCTTTCCAGCTTTGCATTCCCCCTCCCTTGCCTTCAAAAGGCACTCCACAAGAAGATGCAGGTCCTGCCTTCTGAGAGGTCACCATGGCTCCACCAGTTCCCTTCCTGCCCTGATAAAGAACTCACAGGCTCCTCTTGGAAGCCAGGCAGGCTTTGTTCTTCCCATCCCACCTCACCTCCCTGCTGAATTCTTGATTAACAGACGTTGGGGAGGATAGGACAGCGCTCCAGAGCCTGGACAAGCCTCTTCCATGGAGGCAGCCTCATTCAGTAAGGATTTGTGTTGTCTACTGTTGCTTTCCAGGTGGATGAGGGAGGCAGGGTCCTGCTGCTGGCTCATCACCACTTCTCTGCTGATTATGATACTGCTGCCAGGGAGAACCTGAGGGTCACTGTGGTCACTCTGCCTGTGTATGGCTACATCAAGAACACCAGGACAGGTAAACTGCTTGGCTCTCCCTTCTTCCTCCTGGTTGATTTGTGCTCCTAACAGGATCACATCTGTCATATCCCATGGAGGGGATGGCTTGTGCTGCATCTAAAACTCCATCTTCCCCGGTGCCCACTCTGACACAGCAGATGTTGCTTCCCTCAAAAGCCACAAGATGCTGGAAGCCAAGTTGTAGAAAGGAACATCCCTCCTTCTGCACCTTTCATGATGTGCCTTTCTTTCCCTCATCCTGCTGGGTTTACATTGAGTTTATCAGCCACTTGAGCATCCTTTCACCAGTGATATTCTGGTTTGCAGGTGAGAGCTTTGGCCCGCAGAGTGAGTCTGCGGGGACCACAGATGCATCCTTTTCCCTTCAAGATGTTCTGGAGAACAACATTTACTACTTCCAGAGCGTCCATGAAAGCATTGAGCCCACAAGTGATGTTTTCAGCTTCTATGTGAGTGATGGCTTCAGCCAGTCAGAGGTGCAGAGCATCAACATCACAATCCAGGTATGCCAGCTGCCAGAGCCCTCTCCTTTCACACAAACACTTTTCAAGGGCAAGCTTTACTCCTTCCTTTCTAGTATGTGGGAAGGGGATTAAGGGGAGATTTCCTTCCCCTAGCACAGGCACATAATTTACCTGTGATGCCCAAGGACAGTTGTGCATTGTAGCCTCTTCCCCAGGGCTTACTGCTCTGGTGTCTCCTCCCTCTTGGAAGCAGCCACGGTGCTGGCTAGATTTGGAGGGACTGGTGATGCCAGCACCGCTCCTGTCATTTGGGAGCTTGTGTTTCATTCGGGTGGGCCTTTCCCTGTGTTCATTTCCCTTTTTCTGGAAATTTTCTGCCTTTGTGCAGCGGCAGAACGACGAGCCCCCAAAGATGGTGCTGGAGCCTGTGCGGATGCAGGGGGGCTCAGCCGTGGTTGTTACCAACACCTCGCTCAGCCTGCATGACTTGGACACCCAGAGCAGTGAGCTGGTCATCGTGGTGAGCCAAAGTCCTGAGCACGGTATGTCCTGACAGGCCAAGGGGTGAGGGACGGGGTGTCTTTCTGCATCAGTGTCTGTCTGTCTTCACTGTGTGCATGTGTAAGAGCCCCCGCTGTGAGAGGGGAGCCTGGCATGTGGGATAAAGGACAAATTAACCATGCATTGGTTAATTAACCAATACAATTTGGACCAGGGTTGTGCTTAAGGACCTGTTCTTGGCAAGTTGTCCCTTGCTCTTTGCTGGAGAGCAGAAGGGGGCCGTGCATGTGTTTCCCTGGAGAGTTCCCTGCTGTGTTTCCCCAGTCCCTGAGGCAGGAGGCATCTCCCCGCAGTGCCCAGGTCTGCCAGCCTGTCAGGTGAAGGCTCTGTCCCCAGCAGGCTGTGTTGATCCCTGCGTTGTTTTCCAGGCCAGCTCCGCAGAAGGCAGAGCGCAGCACAGGCCCTGGAGCAGGGACAAGTGCTGTCCAGGGGCTCCTCCTTCACCTACCAGGACGTTCTGGATGAGCTGATCGTTTACACCCGGGGCGGTGCCGCGGCACAGACAGACGAGTTTGGCTTCTCCCTCACGGACGGGCTCCACACGCAGGCAGGGAGGCTGGAATTCTCCATGGAGCTGCCCAGGAAGCAGCCGCCCACGGTAGCTGTCAGCAGGGACCTGCAGCTCCCAGCTGGTACGGGGACAGGGGTGGGAGTGGCATTGCTTGGTGTGCTGCTGGATGGTCCAGCCTAAACCATCACTTGGCTGGGCTGGCTGAAGCTGATTGTGGGTTTGCTTTCTCTGGGGCAGGCTCTGCAGCTCGGCTTACGGCTCAGCACCTGACAGCAGCAGCTGGTCATTCAGGGGACACGGCCATCAGGTTTGTCCTGAGGAGGGACCCCGGCAGGGGACAGCTGCAGCTGACCACAGCTGATAGTCCAGTCCAGATCTCTGCCAAAGGACCCCTCAAAAGTTTCACCCAGGCTGACATAAACAAAGGTGAGAGTGCTGGATTTTAGGTAGTCACAGCAAGCATTATAAACCAAGGCTGGTTTAGGTAGTCCTGTGAGGAGCAGGGAGTTGGACCTGATCATCCTTATGGGTCCCTTCCAGTTTGAGATATTCCATGACTCTATGGCCTTTATAAAAGGGGAATGATGAGCTGAAGTAGGGAAGGGAGAGGGAAAGAAGTAGGCACAGGTCATTAAGTTAGAGCAGAACCATGTATCATTAAACATATGTTTAAAAAGTCTCTCTCAGCAGGAGAAAAAGAATAAAGAGAAACAGTAATGAAAGCCAAATGCAGGAGCTCTGTCAAGCCTCAGGTGCCTCAGCTGACGGTGCTAGGCTGCTTCCAAACTAAGAATTAAATGCTGCTGTCTGTAATAATGCATCTCTTTTCTGCTGTCCCTATCTCCAGGGCATGTGGTGTACAGCCACAGGAAAGGGGATCCCGGTGGAAACTTCCCCTTCACCTTTGATGTGATGGATGCAGATGGCAACAAACTGATGGACCAGGTTTTTTACATCCATGTAATAGGTAAAGAGTAGTGCTGGAGCTATGTTTTCTTTGCTGCAGAGCTCAGGCCTGCTCACAGATTCCCATCCCACGTGCACTGCAAGGCAAAATGTAATTCTTGAGATGTGGTTTTGATGCACTCTCAGTTCAAAGGCCTTTGAAGTGAGGGGCATGGGGAGATTTTGCAGATGTAAGGCTTCTCACAAACTCACTGAAAAGGTAGAAAAATTCCCTTTAATATTTTCATGCTGTTTAGATTGTCTCTTAGACATTGTAATGTTACCATCCCTGATTAATGGCAAGGCCCAAAGTTCCTGTTTTGGAATTATCAAAACGTTTGTGCTTGTGTTGTCTTTTGCTTGAGCACAAGTACCCGAGGGAAGGAGTGTGACTGTCTCCTAGCTCAGCTTTGTGTTTAACCCTTCCAGAGGACAGATTTGCCCCCTCCATCATCACTAACAAGGGGCTGGTGTTGGATGAGAATTCAGCGAAGACAATCTCGACCCTCCAGCTCTCGGCCGCTGACCAGGACAGTGAGGCCTCCCAGCTCCAGTACAAGGTCACCCGGCAGCCACAGCTGGGGCATCTGGAGCACGTGGCCTCCCCAGGTGAGCAGGGAGGTGTTGGCCCATCAGAGCAGCAAAACACTGGAGGCTTTCGAGCCCTAAACATTCACCGCAGGAAAAATGTGCCCAGAGGCAGCAGCACAGAATTCTGATTCCTGTTAGAAATCAAAGGGCCATTAGCCCAGAGGGTTGGGGAATAAGGTGAGTGGAGGCAGAGCAGACCAATAATCCCAGCTGAGGATTTATTCAGCCTCTGGGCCAGTTTATGGCCCTACTGCTGCTTCTGCATGACAGGAAAACCTTTGGCCTTTGCTGTGAACAGCACAGTGCCCCAAAGAATCCATCCCTTAACGTCCTTGAAAACAGCCCATCTTGGTGAACAGACGACTTGCCTTCTGTCCCAATCTTGGCCAGTCTGTCCCTTGGTCCCTAAAACCCAGCCTCTTTCCCTAGCTGTGCTTTGGAGGGAGGAAAGGAACTGTCCACTGAGTTTAACAGGCAGCGATGCTGGGGTGTGATGGTTGTGCTGGATAATGAACTCTGGTTTTTCAGGGAAGGGGGTTGGTCAGTTCTGCTCATGTGATCTGAATTCCAGAGCTGCCTTTCATGCCTGCTCACAGTGTGAGTGTGCTGCCCCTCTCTGATGAATTAATCTAAAACTGTGGTGTCATATAATAAGCTCTTCTGATTTTATTATACTCATCTAAGATTATATTTCTCCTTAGCTTTAGATTTCTCATTAACACGAGATTAAAGTGGAAATATATGCTGTGTGTTTTCAAGATGCAGACAGTCCCTGTACAGCTCAGTTTGAGTGTGTGGTTTGCCTCATCTTCTCACCAAAAACATGTTGAAAGAGCAGGAATAATGAATGAGTTATAATAAGCGAACTACTCCCTGATGAGAGTAAATTAAAAACTTGCAATATTTTTGTCTAAATTGCAAATTAAACAGTGAATCTTGTACTTTGGAGACTTGAATTAAGGACCTTATTCTTCCTGTTATTTAAAATCTGATGATGATTCTGATTTCTGTGCTTTTTCGTATCTGTGAGGGACTAATAAGGATACAGAGCCACAGACTGAAAAGTAGTTGTAATCATGATTTAAATGACCTAAACCTAAGGAGAAAGTACTGAAGTGTTCAAAAAAGAACCCAAACCTTTACAGCTCTGAGGAAATCTTAGCAGATCATTCCATTTTGGCTCATTTATTTAAATCAGATCCTGGTGTCTTTTGTAGTGTGGCCAGCACTTGTCAGCAGCCATTCAGTGTGATATATTGATGGCAAACTTCTTGTCAGGGTGTTTGTTGATAACAGCAGTAAAACTGTTGAACACAGCAACGAGATTTAAAAAAGCTCAAGTGCTTTTTAAAATACTTGTCATGTACCTTTCTGTGGCTGTGTCACACCTAATGGCCTGTAAAGATGTCACTATAAATCAGTGCTGAAAAAGGGACTTTGTACTAAATGCAGGAGTACAAGGAGGGGCAGAGAGGACAGACACTTAGAAGGCATTTTGGAAAACTGCTGTGAGGCCAGGAGGCCTTTAGCTCATCCTCAATGATGCCATGGTTGGGTTAGTCCTGCCCAGCAGTGACAATCCAAGTGTTACATGGACCATTTTTCTCCCAGCTTCTCTCCCCCTCTGCCCCAGGAGGCCTCCCAACAGGATGAGGTCAAAGGAAGCCTGGACTTCTTTTGGAGAAGGAAATTTTAGGAGGTTCTGTGCCAGCTAAATCCCTGGCTCAGCTGAGGTTCATGGGGCAGCCTGAGTTGGATCAGAACCAGCCAAAACTGAGTCCTAGTGGCTAAATATGTCCTGCTTCCTGTAGTTTTTCCCTGCTTTGCTCTTTCTGTTGCTCATTTCCCCCCTGTTGTTCATTTTCCAGGGACAAGAATTAGTTCCTTCAGCCAGGCAGACTTGGCCTCTGGCAGCATCCAGTACATCCACACCAGTGACACGGAAAAGCACAGGGATGCCTTCACCTTTTCAGTGTCTGATGGGACAAACGAGGTCAGTCCCAGCCTGACTTTTGCCTGAGTAGGGCAGAGGTGCTGTGGGCAGAGGTGGCTGCTCCTCCTTCTCCTGCTGTGAGATTTTCCACATCCCTCAGGGCAGGGAGCAAGCCCTGTGCAGGGAGCAGGGAGCCACCTGCCTTGTGGTCTGCTGGGACTGGCTCACCAAGATCTGAGTGCCTGGTTTTCAGCTGTTTGCCAGCTGCTCCTGGAGCTCAGCTTTGATCCAGAGCACTGATGGCGTAGTGATGACAGTCAGACCCTGGAGAAATGCCTTCTTCCTGTCTTCTGAAAGAGAAGAAGCATAGCTGCACATAGAGAGAGAGGGGCAAAACAGAGTGAGAGAGGGAGGGAGAGTGGATGTCCATAAATACCACAGAAAGAGGGAGAATTAATTAGTGGGGAGGGATAAAGAAGGTCCAGTTCATGTGATCTGGGCTTGGCAGCTCAGATTTGCTCACCAGACAAGGCTGAAATGAAGTGACTCAAACCAGGGATCGCTGTGCTCTTGTGATGAAATCACACTCTGGGAAGGCTGAATGCATCAAGAGAGGCTTTTCCTCCTTCCCCAGGTGAGCCAGACATTTGACATCACCATAAACCCCGTGGACAACTCCTTACCCATACTGCAAGTCTTTGGGATGACAGTTCAGGAAGGGGCGAGAAAAACCATCACCGAGTTTGAGCTCAAAGCAACAGATGCTGACACAGAGGTAAGGCAGGACTGCCCTGCCCTCCTCCCTCCCCTCTTCTGCTGCACATCTGGGCTGTTGGGAAAGTGGGCTTGTGTTTTAAAGACTTATGGCTTTGACACTGAGTTTATGCTTAGCATGGATGAAGATGGCCCTTCCTTTTCTTCCTGGGTCTGGCCAGAGGCTGAGCTGTCTAACACTGGCTCTACCTCACTACTGCTCCCCTGTAGAGAGAGATCTGGCTGCCCGAGCCAAAATCCTGTCCCAAAGGTTTTTGCTGCTTCCACCCTGGTGGAAGGGGCGAGGGACACATTGCACAGAATGGCTGCAGGACTGGGGGCTGCTCTTGTCTTCACGGAGCTGTCTCAGACCAGCTGACCCAGCAGTTCGGTGGGATGTGCCTTGCTTTGTAGGGAGCCACCTCGGGAGAGGGATAAAGACGGGAGCTCAGGGGGAATCAGGAATGTGCTGTGCCAGCCCTGGTCGGGGACACCAACACAGGGAAGCTGCCTGGGCAGAGTGAGCTGGAAGGGCAGGCCTGGCCTGGCCCCGAGGTGGTGTCCCCAGCTTTGCCCCTCCGCACAGGTGGAGTCCATCACGTTCCGGGTGGTGCAGCCGCCCCGGCACGGCGTGATCGAGCGCAGCGGCCGCGGGCAGCGTCCCCTGCGGGCCACCACCTTCACCATGGATGACATCTACCAGGGCCGCGTCAGCTACAGCCACGGCGGCGGCGGCGCGCTCCGGGACCGCTTCACCTTCACCGTGTCCGACGGCACCAACCCCCTCTTCGTGGTGCAGGACGGCGGGAAGAAGGTCAGGGACGAGAAGGGATGGGAGGGGCCTTGGGAGCTCACAGGGAGCTGCCTCTCTCAGGGCAGGGGGCGCTGAGTGGCTGTGGCTGCACTGAAGGCGAGGGCTGAGTGATCTCAGTTATGTGATGCCTTTGCTCCCTCCCCTGCCTGCCCTCTGTGTGTGCAAACTCGCTCCGGGATCTTGATCCCAGCAGAGCTGAAGGGAGCCAAGCTGGTAACGTGGTGGGTGAGGCACGGACTCTCACACTAACCCCATCTCTGAACCGTTGTCAGGTGGTGACCGCGGCACCGCAGCGCTTCCAGGTGGACATCCTCCCTGTGGATGACGGGACACCCAGGGTCATCACCAACCTGGGCCTGCAGTGGCTGGAGTACACGGATGGCAAGGTAACACCTGCCTGGCCTCAGCTTGGGCTCTTCCTCAGGCTGTTCCAGGGACTTCACAAGAAAACATCCTCATCCTTCAGCACTTTTTATTTTTGTGATGGAGAATAGAATACCCACCCCAGGGTTCATTTTTAGCTTTGCTGATGATGTCTTGATGATGTGCTGCAGCAGCCATGGCAGAGATGTATGGCTTTCCAATGATATGGTGCAGGAATTTCTTGCTGTAACATGCCTTTTGTTGTGCTGAAGTCCAAACAAAACCCCAAGAAACTCTTGGCTTGTTTTCGAGGAGCTAGCATTAACTGTAAAGAAACACTTTGGTTCTTCCCAGAAAAAAGATTACTGTTGTAAGAAATTGTATTAAGAAAAGGCTATCTCAGCTCAAACTCCTCACTTCAGGAAAAGCACTTCTGCAGCCTCGAGCAGCTCAATTTTCTCTTTTTCTCCTGCTGTTAAAAACATTTTGTTTTTGAAGAGAAAGCAAAATGTGGTGGAACTGAATCAGATCCATGTGAGGGCATTTGAAAGAGGCTCTTGTGGAGGCTGACCAGAGCTGTATGAACTGAATTGAGTGAATCCTTCAACCTGAGGCTGTTTGCAGATGTTTTTTTTGCCAAGCAGGGCCTCACCTGAGCATCAGCACAGTTCATGGAATAGAGATTTCGAAGTGAAACCCAAAGATATGTCCTAGCTTTTAGCCCCAGCTAAATAAGGCTAGGCAGCTGCTTTGGAATTTGGTTTTCTTTGAGCCACATTTATCTTTTTAATTAAACTAAACAGATGTGAGGCAAAATTTGAATGCTTCTTGGGTTGTCAAACACATTGTGGGATATCTCTGTTCAAGGCTGCTCTGTACTTTCACATCCCTAGATTTTCCCTCTCAGAGAACTGTTTTGACAGAGGGATGGTTGGGCTTTTTGTGTGAACAGTCAATCAGACTTGCACTGCTGGAGCTTCAGTTTTACTCCCTTGGTTTGGCTTCAATCCAGGCCACCAATCTCATCACTAAGAAGGAATTACTGACGACAGATCCCGACACGGATGACAAACAGCTGATCTATGAGATAACAACCGGTCCCAGAAATGGTCATGTGGAGAACAAGCTGAAGCCAGGGACAGCTGTGACCACCTTTACACAGGGTATGGAGCTGGGCTGTGTCCTGATGCTATTTTCCATCAGTTGATTCAGTTTGTTAAAATAAGGAAGAAACAGATGGGAGGGGAGAAGACAAGGGGCAGATCTCCAAAGTGTGTTGAAAATAAGCATTGAACTTCGCTGTCAGTTGCAGAAATCCTGTAATTTCTTAAAGATACCAACCTGTGTCCTGTAGGTTGTCCTAGGTTCTCCAGCCTTGTTAGAGCTGGAGATGTGATTGGGGCAGTAAAGAGGGGTTGTAGATCTTGCAAGTGCATCTGGTCATCACAGTCTTGCGGAGGTACAGCCAGCTGTGCAGAGCCAGCAGTGTGGGGAAAGTTGACTCTTGCCGGGCTGAGGGAAGGGGAGGTGAAGGGGTAACTGCTTCCTGCACCACTGTGATCCCCGATCCCTGCAGGTCCAACTGCTCATCTACCAAACTGCCTTTGGATTTCTGTGTTGACTCACTGGATGTTCCCTCCTGGCAGAGGATGTGAACCAGGGCCTCATTCGGTACGTGATGCACGAGGAGAAGGTTCAGGAGACCTCGGACAGCTTTCAGTTCCTAGTGAAGGACAGCAAACCCAACGTGGTCAGCGGCAACGTCTTCCACGTCCAGTGGTCCCTCCTCAGCTTTACACACACCAGGTAAGTGGCACGAGGGTCACAGCACTTGCCTGGGAGCTGGGCTCTTACCTGAGCTCCCTATGGTGTGGGAAGGAAATTCTGTCAGTGAAGAGAGGGGCCTGCCAGGCTAAACCACGGAGCAGCCACCCTATGCCCAAGTCCCCGGCTATTTTTGTGCCTTGGATTTTCCACGGAGGCCACACTCACCCTGAGTGTGTGGTGCTCAGTGCCCACGCAGACACACGGGGTTGGCTCCCCAGCCTGTTGTTTGTGTGTGCTTGATCCCTTTCCAGCTACAAGGTCAGGGAGAGCGCTGGCTCCGTGAGCGTCACCGTCAGACGGGTGGGGAACCTCAACCAGTACAGCATCGTCCTGTGCCGCACCGAGCAGGGAACAGCCACTGCCGGATCCGGATCACAGCCCGGAGAGCGGGACTACGTGGAGTATGCGGGGCAGGTGGGTGGGCACACCCGCCACAAAGCCTGGAGGAAAGAATGGATGGAAAGCCATAAAAACACCAAGGAGGGTGTATTTAATTTGTAAAGTCGTGCGGGTTATTTGCTGTCAGAAGAGGGAGCACCTCAGACCAGGGTGAGACAGGAAGGACGGGAGGCTCCCAGGACAGCAGCCGGATTGCTGCCTCTTCCAGGTGCAGTTCGAGGAGCGGGAGGACACCAAGGCCTGCACCATCGCCATCAACGACGACGACGTGTTCGAGGGCACGGAGAGCTTTTCCGTGGAGCTGGGCATGCCGGCCTACGCCCTGCTGGGGAACGTCACCCAGGCCACCGTCACCATCGCCGACCCTGAGGACGAGCCCACGCTGCAGTTTGACAGGAGCACCTTCCACGTCAGCGAGAGCGCCGGCTTCCTCTCGGCTCCCGTGCAAAGGAAGGGTGGGTCGGGCAGGACAAGGTGCTGAGCCCCAAGGGAGGGACCCATGCAGAGGGGGAACCCTCACAGCAGAGAGGTTGGGCTTTGCCTGGTTATGGTTTTGGGGTCTTTGATGTTTTGGAAGAGGTTCTGTGGCACAACTGTAATGGCAAGCAACACACTGGACAGTGTTGTTTCTTTTTTTAACCTTTCCTGTCTCTGCTGTTAAAGCTTCTTGGGTTTGGATTTGTTTCAACTCCTGGCACAAGCAGGAGCAAACCCTTGTATTTCTTTGGCAGTTCTCTGTGATCTAGACAGCGTTTTATGTGGACCCAGTCACTGGGCTGTGTGTTCTTTAATAGGTGAGTGACACCGGTTTCCTGAGTGTGAATTAGGAGCATGCCTGGAAGTCATGTCTAAGCCAGCTGCTATGCAAATTCAGGAGCAGGGATAGTGTTCTTTGTCATTCCTCATCCTCTTCTACTGAATGCTTCTTCATTTTTTAAGTGAACATTGTCTCCACCAAATAGATTAAAAGTATTTCCACAGAATTATGGAGTTTTCCTGTTGCTTCCTAGGGGATGCCAGCAGCACTGTGTCTGCCATCTGCTACACCGTCCCCAAATCAGCCAAGGGCAGCAGCCTTTACATGCTGGAATCCGGCTCTGACTTCAAGTCCCGGGGGCTGTCGGATGAGAACCGCCTTATTCTGGGGCCGGGTGTCACCGTGGTGACCTGTGATGTCACTCTGATCGATGACAGTGAATATGAAGAGGAAGAGGAGTTTGAGGTGGTGCTGGCCGACGCCTCGGACAACGCCCGCATTGGCAGCCGGGCTTCGGCCAACGTGGTCATCGCTGGCCCCAACGACGCCTCCACGGTGTTCCTGGGGAATGCCACCTTCACTGTCAGCGAGGCTGCAGGTGAGGAGCAGAGGCTTGGGTTGGGATGCTCACTGTGGAAGCTTTCACCACAAAGAGGTGTCAGAAGGAGAGATTGAGGGCACAGCAGAACTTCAAAGATGTGGAGAGGGGCTCTGTGGACCCAGTCATGCTGAAGGCAGGAGCAGTTCTGAAGGGAAAGGGGTGGATTTGTGGAACATGGCTGCTCTTTCAGTTTGTTCTCTCTCTCATGTGCCTCTGGTGCTGCAGGACACATTGAGATCCCAGTGCTCCGGCAGGGACCTGACCTCTCCACGCCCACGTCGGTGTGGTGTGCCACTCGGACATCAGACCCACCCTCGGCCAGCCCTGGAGTTGATTATGTCCCCAGCTCCAGGAAAATAGAGTTCAGGCCAGGCAAGACAGAAGAGGTGAGGAGCCACTTGGACTCCTGCTGAGTCTGCTTTGCCTGGTGACAATTGTGTTTCTGTGCATATCTGCCATTTGTTTTGGAAATCCTCTCAGGGCCACTTGAGAACTGTTAATGAGTCTGCTAGGCACAGACTCCCATCCCATCAGCACTCCAGCCAGGAGACAATTGGTCATGCCACCTCTTCCAGGATAAGGATGGCTGCCTGTTCTCTGAAATGATATGCTGGATTTATGTAGACCATTCTTTACATTGATCAATTGATTCAGAAAACATAATGATGTAACAGCTTTACACTAGACTCCCAAATGGGAGTGCTGGGAAGGATGAAAGCTCTGTACGTCTAACAGCAAGAATTCCACTTTCCTCCCAGTTCTGCCCCCTGACAATCCTAGATGATGCTCAGTACCCAGTGATAGAAGGGCTGGAGACATTTGTTGTTTACCTCAGCTCCCCCCACGGAGCCGAGCTGGCAAAGCCATTCCAAGCCATCGTGGCCATTAATGACATCTTCCAAGACGGTGAGTTATCCCTGGCAGCTGTATCTGTGCCATTCCAGCCCCTTGTCTCCCTGTGGATCCTCAGCACTGCTTGGCTCTGTTTCTGCCCCCCTGCAGTGCCCAGCATGCAGTTCACCAAGGACACCTACACGGCCAAGGAGAAGGAGGGGACCCTGCACATCCCCGTCTTCCGCACGGGGGACCTGAGCTACGAGTCCTCCGTCAGGTGCTACACCCGGAGCCAGACAGCACAGGTCATGGAGGACTTCACGGAGAGGAGGGATGCAGAGGAGTCTCGCATCACTTTCCTCAAAGGGGAGAAGGTGAGCTGGACCTGCCTCGTGGGGGAGCAAAGAACCAGTGCTGGGAGAGGTTCACATCTCCTCTGCTCTCTGTCATCAGAGGGAGCTGATAGAGTTTTCCAGGCTGGTTTCAGATGACACAGATTCTTGTCCTGGCAGTGTGGCCCACTCTAAAGGGGTTGTGTGTTTCATGATTAAATTGGTTAAATTGTGAAATACAAATCCAGTCTATCAGGAGAACCCAGGATTGTTCTACAAAGAGCTGTGGGTTTGTGGAAGGAGATGCTTTTGCTGCTGTGCCTCATCATGTAGCAGCATGGTTTGTCCACACTGAAGTAGCAGCCCTAAAAATAGGAGGGTTTCTTGCAGGATGGACAGCACTCTGATGTGCAACTCCAGACAGGGAAGTACAGCCTGGCCTTTATGTGGCTTTATCAGATTTATCAGTGTTTGCTGCTTTCTCCTCTTCTCTTGGCTTTAGGTGAAGAACTGCAGCGTTCACATCAGCGATGACTCTGCCTTCGAACCAGAAGAGCAGTTCCAGGTCCATCTGGGTAGCCCCCTTGGAAACCATTGGAGCGGAGCCAGGATTGGGAAGATGGATGTGGCAACCATAACTGTCACCAATGACGAAGATGGTGAGTGAGGCTGCTCCACAAGGATGGCGTGGTTGTTCCCAGGGCGTCAGCACAGTCCCATCAATGCAGTGGATGCCTTCAGAGTCACAGTCACTGGGCTGGGTTGAAGGGAGGGGTTGGATAGGAGTGCTTGGACCCACCACCTCTCCTGTTTCCCATTCCCATGCAGCTGGAGTTGCTGTGCTTCCCCTGGGAGATGTTCCCCTCCCTCCACAGCATCACAGCCTGGAGAGATCTGTGGGGGAGAAGAGGGATGCCAGGTCCCTCTGGTGTGACAGCCAGCGAGGGATGGTGTGTGGGAGGCAGGGATGGGAGAATCATTTGCCATCCTCTGTAGCCCAACACCCTCGTTAGGTTTTGCCCTAAGTCACACCCAAGACTTTTTGGCCCCAGCTTTGAGGAGCCCCTTGAAGGCGGATGGATGAGCCTGAAAGGAGCCGAGCTGAACCATCCAGGGGTGCAAACCTGGGGCTTTTCCCTCGCCGCAGCCCCCACCATCGAGTTCGAGGAGGCGGCGTACCAGGTGCGGGAGCCGCCGGGCCCCGAGGGAGTGGCTGTGCTCAACATCCCGGTGGTCCGCAGGGGCGACCATAACAGGACCTCCAGGGTGCGCTGCAGCACCCGGGACGGCTCGGCGCAGGCCGGCGTGGATTACTACCCCAAGAGCCGGATGCTCAAGTTCAGCCCAGGTGAAGGGGAGGGATGGAGGCGGAGGCGTGACCAGGGACATTTTGTGTGCGTCAGAACAGCCAGGAGATATGGGGAAAAGCTACTTTTTGCATGAAGTTTGCTGTAATTTTATTACTCAAAAAAGCTGACGTGTTAAAGGAGGGGTGATCAGACCAGAGGGAGAGGCACAGGGACTTGGCAGAGTAAAGTCCTCCTCAGGGAATGCAGGGCTGTGAACACCTCAGACCATGTTGCTGGACCAAGAAGCCTTCACCAAACAGCTCTGCACACTGGTCTGAGGGAGAGGAGGCATGGGAATGTGCTTTGCATCCCAGATTTTTCCTCCAGACAGCTAATACAAGACAGCCATTATTAATCCTCAGATGGCATCTGCTAGTAAATCTATCACCAGATCGATTGGATCAGTTGTCATAGCTGGAGTTTTATGTTTATAGTAGACTCCTCTGGGTAAATTATTAGCAGCAATGAGTGGAAATAAAATTTATAATGCGTATTTTATCATAATGTCTGCATGGTCACAGCCTAGAGCAGCTGCACAGGGTTTGGATGAGAACTTCAGAGCAGCCTCTGATGATGAATCGACTTCTCTCTGTTTTTCTTGCACTCGCTCTCACAGGTGTGGCCCACATCATGTTTAAGGTGGAGATCATGTCCAACGAAGACCGGGAATGGCACGAGTCCTTTTCTCTGGTGCTGGGCCCAGATGATCCGGTGGAAGCAGTTCTTGGGGACACCAGCACTGCCACAGTGACTATTTTGGATCAGGAGGCAGCAGGGAGCCTGATTCTCCCAGCACCTCCCGTGGTGAGTGGATGTGATTTAGTGCCCTTCAAGCACAGACTGGACACTACAGTGGGATTTTGGAAATAAAACGTAGAGCTGCAGTGACAACATGGGAGGGAAGGATGGCTTCTTCCACCCTTTCCCTCAGCCTCAGCTGAGTGCTGCCCTCTTACCTCCACACAGGTCGTCACCCTGGCGGACTACGACCGCGTGGAGGAAGTGACCAAGGAGGGTGCAAAGAAATCCCCCTCCCCAGGCTACCCCCTCGTCTGTGTCACTCCCTGTGACCCTCACTTCCCCAAGTACTCCCTCATGAAGGAGCGCTGCGGCGAGGCCGGGATCAACCAGTCTTCCATACAGTTCAGCTGGGAAGTGGCCGCCCCCACGGACGGGAACGGAGCCCGGTCGCCGTTTGAGACCATCACGGACAACACCCCCTTCACCAGCGTCAACCACAGGGTACGCCGGGGCTGCAGGGCCACAGAGATGCCAGCCTAAAACCTCCTTGGAGTTGGGACCTGGTGTGAGGCATGGCTGTTTGGGTTTAGAGAACTGAGTGCTGCTGTCCCTAAAGCCTGCTGGAAGCACCACGGGTTTCCCCCTGCTCGTTCCCTCAGGTGCTGGACAGCATCTACTTCAGCCGGCGGTTCCACGTGCGCTGCGTGGCCAAGGCTGTGGACAAGGCCGGCCATGTGGGGACCCCCCTGAGGAGCAACGTGGTGACCATAGGCACAGACAGTGCCATCTGTCACACACCGGTGGTGGCGGGGACAGCCCGAGGCTTCCAGGCACAGTCCTTCATCGCCACGCTCCGGTACCTGGATGTGAAGCACAAGGAGCATCCCAACAGGTATGAGGCTGGAGAAGGGGGAGTGCAGCCCTTCACCAGCCCCCCTGGGCTCACAAGCACAGTGTGTGTGTGAAGCCACGTCCCTCCTGCAGTGTGGGGTGCTCGGGTTCGTGCTCCCACTCTCTTCTCACAGCCTGCTCAGCTGAGGGGGTACCCTTCCCCTCAGGAATTGGGAGCTGGTGGGACAGCTTAAGGAGTAAATGTGTAGCTGGGGAAATCCAGCTCAAACTAAACATCAGGCTCACCTGCCAGGGCTGTGCTGCTGTGGGGATCCTGTGCCTGCCAGGCTGCTCTGTTCTGCTGTCTCATGTGCTGCTTGTTCCAGGATCCACATCTCAGTGCAGATCCCCCACCAGGATGGGATGCTGCCCCTCATCTCCACGCTGCCGCTGCACAACCTGCATTTCCTTCTGTCTGAGTCCATCTACAGGCACCAGCACGTCTGCTCCAACCTGGTCACTGTCAGAGACCTCAGAGGCATCTCAGGTAACCTTCAACGCCAGCCTTTGCTCCCTGAACATGGCAGCCTGGAAGGAAATGCAGAGGGGGCAGCTTTGTCTTCCTCTGGGCTCTCTTGACATGATGTAAATAGCAATGAATCTTCCTGGTCTAACAGCAGTGATCAGAGTTGCCCCGTTGGAGGTGGGATTCCAGACATGGGAATGTTTGAGATTGTAGGTTGTAGGTTCACATTGTGCTGGTGATTTTCTGCTTTTCAAATCTGTCTTGTGACATCCACCTGGGTCAAGAGGGATCTGCAGGGCTGGATCACTGTGTGGGGGTCACTGAGGTCTCCCATGAGGCAACAAAATCAATTCACTGCTGAAGGAAATTTCAGACCTGAAAAGAACAGGCAGACTGTGTCTCTGACACCCCAGGGAATGAAATCCATGCTAGATCCAGGCAAGCAGTGAGTTGTACTTCATTCTGATAATTCCACACTTAACCTGTTCCTCATGTCTTAAAGATTAACTTCAGCTTTGAATCAGTAGTTCCCTAAGTTTGGTTTTTAGGATGCTTCCCCCATTCCTGTAACATTTTCCCCCGTGAAGAGCTGAGTGTGTCCAGTTTGACCTCCAGGATAATGAAGGGAGAGGAGCTCCCATGACTCAAAGAGTGAAGCAAGACCTCCTTACTCGCCCTCGGGCTGTTCAAAGCCGGGAGGGGTCAGTGTCCAGACTTCTCTCACTCAGAGGCAGGGTTCCTGGATGAGGTGACCCAGGACAGCTTTGTGCTGGGCCCGGGCTATGACCGCCCCTACCAGCTGGACCCCGCCGTGAGGGAGCCCAAGAGCATCCAGCTGTACCAGCACCTCAACCTCAAGAGCTGCATCTGGACCTTCGACGCTTACTACGACATGACCGAATTAATTGATGTCTGTGGAGGCTCTGTCACTGCTGACTTCCAGGTGAGAGGCCCATCCAGAGCTCTCCCACGTGTCCCAGATCCCCCTCAGTTCTCAGGCACAGCTCTGCATTGCACTTGTGTGTAGTTGTTGCTTTGCTCTGTACAGGTGGAGTGTGGCTTTTCTCCCCTGTCACCTGGCAGAGAACAGTGCTGTGTGCATTTATTTCATTTATTTTCCTGGGGGTATCACAGCTTTTATTCTCTTAATCTTCTGAGCACCAGGAAAATACTTGGTTTTTTAATGTATGGCCATACTGGAAATACAAAATGCTCTCAGCTGGGCTCTCTTTTATAATTTCGACCATGTTCTCAGCCAGTAGAAATGAGCAAGGGACAGAGCAGAGGCAGCTCAGTCCATGTGCCACAACAGAGCGAGGTCATGGGATATTTCATCTCACTTCTAATTAGCAGCCTGGCAGACCAAAAGCCAAAAATGTTCCTCTGAGTGGCTCTCACTATTTGAGGTGTCTCACTGCCCTCTCGTGGCTGCATTATCCAGGTGCAGCCCACTCCATCTCCCTTAAGTTCTTGCATTAAATTCCCAGCCACATTGCTAGAAGCAGCATCATCTCTTTTAATTCCTGACAGCCTGGACTACTTCATTAAGTTTCCTTTTATAGCTCCAATTGTTTGCACAAGCCCAGAGGAGCTGCTTGGCCTGAACAACTGCCCAGTGGAGCATGTGGAGCCTGGCACCAGCCAGGCTGGAACATCTCCCTGACTTCTCCAGGGCCTGCAAAGTACAGCTGCATTCTGCAGATAATAAATGGAGAGCTCTGGGAGGCCTAAGCAAGCAGAATTGCTGATTTTTAATTCACAGCCTTGGAAACTGGGGAGGGTTTTGAGGTGAAATTGTGCCCAGAGCTCCCTTGTCCTGTGGTCCCAGCGATCCTTAGCACTGCCCCTGAATTAAAACACAGGTTTGTCTGTGGTGCCTACATGTAAAGAATGTTCAGAGTCACTTCTGACTTCACTTAAAGGGGCATAATCTCCTCTTTGGGGTTTTATTGCCAGGTAAGGGACTCTGCCCAGTCCTTCCTGACAGTCCATGTCCCTCTGTACGTGTCCTACATCTATGTGACGGCGCCGAGGGGCTGGGCATCCCTGGAGCACCACACGGAGATGGAGTTCTCCTTCTTCTACGACACCGTTCTCTGGAGGACAGGTGAGCCTGAGGCACTTCAAGGGCTGTGGAAGCAGTGGCTCCTTTTGTTTTCCCCTTAGTTCCTGCCCTGCCACCAGAGTCCTGAGGGAGCGGGGAACTGGGAATATTTCCTTCCTTTATGCTTGCGGGGGCCTTAGCCAGCCAGTGGATAATGGAGCAAGTGTGTAGCCGGCTCACTGGAGGATGGTCCCAACTAAACCCTGGCTTTTGGAGATCTCCCAAAGGCTTCTGGGGCTGGCAGGGCCCAGCTGAGGGGCGAGTGTGCTGTGTGGGCTCCCAGTGCCGCTGTCCTTGCAGGGATCCAGACGGACAGCGTGCTCTCGGCCCGGCTGCAGATAATCCGCATCTACATCCG
Organism: Illadopsis cleaveri; assembly: GCA_013399915.1. NCBI lineage: Eukaryota > Metazoa > Chordata > Aves > Passeriformes > Timaliidae > Illadopsis > Illadopsis cleaveri. The sequence continues at coordinate 5,763 of VXBB01013581.1, read as the reverse complement.
CGAGGACGGCCGGCTGGTCATCGAGTTCAAGACGCAGGCCAAGTTCAGAGGTGAGGGCAGTGATCCTGACAGGGACACAAGCCAGGGTCACAGCTCTGCTCTGACAGCACGGGGAGCAGGACGAGTCCCTGTCCCCGGCAGGAGCCCCTCTGTGCTGAGGTGCACAATGTGGGGCCTCTGCGTACTCTGCCTCCTGTCACCTCCTTGTCCTCCCCCAGGGCTGTTTGTCATGGAGCACCACAGCCTGCCAGATGTCAGGTCCTCCTTGGTGACTCCAGAGCACCTGGGAGGGATCGAATTTGACCTGCAGCTGTTGTGGAGTGCTCAGACTTTTGACTCTCCCTACCAGCTCTGGAGAGCGACCAGCTCCTACAACAGGTGAGGGCTGGGGGCCCAGTCCCCTTCAGCAGCTTCCCACAGCCCTGTGTTCTCCCTGGCACCCCTCCAGCAGCCACAGCAATAGTGTGGAATGCTCAGGAGCTTGGTCAGAGCTGGAGCATGTGGGGAGTTGCTGTCAGGGCTGGAACACTGTTCTACTGAGAGAAAAATCAGCTCAGCCTCTTGTAAAGGAAATTTTCCAGCAATGAAGCCTGTGGACAGACTGATCCCAGAGGTGACAGTGCATTTCAGAAGGTCACATTTGTCCCTCAGGGACTGCTGGATGGCATTGCTGGGGCAAGAGAAAGGTGCTGCCCTGGGTGAAGAGCTTAGGCTCTGCTTGATCACTGCAGGGTCTTCCCTCTGTTCCCAGGAAGGATTACTCTGGAGAATACACCATCTTCCTGATCCCCTGCACGGTGCAGCCCACTCAGCCGTGGGCAGAGCCTGGAGACAAGCCCCTGCCCTGCACGGCTCACGCTCCTGAGCGGTAAGGAGGCCTCGTCCCCATGGCAGGGCCAGCCTCTCTGGGGCGCCCATGTGTCCAAACCTCACCTCTCCTTTGTTTCCTTCCTTGTCCCAATTCCAGGTTTCTGATCCCCATTGCCTTCCAGCAGACAAACCGCCCAGTTCCAGTTGTTTACTCCCTGAACACAGAGTTTCAGCTCTGTAACAACGAGAAGGTTTTTCTAATGGACCCCACCAAATCGGAAATGTCTCTGGCAGAAATGGATTACAAAGGGGCTTTTTCCAAGGGTAGGATTTACCTCTCCTCTTCTGCTTGTGCCCAGTGTTTCTGCCTTCACAGCTTCCATTTCCTGGAGAGGAAAGGGCAAAACCCAGACGTGGCTTTGCCTCTTCCACAGCAATAAATGACATTTTGAGCACCTTACAGCCCTGTAAGACCAACAGCGTGCTCTGGCACCATGTTTTGTCACTCCCACACACCAAACCCTTCCCAAAGAATCCAAACCCTTCTGAACACAAATGCTACAGCACATTTGGCTCTGGCAGTGCTTCCCTGGTTGGGGAATTTCACCTGCCCCTCTTTGTCCTGACTTCCCCAGGGCAAATCCTGTACGGGCGTGTGCTCTGGCACCCGGAGCAAAACCTCAACGCCGCCTACAAGCTGCAGCTGGAGAAGGTCTACCTGTGCACAGGCAAGGATGGCTACGTGCCCTTCTTCGACCCCACGGGCACCGTCTACAACGAGGGGCCCCAGTACGGCTGCATCCAACCCAACAAGTACCTGAAACACCGATTCCTCCTCCTGGTGAGCTCCTGCTTCCCACTTGGGATTTTCTCTGGCAACGAGCAGATCGTGACTGCAGGGGGATGAGGAAAGGAGTGTGGCGGATGTTTTGTACTGCTGGTGCAAACTGTGAACACAGGATCAGTTTTTCCCCACCCTTTGTCCATGAGTGTTCCTTAATCCGTGGCCACGTGTGGGTGTGGAGATACGGGGCGTTTGGGCTAGATCCCTTACACAGGTGTTTGGTAGTACCCTGGCTTCCAGCCTCTCCTGGGAAAGCAGCCAGCATCCCTCACAACACTTCTCTGACTTCCAGGACCGAAACCAGCCAGAAGTGACGGATAAGTATTTCCATGATGTGCCTTTTGATGCCCACTTTGCTTCCGAGCTGTCCGAGTTCCACTCGGTGAGCAGCATGCCCGGAGTTGATGGATTTACTCTCAAGGTGGATGCTCTCTACAAGGTATGTACCCAGTGCTTTTGGTAGCCCAACATGGACTTCTCTGTCCAGGACTTCCCACACACTTAGTGAATTGTAGGCCCTGGGCCTTCAGAATTAAACTCTGACACAGAAAATGGAGATTAGGATATTATTCTGGTAATTTAATTTTTTTTTCCTGAAGCACTCACGAGAAACTTCTTTAAAAACATATTACTCGTTTTCCTGAATGAATTATTGCCATTGGGAAAGGCTGGACACTTCACTGGGTGGTCAGTGTTACTGCAGGTGCTTTAGAAAAACTCACTGAGCTTTGTCAGACACAGGATACAAAACACACTAGCTCTTAACAGAATCACCTGATGTAAAAGCCATCGTTAACATTCCCTCTGTCCATGCCTTCCCTTCGGTAAAGGTGGAAGCTGGACACCAGTGGTACCTCCAAGTGATCTACGTGATCGGCCCGGAGGGCACGGCCGGGCCCCGCGTCCAGCGCTCCCTGGCTCGCCGCTGGCAGCGCGGCCGCCGGGACCTGGCCCAGGGGGCCGGGAGGCCGGCGCTGGATGACTCCCTCATCTACGACAACGAGGGCGACCAGCTGAAGAACGGCACCAACATGAAGTCGCTGCTCTTGGAGAGGGAGGAAGCTGCCGTCGCAGCCTCCTTGTCCCAAACGGGCGCTTCGCTGGGCAGCGCCTTCGCCGCCCTCACCCTGCTGCTGCTGGTGCTGTCCGGGATTTGCCTCCTCGCCAGGAAGTGCCGGAAGCTGCGGAGGAAGCGGGAGGCTGCCAGGGGCGCTCCCCAGGAGCACCCCTTGAACACCAAGGTGGAGCTGCCCCGGGGCGCCCCAAAGGCCGTGGGCAGCCGGTGTTGCACCGTCAGGAATGTTCATCCACCGAGGGACGGCGGCGGCGTCTGCCAGGGGCAGGGCAGGAGAGTGAAGCAGGTGAACTTGGAAGTCAAAGTCCACAGCAATTTGCACGACGGCACGGAAGTTTAATGGAGCACACGCATCGGGAAAAGCTTTTTATAAACTGTAAAATAAAGATAATCCAAAACTGAAAAGCCACGCGGGTATTTTTTCAGTCTAGTGAGGAGGAGCGGCTGTGAATTCCGGCTGCTCCCGTCCTAGCGACTTCACGGCGTGGCACCGCTGCCCTCCCTCGGTGCTGCTTCCGCTCTGCGGGCTCCTGGTCGCCCCTGGGGCTGGGCAGTATGGGGAAACCATGCCCTACCCCTGGCACGTGGGAGCTTTGAGCGAGCAGCCGTGTTCCTCTGGGTCCTCTGGAAGAGAGTAAAGCCGAACTAAAAACTTAACCCGGTATGACCGGGGTGTCCTTTCCTGTGCCGCCCTCATTCCCCTGCGGGGCGCCGGGCGGGAGCCCCACGGAGGTGCGGCGCCGGGGAGTGGAAGGAGGGAGACGCGGGCGCTACTCGGGCCCGGGGCCGCGGCGTCCTCGGGGGTGGCGGAGCGGAGGGGCCGGGGCGGGAGCGCTCCGGGACTGCGGTTCCGGCCCTGCCCACGCGGGGGCGCCGCGCTCGCACCGCGCTTCGTGTCCGCCAGAGGGCGCAATGCCGGGTCCCGGGCCCACACGGGGGCTCCGCGTCCGCACCGGGGAACCGCCGCGATCCCGGGCCCGGCAACGCCCGGCCCGCCGCGATCCCGGGCCCGATACCGATTCCAGGCCCGATGCCGCTTCGATCCTTCCGACGGGGAAGAGGTGTCACCGCCCAGGATCCCCCGGCGGACCTCGGCAAGACCCGAACCCCCATCCCAGCTCCGGTTTTAGGCTCCATCACCCGGTTTCGGTCAACCTTGTCCGGGCATCGTAGCAGGAGGGGGCATCGAGTTCAAGCTAGGGTTTGCCCAGTCCCCCCCCTGATCTCAACCCAAACCCGGCCATGGGCCCCCTAGACCGGCAACGCGCCCGCCGAGGGAGAGGCAGAACGGCTC
>VXBB01013577.1:19979-35516 GCA_013399915.1 Illadopsis cleaveri | reverse complement strand
TAATTTTTTTAAAAGGGGGGGGGAAAAATTTTTTTTTTTTTTTTTTTTTTTTTTTTTTTTTTTTTTTTTTTTTTTTCAGAATTCCACTCTGGCTATGACAGTGGCTTTAGTCCACTGTGACTTGCTTTGTCATGACTCTGAAATGTGACTTTATGTCATTAATTGTGCAAGACTTTAGAACATTTGGGTAATATCCCACAAGAGTCCTTTTCAACTTTGAAATAGTTCACAACCCTCTTTCCTCACCTTTTCCCAAGGACCAGGAATGTGGGCAGAGAGCACCCTCTGCAGTGAACAATGGGGAAATGACAGTTTGATTTCTGCCAGGGAATTTTATTTGTATTTGCTGTATCAAATCCATCTGCTGGGAGCACTCTTCCACACTCTGCTTTTTCAGTGGATGACCAAAATAATGGAGTTTGGAGCTGGTGTGAAAGCTAAGAGAGGCAGTGGCATCTCAGGATACCTTGAAGCATATGTGATATGTCAGGGAATGGAGGCAGTTTGGATAAATGGTGGATAAACTGATTTCAAAATATCCCAAAATTCATGGCGTGTTCTGTTTCAGGTGTTATTGTTTCCCCCTGGGCTGTTACCTCTTGTTTACAATTACAATCCTGTCTTATGCTACAGATATGAGATTTGAGATTTTTTTCTAAGTTGCTGCTTTGTGTGAAATTTGTTGAAAGAATCAGAGTCAGGGGACACATATCTTGTTGCAGAATTGGGATCTGACTCCAGGCAAACCTGTGTTGGCTCAACTGTGTTCNGGTTGGACTTGATGATCTTGAAGGTCTCTTCCAACCTAGAAATTCTGTGATTCTGTGATTCTGTGATTCCTACCAACCAGGAGTAGGAAATCCCCACTTTCCTGGAAGTGTTCCAGGACAGGTTGGATGGGGCTTGGAGAAACCAGGTCTAGTGGAAGGTGTCCCTGCCCATGACAAGAAGATGGTTTTTAAGGTCCCTTCCAACCCAAACCGTTCTATGACTCTATGTTTAGAACATGAGAAAATTTGGAAAATATACAATAAATGCTATTTTCTCCTCTTTGAAAAAATGTTTTGGCTTCCAGATCTTTTCTATGATCTTTTTCAGGCTTTCCAAAATATTCTGGTTTTAAAGTCATAGAGACATCTAATTTCAATGAGACTAGGTCAGTCCTGATCAAAATTAGATTAATAATGATTTTATCTGGTGGGTTTTTTACTTGTGGAATGCTGGAAATGTGGGTTATTCCTCTTTGATCTGAAGTTTGGTTGAACAGTAGGAGATTGAAACAAATGTGGCCTAATGTCCCTTGCTTTATATGGCCACGTATAAAATTTTATGGTTTAGTGGATTTCACTCAAGTTGTGACCTGACACAGAGACTAAAATAAAATTATCCACTCTCAGTGTTTCTCCTCACTCCACCCAAATTTATATAAGGCCAAAGGAGCACTCACCCCTGAACATAAGGAGTGAAGGGAGTTGCAGGAGGTACAGAACAATTTCTCCTCCAGCCTTCTAAGCTTCTGAGCAATTTGATATTTAAAGCAATCAGTTACCATGGTCAATAAATGAGAAAAATCTACTAGAGGATTTATTTAATTGGTTTTCTTGCTTGAGGTTGGCTTTATTTCCTTCCCAGTGTTGGTTGAACAAATCCAGAGTGATTGCTCCACTCATCCAGCAAATTCTTTTAGTCTTTTTCTTGACATAGCCCTTGTAAAGACTGAGGGATGCTGATGGCCGCTTCAAGACCCTCAACATTTTTTTTTTGCAAACACTTTTAAAGCTTCTTCACTACATTGTAATGAAGAATCTGTTTTTAGTTGACTCAAAATATCCCAATGATCACAGCAAAACATGGAGGGAAATAACTGGGTTTCACTGTGCTTTCATTTTCTGAGTTACAGTCACCATGTCTTAGGATGATCACACTCAAACTTATTTCCAGGTAAGACGTGGCTGAGGGTTGTTACAAGGTCAACGAATGATCCCAATGTAACTGGAAACACTTCAGACTGGAGAACAAGGTGCCACTCAATATCACATGGAAGGAAAAACCCTCCAGGGAAAATCCTAAAGCAACCTGGTTGTCTTGCTCTAGGAATGTGTAAAAGCTAATTGTTTTCCCTGGTTTTGCTCTGACGAGTCATTGTAGGGAAAAAGAAATATCACTCACATATTAAAAGGGGAAAATTGTGTACACCTGGTACAATTTTGCCAGGCTGCTTAGACTTGCAAATGCTGCTGATGGACAAAGGAAGAAACCATCATGAGCAAAATTCAAGAGCAGGCTCCAGAGGGGTTTCTGCTTAATATGCTTTGTCAGGTGAATTTTAGAATCTAAAATAGTGGTAATGTTGTTGACCTCCTTTGTAAAGTGCTCAGTGATTTTCTGGACAAAAGGAATATACGAGCTAGATGATGATGGTGATGATTACTATTATTATTGAATTAATAATCTTATTCTATAGCTATTGAGTACATCAAATGGCTACTAGAATCATTATTTCAACATGTAAATTTCTGTATAATATTTATATTTTCTAGTCACAAATGAAGAGCTTTTCCTGTTATGCTTGTCTTTGGCACTTTTACCTCCCTGTGCTTGCTCCTATATGTCTATATTTTATTTTCCTCAAGATTTGGAGTGGCTTTACCACCATCATGTTGTTCTTTGGCTCTTTTCAGCCTCAACAATCTATATCTTGTTTGGGGGAAAAAATGAGGTATAAAGCAATGTTTAGGGGAATTTCCATGAGCTGCAGCTGGGCACGGAACACCTTCCAGTTTGGAGGACTCCATGAGATAAAATTGAAGTCATATTTCCCTGCAAAATATTTCAGAAACACAGTAACACAAGTATCTGAGTGTCCTTAAGGATTTATAGCCTTGGACTTCTAGGATGCAGTGATTTCTGCCAGCTTCTTTTTTAGTTCTTGCCTTTTAGTTCTTCCCAAAAGAGATGGACATTTGTGTACTTTGTCTCCTAGAAAAATTTTAAAATTGTCATGTTCCCCTGACCCTCAGCAGTGCCTTCTGACAGGGAACTGGCAGGATGGTCACTCTGACATCAATACTGCAGTGTTTTTTCATAATTATTTACATAATTATATATGTTCTGCAATAGAACTTGCTGTGGAGGAGAGGTACAGCCTCCTATGAGAAATATCAGTTCCCAGATTCTTGTGTAAATATTGCAGCAAAGCAGTTTTTTGGTGTCCTAAAATCTTCCTTACAGACTTTTTTCCAATAAAACCCCCCGAAAACTCTAAGTGTAATTGAAGTAAAGGAAGATGACAGAGTGTGTGTAACAGTAACATTGCCTGGGTCCCCCAGACAAACTGAGACAGTTCCACAACCTAAACTTCTGCTCTAGGCTTGAAGATGGTATTTGCCTCAAATTTTAGACACTACCCACAACAGAAAGGTTCCAGAAATCCTTTGTCCTGGACTTTGTCTCCCTCTTTCAGCCCAAGAAATCAACCCATGACCATAGCAAGAATAGAGGAGGCAAATGTTACTGAAAGTAGAAGTTGACTGCTCATCATCCCAAAGACAAGAAAAGATTCAGTCTACCATGTGAGGTCCATTTTTGGGAATTACCTTTTTACCTCATGCTTTTGTATGGGTAAAATAAGCGTCTCCATACTTGGAGTATTTGAGTACATACAATCTGCTACATAGAAATGTGGAAATGAGACTCAAAGCAGTGAAAAATATCTAGATTTATATCAAGCCTGACGACTGTGCTGCTGTTCTTGGGCACTGCCTACCCTTGAAGGCAATATGGAGCTACACAGCTTAAGCAAAATTTTGTGAGTGATCCTTCTCTATTAGATCCTCCCTCATAAAACTTCGGACCTTGGTTCAAATACAAGAGAATTAGGCTCTGAAATCCTGTATGATTCCACTCTGCTCTACCCTGAGTGAAGCAGGCAGGATCACACACTTCATGCATTTCAGTATGAATTTCAAATAGCTGCTTTGAAGTCCTTAAAGGGAGCAGAACACACGATGACCACTCTGGGTGTTGATTTGCCAGCACTGATGATCTCCCCCCTGCTCCTTCGTTTACTCTGCCTATCAATTAGGCTGTTATTGTTCTGGAAGTTACTGTAATTGGCAGGTTGTGCAGACACAGCTGACAGCCACCACTCGGAAAGGTGGGGGAGGATGAATACATTTAAATATATCTGCATAGTGAAAACGAGCCCCTAACAATAACAAGTACAGACAGCCTTAAAATAATTTTGAAAATACATCACAGTCAAGGAGAACAGCCCGAAGTATCCCACTGATTGCAATCTGGGAGGCTCAGGAGACAAGAGAAGTGTTCAGCAGCCCAGGATGCAGAGAAATTTGGGTGTATTTGGCCTCTTATCTCATCTATCAAACACATTTTGAGTGATTCAGTGCTAGGCAGTTCTGCTGCTATTTTTGAAAGGATATAAGCAAGGTTGAGCACTCTGATTGATTTTGGTGTCTCAGGTCCTGTCTGTGAAATGGGAGCATTATTGCAATGCTGATCTCTCCTCTCTGGTGACCAGTGACAGGACCTGAGGAAATGGCTGGAGATCTGTCAGGGAAGGTTTAGGTTGAATATCAGGAAAAGGTTCTTCACCCAGAGGGTGGCTGGGCAGTGGAAGAGGCTGCCCAGTGAAGCTGTCATGGTCCTAAGCCTGGCAGAGCTCAAGGAGCATTTGGAGCAATGCTCTCAGTCACAATAAACCCTGATGTTCCCACAAGATCCACCTTGCCCTCCTGGAAAACTCTCCCTGAACCGAATAGAGGAGCCAATGGAAATGTTTTATCACTCTCACCAAACTAAGAAGCAAACAGCCATGAAACTCCAGCTTAAGGTAACATTCAGTCCAGAGTTTGGTGGAATTCATATGAAGTTGCTGAGCCCTCAGGTGGGCAGGGTGCCCATCACAGCTTTACACACCAGAACTGCAGAAGGCTAAATAAAAGCTGCTGTACAGAGGCAAAGCAGAGCAGTCTGGTTTTACATCAAGAAGTAGATGTAGAGGCAATAAAAATGCATAGACCTTGAATCAGCCTAGAGAAAAGATAAAACATGCTAAAGAGTGGGGAAGAAGAAAGTATTTGAGGAATGGGGGCTAAGAGGGAAGAAAATAGAAGAAAACAAAACAACAATATTGGAGGGTACGGGTTTATAGCCCCATGTCTTTTAATCTAGGAAATACCTTTTATCTATATTGAGGATTTATCTTGGACAGATTTGACCTGTAAAGGACCATGGTCTTGTTTTAACCTTTGCAGCTTTTGTGGTAAGAATTGCTGCAAGGGGTGGGAGGCAGCTTCAAATTTAATTCAGTGGTGACTCTCCTCCCTGGACTAACCCACACTGATCTGACATGAGGGCCACAAAAGGAACTTTAAGAAATAATTCTGATGGCAAATTAACATGAGCATTTTGCTGCTTCTTTTGGTACTCCTGCTCTTACAGACTCAAGGGAGCTGCATCATCTGCTGGACTGCAGCTGGGGTTCAGAACCAGGCTTCTGTGAACCAGTTAATATTTATTGTCTTAATAATCACAGTTCTGGGGCTGAGTTATCACTTCATGTCTGCACATTTTGAAAGCTGCGTTTGCTCGCCCTGGTTGGAACTGGAGTTTTGAAAAACAGGACTAGGATCAAAATTATTTCATCAACAGAAGCCCAGGTCTACGTTCCCTGATTTAATTTAGCTGCTGGAATAAACTGTTGTTTTGTATGCTCACATGTTAAAATTGCAGGTTCCTAAAAGTCATTCCAAACAAAAAATAGTGATGGTGATTGGCATTTTCCTGGATCACTGCTTTACATTCTGGCATAGCATAGCAAAGTATAAGAAGACTTCAAACTTGGGCCATCTCTGTATCTTGTTCTCTCCCCTAAAAACTCTCTTTCCCAGAAATGGTAAATGGAAAATCTTATTTCTCAAAAAATAAAATGAATTTAAATGCAGCTTGTGAGAATAAAGTGTGGGGGAAAAAAAAAATGGACTATAGTTAGGTAAAAGAAAAATAGCTGGGTTTGCATACAGAAACAAAACTGCATTTTCTGAAAATCTGGAGAACACTTAGTTTAAACTAAACAGCCCCAACACTACACTGCACTGCACTGTCAGTATTTATTTACATGAAATCCCCTAGTAATACCAAAACTCTCTAGATGCAATGTCAACATATGTTTCAGAAAACCATGCAGGTGCCTCTCTCCATCCATTACCTGTCATTTCAGACTAAGGAACCTACCTTTTCTAAATTTAAATTTGTGAAATTAAGGTGGATCCCACAAACAGAAGGTGCATTATTAAATTAAATATTCTTAGAATCACAGAATAGTTGGGGTTGGAAGGAACCTCTGGAGATCATCCGATCCAACCTCCCTATTAAGGCAGGTTCACCTGGAGCAAGTGACACAGGAATGTGTCCAGGTGGATTTGGAATGTCGCCAGAGAGGGAGAGTCGATGTCTTCCTGGGCAGCTGTTCCAGAGCTCTGCCACCCTCAACGTGCAGAAGTTCTTCCTCATGTTGAGGTAAAACTTGTGTTTCCACTTACTGCCCTCACTTCTTGTCCTGCTGCTAATCCCACGTCCTGATTCAGCAGAACACGTCTGTTTAATCATGTGTTCATCATGGAAACACAGAATCATTTATGTTAGAAAAGCCCTCCAAGACCATTGAGTCCAAATGTTAACCCAGCACTGCCAAGGCCACTACTAAACCCCATCCCCAAATGCCACATTTACAGGGTTTTAAAACTCCTCCAGAGATGAGGACTCCAACCCTGCCTTGGGCAGTCTGTGCCAGTGCTGGACAATTCTGCTTGTGAAGAAATATTTCATAATATCCAATCTAATCCTCCCCACTGGTGCATCGTTTTTTGCCCCGTGGGGACAATCTGCTGCTGTGCCTTTCAGATTCCCCAAATCACGTCCAGCCTTCTCGGACTCCTTTGCCCTTCAGTAACTGCCTCCTAAGGGACTTTACCAGCCAGGCTCCTAAACAGGCCAAAGTCTGGCCTTTGGGAGCCCAGGGCAGCAGTTTACTGACCCTTCATCCTGCTTCTCTGAGATGTTGTGATTGCTGTGCCCAAGGGAGTGTCCAACCATGGCATCACCCAGAATTCCTTCTCTGGTGCAAAGAGCAGGTCCAGCAGGTGCCTCCCCCAGAGGACTCCCTCACCATCACTGTGTTATATTCCACACACTCCAGCAAACCAGTTAGGTTAGACATCAGGAAAAAAAGTTTTCACTGAAAGAGTGACTGAAGGAATGTTGGGGGAGGCTCACAAAAAACACCAATATGCCGTTGTTGTTGCTATTGCTGCGACTTCTACTGATAAAGCGCTTATGGAACACAGATTAAGAGTGCAGTGGCTGCTGCTTGTGCTTGGGATTAGAAACTTTACGTTAGAAGGCTTCTGTGTACTGCTGCGGACACTAATAACTTTGCCTTCATTGGATTGATTTAAGGCTGCAATAAAGGACTTCTTTTACAACTACCCAGCTTCTGGTCTTTAATGAAGGCGCCCAAATCTCTCGGCATCAAATGGTGCCCCATGTTTTAGCAGGACTTGAAGCTGGTTGAGAGTCTTCGAAGGATTAGAGGAGAACAGAACCCCGGGAAAGAAGGAAGTAATCCTGAAAGTAAGGATAACCGAGACCCAAAACCACTGCTGAAAGAAGCAGAAAACCAGGATGCTTGTCAAAGTGGAGCAGGTTCATGAGAAACCTATGATTTTCCATAGGTGAGCTCTGAAGAAATTATAATTATGGGTAATAATATCTCTAAAGAACAAAAACAACTTTATGACAATTTAAGGCCTTTGATAATAAGTAATGCCTACGACATTCCATACAATGATTCAAAGGAGCTCTTAAAATATGCTAAAAAATGTTTTCCAGATGCAGAACGGTCATCTCCTTTTACATCATTTTGGGACCCTTTTGCATTAAAACTACTTGATGAACTTATCCCTACAGACAGGGATCTCCCTGGAGAACCACAGTCAGTGGGCAGGTGTCTGCCCAGGGATGTGGTGGAGTCCCCATCCCTGGATGTGGCATTCAGTGCCATGGTTTACTTGATGAGGTGGTGTTAAGTCATAGGTTGGACCTGTTGAACTCAAAGGTCTTTAACAACCTTATTCATTCTGTGATTCTGGGGGTTTTTTTCCATATTGATTAATATTTGTGCCATATTGATTCTGAACTTCATTCCAAAGCCAAAACTCCTGCACAAGAACCAAAAAGTATTGGGAAACAGGGAAAGAATGAGGAGTCGATTGGTCAAAAGTGGGTTTTGTTTTCTTGCTTCATTTGCCTCTGCAATGATCAAGAGTTTGATATTAGTCAAGAAAAGACTTGGAAATCTAATGTGGTTTTAATGAGTGGGAACTACAAATGTTTTCTTTTGGTTTGGGTTGTATTCCTCATAGCTTGGCACAGTTACTTGTATTGTCTTCATCTCCCTGGTTGCATTTTTCTCAACCTATCAAAAAGAAGCATTTCTACTTTACCAATTTAACCTGCAGGATATTCCCTGGGATTTCATGTTAATGCCTTGGAGCTTGACTGGCTTTTCCCTGTTACAAACCTGCCTTTATTATCCATTATTCACTGTATGTGAATCAGTGCTCACTATTCAGGAGCCAATTAATCAATCTTTTTGGTTAAGTATGTTGAAGTGTGGAGTACAGGCTTTGATTTTTATTTTAAGTTTTGATTCTGACATTTTATGTGGGCGGCCTTGATTCCTTTTTTCCCTTTTGTCAATGCAACTTCTGCTTTGCTCTCCATGGGGAAATTAGTTTTCTACTCAATCTTTCATGCAGACAAAGGGAAACTTGGTGATGTTCTCAGCATGACTGGAGGGTTTTTGTGAAATCATCTCCTACTGTATCTGGGACCCGGTGGCAGAACTGCGTTCTGTTAAGTCAGAAAAATGGGAAAAAAAATCACATTGGGGGTGTGGAGTTAGAGGGGATATTAATCAACAGATAAAGTCTTCATGTCTGCCCATATTCCTGCTGCAAAGTTAACTTCCCATAAAGCCTTCTGGTTCATTCAGTGCATCAAAGTCCAAACTGGACATGTTGCATTAATTTAAATCAGTTTAAATTATTACCAGGGACAATATGTTTACTAGTGGCAAAAAACCACATCTGGTTAAAATCCTATCCATGTTTCAAATAACTCATCACAAGTTTTGCCTGAACTTTTTTTAATTACAATTAAATATTAGAATGGAGGAAATTTATATTGAACCAAATCATTACTTTGCAATTACAAGACTACATACACATAATTAAATATTTACCTCATAAAATTTATGTTGAAAATTTGATGAAGTTTCTTTCTGGTCAAGGAGGACTTATGTTCTTTGAATGTTATTATTACTAAACACAGCCCCAGTGAACACAGTCAGTTTTTTTTAAAAGGAAATTATATTAAAATCTCAATAATGTATAAAGTTTAGTATGAAGTTTTAGTACCCTGGAATAATAAGTTTGCAGCTGTCTTCAACTTTCTTCTTTTTCCTTCCCCAAAGGGAAATCTCCTTAATATTTAAAATGTGTATAATTTATGTAGTATATATATAATATATAATTTGTATGATGTAAGGACATGGTAAGACCAGACTTTAGTGGGTTTGCAGTGAAGATGTTATGATGTGAAGATGCCAACCAGTTACTGCCAACAATCAAAAAAAGAAATCAAATTTATCCAAAGTCTATAGGGTAGTCATTTTGATTTGGACAAGAACATTTTTTCTTTTTTTTTTTTAATTACAGAATTCCCCAAAATGTGTCTAGATTCAAGCTTTTCGAAGAGTTCAATAGTTTTACCCATAAATGAAGAGGGTTTTATGTATTTTAAACACTCTTTTATTTCTATTATATTTGCAAGTTTGAACTCTAATCTCTACTGATAAAACCCAAAATGTTTGAGGTCTTCAGCACTGTGAAGCTGCTCTCAGCATGTTTCAGTATTTGTATTTTTATGTCCTGTCAGGAACATAAAGGACCGGCTGAATGCATCTAAAATCAGAATTTGCGTGCTCTGAATCCATCAGTTCCCACATACTCACTCTGGATGATCCAGCAATTTGGGTTCTTACTCAGAAGATGCAACTGTCAAGGGTTATCTCAAAGAAGGAGACCTATTCTGTGGCAAAACCCTTCTGCTGATCCTTTTTTTTTAAGGAACAAAGGACTCAAAGGACTTATTTTAGTTGCTGGGGTCATCATCCTAAACAATCACCTAAGCAAATGGAGATAAATGAGAGTATAAAGTGTGCACCAACATACTCTGGGGAAAGAATGTGGGAAAAGGGAAAAGAGAAAAGAACCAGGAATACCTTAGCAATGACCCTAAGGACTTGGAAATCCTAACCCAAGCTGTGAGCACTTGTAACAGCACACAGCAGAGATAAATCTAGCTCTGTGCTGTCTGGAAGGCTTTCTTGTCATGCAATTATTTGATAATTAATGTATTCAGCTGGTGATTAATGCAATAATTACATTGTGATATATTATAGGGCTTGTTACGCTTGTCAGGTAACGCAAACAAACATTGAAAAAAGTGTGGGTTAAACCACAGAGAGTTCAGTTTAAATGTAGGAGTCAGGTAACAAATTAACAGACTTATACCAGAAAAAAAAAAGTCCCCTGAATGATTTAGGATTTAAAGCAACTTTCATGTTCTGTGTCTAGGAAAGTCTTTCTCAGGAGAGAGTATTTCCTACATTTCCTCTTGCAAAAGTCTATGCTGAAGTTGTCTTGTGCAGTTTTGTGAGAAACACAGATATTGACTGTTCCCAGAGCTACCAGACAAAACGAATGAGTGTCCTGGTCCAGTTCACAACCCAGGTTGCAACGCTTCCCCAAGGTTTCAGGGTGGCAAAATCCCCCAAAAAGTCACTAACTCTGAGCTGGAGAGCTTGGCCAAGCCACATCACACGTGAGCCTGAAGTCAGGCATGAAGAATCTTTGGTGCCAAGCGGTGATTAGAACATTTTCTGAGCAACTAATTAGCTGGGATGTAATTATCAGTTTCTCGTAATAATCTACCAATGCAAGTCGGTGTGTGTCCTCCAAAAGCTTTGCTTTTGTATTTCCCAGTGAGCTGGTGAGGAATGAGAAACATCTCTTCTCTCTCTTCTCTCTTCTCTCTTCTCTCCCCTCCCCTCCCCTCTCCTTTCCCTTTCCCTTTCCCTTTCCCTTTCCCTTTCCCTTTCCCTTTCCCTTTCCCTTTCCCATTCCCTTTCACTTTCCCTTTCCCTTTCCCTTTCCCTTTGAGAGTGTAACTCAAAGCCTGTTATTAATTTCATTGGCAGCAGGCCACACTGTCCCTCCTAAAACATTCAGTATTTAAGAAGGAGTGAAAAAGAAAGAAAAGGCTTTTTGGAGTGTTTCTAGCAGGGTGTCAAAGGTTTTCTCAGACACCTGTGCGGGGCTTTTCATTTGTTGTCTGTAATGTTTGTTGTTTTGTTATTTTTCTTTATTAAATCTTTTGCTTTACTAAGCATCTCTGAAGAGCAGTCTCACTAATTGATTTTGGCCACTTCTCTGCAAAGGCTGGACCCTCAGATTGATACATTTACAGGCGGTTTATAAAATCTGGCCACGTGCTAACCTGTATCACACTTTCAGGTGGCAAGAAGTCTGCAGATAAACTGCAGAGCAGGTGCTGGGAGAAATTAAACAATTCCACGTAATTTGCCATGGCAGGAGCATCAATTTGGGAACTGCTAAACGGCAAGTTACCTAAACACTGTATTTTATTACTTTTCCAACCAGTAAATGTCAGCTGCTTTATTGGTTTTAACATCCTATCAGGTGCACTGATAAATTTAGCAAACACACCAGTTGGGTTTCTAATAAGCACGGACTCCTCACCTCAGATACCTTTAATTCTGCTTCATTTCTGAGCACCATGGAGCTGGAGGAGTATTTTAGGTGTAATTTGATCCCATCCTAATCAGTTCCATACCAATTTATTACACAAT
The DNA here is from genome assembly GCA_013399915.1 of Illadopsis cleaveri. Taxonomy (NCBI): domain Eukaryota; kingdom Metazoa; phylum Chordata; class Aves; order Passeriformes; family Timaliidae; genus Illadopsis; species Illadopsis cleaveri. The sequence goes on along the minus strand of VXBB01013577.1, from coordinate 23,500 downwards.
TTCTCTGTGTCTTGAGCAAAGTGTTATTGGTTCATGGAGTGTGGAGAGTGTTTTTTTTCATGTTTAGTTCTATTAACCAAGTTCCCTTCACTCAAATCTGGAAGAGCATTAAAGCTGATTTGCAAGCTAACAACTTGCCTTTCAGAGCAAGAAAATAGAAGGGACATTCCCTAAAATCCCTCCAATTTGGCACTAAAAATCATGACCTGGCTAAGCAGTCAATTTAATGATGAACACAAAAATAAATTAAAAGAACTTCCTGTACAGCTTAAATCTTCTGCTGATGAAAAGGGATTTTTTCTTATCGTTAAAAAAGGATGCAAAAAGAATCCATCAGCATGGGCACCCTAAAGGCATTTATTGAGTGTAAAGTTAAAAAAAAAATCATGGCCTGAAAACACGAGTTTGATGAGGAATGGAAAGGCATCAAGCCAAGGTCACTAAGATGATTTTTATGCTCCATGAATACGACACTGAATGTTGCAGCACTATCCAGGGCTCTCTCCCATTCCCAAATCCTTTGTCAGTCCTGCCATATCATCCTGCCAAATCCCCTGGTACCACTTTGCATGGGCTGGGTCTCTCTGTGCATGAATCCCCCCAGCCCAGGCTGATGTGGAGGTGTCTGCAGAGGGAGGTACGTACTCCCTTTTCCCTGCACAGCATCTCTGTGAGTCAGGCATGAGCTGCAAGTGGGAAAGGGTTGGGATGGCTCTGGCAGGGAATGTTTGGGTGGGTGAGGTGAATTCAGTGTGGGTGGTGGGTCGACTTGGCAACTAATATGAAATCTTGCCAGTGACAACATGTGGGAAGGATCTATCTTTAATTTTTTTACGCAAGTTGGAGGAACTGTAGCAAATTCAGAACCTTCCCTCCCTAAGCTAAAGGAAGGCTGCCATCTAATGATCACCAGCAGCAATTCCTGCTGTATCGCCAACTTGTCCTGCCTTAGAGGAACAAAATTAATTCCCAGCAGAGCAGCTTGTTTCAGTCTGTAAGTTCAGCAGCTCAGCTACTGTTGACCTGGACCCCAAAATAGTTGATGGTGTTGGGACCTGGCTCCTGACAGGGTACAGGAGGATAAAGGTGCTGCCTATGAGCGGTGAAACATTTTCTCTGCCTTTTATTTTTCTCTTCTTGCAGCTCAGTGGGTATTGAGAGGGTGGTTTAGCTGTCTTGTTATATCACCTTTATCCAGCTACGCATTCAAACACGCTCATAAAGATCTCACTTCAATTAAAAAAAAATACTATAATCACTCTAGGGAACAGATTCCTTGCAATTTCCACCTACTGCTGCACAACAAAGTTATTCCTTTGCTACTCCTGGGACATCAGGAACTCTCTGCAATGTGTCACAGGGGAGAGACACACAGCTGACATCCCCATTTCATTCACCACTCAGCATGCTGGGGATATCTTTCATATATTTTCATATATGGAAATTACAAATTTCCAGCAAAAGCAATTAAGAAATCTGGTGCCATATTTGTGGTATGAGGAAAAAGAAGTGAGATACATAAACTGCAACAACAATAAAAAACTTCTTAAAAAAATTAGACGAAGTTTCTAAAAGCAGAGATAGTCAAGTGTAGAAATTAATTGTCTGAGACATTGCTAAAACTCTGTCAATGGAGTGTTTTGGAAACGGGTTGGACAAAATACTCGATAAGGTCAAAATTATACCTGATCCTACCTTGGGACCAAAAGATGGACTAACTCATCTCTGGAAACCACACAGAATGATTCTAGCTATAAGAGAATCAACAATGAAAAATCAGCAGGTTCTAGAGGCTTTATAAATAACTTTCAAGTTCTTTACAAAAAACCATGAATTCTTTTCAAAAGTAATCTAATTTATCCCATGCACTTGTGAAAATATGACTGCTTTATTGCCAGCACTAACACTCCTTTTTTGTCTGACAGAGTAAACACTGCTGACCTCTGGAATATTTCCCACCTCCTGGCCCAGTTCTGGCCCAGCTCTCCCATCAAAGGCACACAGCTGTACAAACTGTGCAGCACGGGGGCTGCAGTTCAGAGCTGCCACATTTCAGCAGTGCTTTGCAGTTATAAGTGAGGTCATTCCAGCCCCTCTCACTTAAATCTACCCTAAATTACATCCTCTGCGAAGTCAAAGGTTAATTTAGGCAGTTATTTTAATTTCAGCAGTGCTGTGATGAGGTGACCTCTGAGTTAATATTCCCAGGCGCTTCTGCCGCCACCTTTGCTTTATTTATTTATTTATTTTCCCCTAAAAATAAACCTAAAATTACTGTGATTCCTTTGGCCTCTTCAGGTGATTCCAGGGGATGCGACTGATAGTTTCAGCTCACAGAGAGGAACCCCTCTAGAAAAAGAAGCAGCTTTTCCTCCAGCACACACCACAGGCAGACCCTTGCCTCTCCTTGTTTCAAAGGAGAGATTCTTCGGTCTTCTCACCCAGCAGGGACCAGGGCAGTCCCCAGACTGAGATTTGTTTTTCTTCCTGCATGGAGTCCTCAGACAGTGGTCCCAGGCCCTTTCTAGTAGCCCTTGCTGTCCACAGGTGCCTGCCTCAAGCAGTGAGCTTTAAATAGATGAGAATTAATCCTCACCAGCCCATTCCAACAAACATTTTTTCCCAAGCTGGAGCTCTGCTGCAGTTAAGGGTGGTCAAACTCGTCCTGCTCCAGCTGAAATGCCTGTCTGGAAGAACACCATGGGGACGAAACAGCTGCCTGCAGTGAACACAAGAATGATAAAGCTGGCAAGCTCCTAAAATTTTGCATGTTTAAAGCGTAAATCTTAAGGATCAGCAACAACAAAATTCATGCTGCTGCTGCTACTGAGGGAAGGCTGGTAACTGGTGTCATTTTGTGCAAAACCACAATTCCCTCACTCTTTTTTTTTTTTTTTTTTTCCTTACAACAAGGCGTATTCACTCTGAACATGTTTCAGCAATGATCAAATCAGATTAATTGGTTGAAAAATCAGTGTAACCTACAAAAAGACTGAAAAGCTCATGTTGGGTACCCCAGTGTTGTTTACAGCACAGCTGATGCTGAATTAGTTAATGGTGGTGCTGCCAGGGGTAAAATCGTGCCTGGCTCTTTCTTCCCACTGATGCACTGTGAAACATCTGAATTTCAGGCTGTGCAGATTGAACCTGCACAGTTTTCAGCCTGGCCTGAGAGGTGTAGGCCCAAGGATGTGTGTGACACCCCAGCCAGCACTGACACTGGGGCTGAGAATCTCTGATTCCCTTCAGGAAAAAATCCTGAGTGCCTTGAGGTTGCAATGCAAGATGTAATCAAAAGCACATATTCTATTACCAACTGTCAAAACCAGGTGGGGCAGTGTTCTTTATCTCTTCCACCACCCATCCTCCCTCCAGGGGATATCTGCTGTTCATGGGCCATCGAGGCTCACTGCACGGCTGATACAATTACATCATCCCATTGGGAGATGCACCACCCAGGGGGAGGAGCCAACCATTCCTACCTGGATAAAACCTGAGATTCAGAACACCAGGACAGCCTG
>VXBB01013577.1:0-19697 GCA_013399915.1 Illadopsis cleaveri | reverse complement strand
ACCACCACTGGACCTTCAGAGGGAACCTCCACCCTTCTACAGGATCATCTCTGCTCCAACAGAACCACATCTGTCACTCCAGGAGGACTTGATTGGACTGCTCCCAACACCCTGACCAACAGGGTGTCAGGTTGTGTTCTGACTCTGTCAGTGTTTTCTTTTATTGTTGGTTTGCATTTTTGTACTTTTCCATTTTTATTTTAATTTTCTTAGTAAAGAACTGTTATTCCTATTCCTGTGTCTTTGCCTGAGAGCCCCTTCATTTCAAAATTAAAATAATTCAGAGGGAGGGGGTTTACATTCTCCATTCCAACAGAGGCTCCCGCCTTCCTTAGAAGGTACCTATCTTCCCTAACCAATACACTGAGCCTCAACATTTCTGAGACCACAGAATCATTAAGGCTGGAAGAGACCTCTGAGATCATTGAGCTAACCGAGTGAACCTAATCATCTGAGCCAAAGAGCTCCCATGCAAGCCCAGATCTGGTGGCAAACATCCCACAGGGCATAGCTATGGCACCTGGGGCAACCCCCAGGATCAGTCCAGGCTGGGGATGAGCAGCTGTTTACAGCACAAAGTTTACAGTATTTGACCTTGCAGAATTCAGAGTTACTCGCAATTATAAAGCAATAAAGCACTTGTGGAGCTACCTAAGGATTTTATCTATGTTTGACTGGATATTAGCACTTTTTATTCACTCACTTGGTGCTTTTTACTGCTCAGTGTTCCCCATCTTTGGGCTGTGATATTCAGTCCTCAGAAAATGACCACATGGTTTGCCAAGCAAATGAGCACTACATGCAAATGTAGTTTTTTTTTCTCCACTGTTTGTGTTTCTGTCATATCTTCTATTGCTCTGTTACATCTTCAACCGCCAAAAAAATCCCCCAGAAAACTGGTCAGGGTAAGCCATCTTCTCCTGTCTGTATTTCCTATTTTTTAATCTCATGTCTCCAAATAACAGAGAAACAGATGTTCTCATTTCATTAAAATACTCTTTTTCCTTAAAATGTTAATTCTCATCAAACCAGCCTCATATCATATTAATTCTACAAGCCAGGTAGCAGTGAATGAGCTGTCACTTCTTTTCACTTAATTTTTATTCCGCCTTTCTTCCTGTGACAGTCAAAGCAATTTACTGAAGAAAACCAGGCCTTGGGGACACATCAAAGGTTGGAGGGCTTGGATATTGTCTGTGTGAAGGCTCTTACAGTTCTGACATCCCTGTGAGGTTCCATCACCACACAGATTGTCTGCAGTGATCTAATAAGCTCTGCAGCCATGGAAAACTCCACTTATTCCAGGGTAAAGTGATTTTCTGGTGCTGCTTGGGCATAAAGGATGGTCTGCCATCCACCAAGGAAGGTTTCTCTCCTCAAGCCAGCTCTTGCAATTCCCTGTGAGGATGTCCTTGTCCTGCACGAGACCCATTTTGCCTTGATTGGCAGAAAGAGTCGAAGATAAGTCTGGCTGATGTTCCTTGGGAAGGTTGACCTGCAACACAGACTGGGCAGAGCTAGAGAATAAAGTAGATATTTATTAAAAAGCCTTTAAGGGTACACTTTGGGAAGGACAAGAGTCTGGCCAGGGCTACACCCAAGGCAGACCCAAAATGGTCACAAAATGGACCCCCGGTCATGAGGTCTCACATTTTTATAAGTTTTGGTCCATTTGCATGTTGGGGTTTAATTGTCCAATTACAGCTTCAGGTTATGAAGTCTCATCCTTCTTGTTTTCTCTCTTCAGTCCCGCGTTGTTTGTGCTTTTGGGCCTGTGAAGTTGTACCCATTGTCCTTAGTCTCCAGCAGGACAAGGATTTCTTTTGTGTCCCTACTCTGTGAAGAGAGCTGACTGACAGTTAACGTGAGGCTCAGAACTGCACCCCTAGGCAGCACAGAATCTGAAAAACATGAAAGCTAAAACTTTAAGCATTGTGGCAATACATTTTCTCCAGATCTGCTGCTGCTTCTGCAAAAGCCACATGCTCGCAGTCTGTCACTTGGGAATGCTGTAAATGCAGGAGAGATGGGATTTTATTCCAGCACCACAAGGGCTCCAGACTTTTTTGTCAGCCCCCAAATGGTTCCTGAGTATGTTATGAAGCATCTCAGAGGCCTGAGCATCCCAATTATTCTTCTGTTCAGTGTCTTTCAGAGCAGGTTCCTACCAAAGCCTCTTTTCCTCTTTCCCAAGTGCTATAGATGACATTTCAAGGGATCTATTAAACACATTTTTATTAATATACTTTTATTAATTTAGAAGGACTCTTTGCACAGTGCCCTTGTTTGCAGCTACTTGGCATGAAATGAAGTGTTCTTCAGTGGGTTTGATAATGAATCACTTTCTGAAATGACATCAGCTGCAGAACACTTCAATTTTTTCCCAATACCATTCCTTGTTTACCTGCTTTCAGGAAAACTACTGTATTTGATAAAAAAATACATTTTAATGTTTGAAAAATAATTATTGTAACTCCTTAATGACCCAATGTGGGTAGTTTGCAATCCACAAAGACCAGATGGAATATTTCAATCTGAATGTACTATGGGACAATGACACTGGAATAGAATCCCCTAATAGCAATCAGGGGAATTACTTCAATTAAAAAGTACCAATTCACCAAAATGATAATTTCTATTTTAAAATGGTCACAAAATGAAGGTAATGTTCTGTGGTCTGTCTATGATCAGGAAAATTACAGAGTAGGAGGACCTTTGAATTGTGGCAGGGTCGGATGAAAAATAAAATTAAAATGATTGCCATAGTTACCTTCTGATTGAACTCATGAAAGCATGATCAGCAAAGGTGAGCAGAGCTTTACAGGGCCACAAACCTTCACATCAGGGATGGCTGGTGACAGAGGGAGCTAATGAATGACAGAAATTAATTAGAGCTCATGTTTTCAGGAACTGCTGGGTCACAGGTATTTACAGTGGCTCGAGATAGTCCTGTCTTTGCAAACTGCTCTGCTATTTCAGAACCAACTGGGAGAAATTTCAGCAAATCACTTTGGGGTTTTTTGTTTGTTTGAGTTTTTGTTTATTTTGTTTGTTTGGGTTTTTTTTTTATGGTATTAGATGAGATAAAGAGCAGTTCCCGTTACTTTTGACAGATTTCTGACACAGTGAGTAATCAGGGGGTTGTGGAATAGCACTCACATTAAAGACATGGAGAGATGTGCTCACTTTCATGCTCTCTGCTGCCCTGGATATGTGTTTAACATGGGCTGGGGTTTGTTTTGCTCTCAGACTAAAGAGGGAGCGATCTGTCATTTTGGCAAGTTTTCAGTATTGATTTATTAGATCAGCTAATTCAATTATATTTGAACTTTTTTTTTTTTGCTGGCATGTTTCTCAGAATATAAAATCCAGTTACCCCATTTGTTATTTAAATAACACAAACTGAAGTCCTTTATTCTATGCCTCCCTTCAACAAGCCCACAGCGTGTGATTTACTCGGAGCCACAAGATCCAATTAAAGACTTCAAGTGAGAACAAATTTCACACAGTCCTTACTAAGATGTTCCCATGGCTAATTGTAACAACTGTAAGAAATACTTAGACTTAATTATAGGCCTGGATTTTCCTAGATTCAGTTTCCAGTCATGAAATCTTAATATGCCTTTGCTCGATAGGAAGATGTGTCTGCATGACCAACCTGCTGTTTCTTATATAGATTTTGAATTGAGTTTGCTGCTGTTAATTGGTGTTAATTGTCAGATTGAAGGCAGTCCACTAAATACAGCATCTAAAATTATTGGATGTTAGTTGATGAAGAAACTGTGAGCTCTGTAGGTGCACTGCTGTAGAAATGGGAAGGTTTTTTTGGCTTATGTTTTTTAATTGCACAACAGGGTCTAATCAATGCAAATAAAATTCCTTTTTGAAGGAGTGTAGGATCTGTCACCCTGGGTTGTACAACCTTGTTTGGGGATGAATTCTGTGGTTTTATGAGGGTTGAAGAGTCCAGATAAAAAACATATTTTGGTCTCACATACAAATCAAACATTTCTAACATTGGCCCCTGGAGGTGGCTTGGAGACAGCAAAGTATCCAATTCCATCAGCTGCAAACCCCAAATACCTAAAAGCAAAGAAAGAGTTAACACTTTAACAAAATTTGCATCTCTTGCAGCATTAGCAAAGCTCAGAAATGCATATTTCATTAGATAATACACCAATTTTTCATACCTTTGGAAGGTGCAGGAGTAACACGCCTTGATTTGAATAACTAAACACCATAATTTCAGCGATGCTTTTTTGCTGATATGAAATTTAAATGTGAAGCATGAAGCTATTTGCCTTATGACACAGCATTTTTTATTATTGTTTATTTTAAAATATGATTTATTACCAAATAAAATTACTTTCTACATTTTAAGATTCTTTTTCTTATAAACTTGGTTCACAAATTGGTGGAATCTACAATTGCAAAAGCTGCAATTACCTTAACAGATGGAAGAGAAAGGCTTTTTCAAGGCATTCCCAGACCACCTAAACCCCAAATTGCCTGTATTTGGCTGTATATTTAGATGTATTTGCCTAAAATTGAGATTAATCTGTGCCATGATGTCTGACAAGTTATTTATATGTAATATAGGATGAGGAGGACAATCCAGATCTCAAATGTGCATCATGGTTGAGGGTAAAATATCTTTTCTTCATGGTATATATATTGGATACAGAAATATATATAAAATGTGGGGTTTTTTTCCAAATCCATCTATATAAAGGTGCTATTCAGACCACCAATATTTAATATTCTGTAGTTGCCATTCAATCACATGCTCATGACACCTTCAGCAGCTCTGCTTCCTGAGGCTCTATCACTTCAATAAAACCAAATAAATTTGAAGGCCAGGAGAGAGAGACATTCTGGGAGAGAAACCAGTGCATATTCTGTGAATATAAGAACTAAGGCAGGTAGTTCCTGTCAAACAGTTTCTGAATTCAGGAAAAGAAATGCCTTCTTTCTGCTTGTTTTCTGCACTCCTGGTAAGCCTTTCAATCTTGCTTGAATATCTCCCAGACAAGTTTCAATTTTAGTAGATGATCAGGTCTCATATGACTTACAGGAAGAAATATATTTAATATCCTCATGTTTATTTTTGGTGAGCAGATGCCTTCTGAAGAAAAGCAGTCACATGGGGAAAAGGGAATTGTTATTGGAAAATGACTGTGCTATTTATCTCATTTTTTTTCCATCTGTAAAGAGCTTTGTTTGGTGTACAAGCATGAAAGAGTGGGGATAAAGGAGCACATGGAAACATCCCACTACTTAATTCAGCTGGTGTGGAAGTTTAATAAAAAGAAAAAGAAGGATTTTTTTCCCCTCCTAACAAATCATAAAGAAGCTGATTTTATCCTTCACTTCAGCTGTGAAAACCAACGAACCAAACATCCAAACCAAATTTCCTTTAGCTTAATTAATTGTACCAGCCCCCAGACAAGAACACTGCACTCCTGTGCACATGGAATAAAGTGCTGGCTCTTTTTGGATGCAACTCTCTGGGGACTCTTTGCAGTGCTGCCAAAAGGAAAGGTCACACAGTGCCCTTGATGAAGCACAGCACTGATGCAATAAAAGTGAAAGTTGAGGCTGTTTTCTCTCATGCCGCCCCAGGAAATTTGGGATAAGCTCTCAGCAAGTCCCTCCAGCAGTTTAGGATAACTTTGCTCCCACCCCAAAACCTGATTTCACCACGACTTAGGAGCCATCAGGTCAAAAATCCCACAGCTTCCCACAGGATTCTACAAATATGTAACAGACTGGTTATTTCTGTCATTGCAGTGACCTCAGATGCCACAAACAGCACAGGAAGTGACACATTTATGTGTGAGTTCTGCAGAAGAGCAGAGAAACAAAGCTCAGCTGCTGCTGCAAATATTTTCAGAGCAGCGAACACACAATAAAGATTATCCAGATGGTGATTCCTACCATTGGGATCCAAAGGTGCAAGGCAAAAGAGGAAGGAGATGGGAGCAAATTTATCTTCCTGCTGGATCTCTGGTAGAGGATTTCCCAGATAATTTCACCCATCATTTTCCTGCCTGGCTTTAGGCAGGAAATTTACCTTCCATAAAATCATCCACTTTTCTTACGGGGAATTCACCACATGAAATTCAATTCTCAGTTGTCATCCTTAAAGCTAAACATGTGCCATTTCTCATCTGCATCTATCTTTTCTTACCTTCAAAACGCTCCCAAATCCCAGAAAACATGGTGGTACCCCAACGAGGTTGTGCTGTTCTGCAAGGCAGAGGGATCTTACTGAAAAATTATAAGGTGAGAATGAGATTTTGTACTTAAAAGAAGAATGAGAGCACAGTATTCAGCAGGTAGGTGTAATAAACAGAAAGGACATGAGTTAAAATAATCCTATTTCATAATCATTTAGTCCAAAATTCTTTTTTGTTTCTCTCCTGACTTCTTAGGTATTTGGTTGCAACCAAGGACATCTGCCCTGAAGGGAAATCACGGATGTAGAGTTGGTTACAACACACATTGTAATTGAACAAGGTTGAAGTTCTCTAAATAAAGGCTTTTAAAAATATATATACACCATGAAAAACAAAACTAAACCACTCACCCATACAAGAATTCCGGATGAAGCATGCAGGATTCTAGATTTTGAGGTGGAGATGGTGGAATCAATGAAAAATGAGTCACACATAGAGGAGGGGCAGCCCATTTCTAAAATAAATACTGTTTGACATGAGAAAATGACCTGACAACTGGAGCTGGACTAACATTAACATATTAATGGGAAAAGTCTCCCTGCAGAAAATCTTACATTCTCCAGATTCTGCTTGGATTTTAGTTACATTTTCAGAAAACTGCAGTATACTTAAATAATTGCCTGTTTTTATCAGGATGTGAGTCCTTCAAGATCCTTTTCAACCTTTAGGAGGCAGTGGGATTTTCAGCAAGCCCTCAAGCTCTGAGCTGGAAAATTTGCCATTCTTTTTCTTTCCCTTCCCCCCCCAAGAATCTCATTTGATAAATAACCAGAAGTTGCTCAAGTTCTGAAGTGGAACATCAAACATTTCTGCAAGAGCTGGCAAAGCTGCTAAAGGCATGATAATTGTAATGAACAGCACTCCCAGAATCACTGCCTGCTTTGACTCACATCCTGTTTCACTCATGCGAGGTATTAAGCTTATACAAAGGATTAGCTGATGACAAACTTGCTCCTCCATGGATTACAAATGAGAAAGTTGTAAAAATATCAACATACAAACAGTGTTATGAGGTATTACAATTGATTTGCACCACAGAGCACAGGATTTCAGGTGTTCTTTCAAATTGCACTTGGCTTAAACCAAATATTAAGGAAAATGTGAAATTCTGACTGCTTCTAATGGAGAAAGACCTGTGGTAGTTTTTCTTTTCCATTTGAGATATTGGACTGGTATGGATCACTGGTGATCATTTGATCATGGTGTAAAAAGAGATTTATTTATCTAAACTCTCTGTAAATGAAAATATATGGTCCTAATATGTATACACACGACCCTAGAGCCATAAAGAGTGGACCAGCTGTAGTTTATTCTTATGAAGTGAATGTTAATTTAATTAACATTACATTTCCAGAATAATAAAGGACTGAAAAATAAAAGAAGTTGTTACACCTCATCCCTCTGGCTGATGGTGGCTACTTATGACTGCAGCCACATTTTAACAAAAAAAAATAATTTTTAAAAATTAGATTAATATTAGATAATTTGAATTTTAAAAAGACTGTAATTGCTCATTCTTTGGAGGAAAAAATGTGTTTGCCTTGAGATGCAGCAATTTTATATCTATGAGGATTTTTAGTCATAGCTCCATTGGATTTTGTATCATACTGGGAGGAAAACTGCACAAATGATTCTCTGGAGACTCTAAATTTCTGTGAGCAAGTAATTGATTTGCATAAGGGTTTCATGCCCTGGTTGTCCCCAAAGAGCTCATGTCCTGGCCTTTCAGGCTGTGAATGGCACAAGTCTAAATATTTCTGTGATTTCTGGACAAGTCTTATGATGCAATGAGCTCCTGGATTCTTGGAATAACATGAAAAAGCCCTTGGTAAAGTAAGATTTTTATTTCTCAGGTTCAGCTAATGGAACTTCAATTGCTTGCACAGTATGAAAAAAAAAAAAAAAAAGCAAGACATTTCTCTTAGTTTCACAGAATTTATGCCTGCAGGGTGCAAATTTGAAGTGTGACCACTTAAAAATATCCTGGAAATATTACTTTGATGGCTTTTCTCAGCACCTCAGTATCAGTGACATGTTTGCTGCGTGCTTTAAGCTGCTTATAAACTGCAGTGACCCGTTTCCTCTGACAAGCTTGTAATAGTGTTTGTGAGTTATATAAAAAAAATGAGCATGGAAAATGGAGATACTCATGGAATTTGGAGCCAGAAAGGTTTTTCCTTATGCTCTTGTTTTTAATCAAGTAAAATTCCTTCTGCTCAAGAAAGAATGAAAAGTTCTTATTTTTATCAAAGTCCAGCTTTTGAAGAGTCAGAATGTTAAAAACAGTGTCAGCACAAGAAGTCATCTAACAGAGAATAGCAAGAAAAAGAATCCAAGATATTAAGTATCTTGAAGGGGGCTTTAAGGATAACATTGAAAGGAAATCTGTTTCTTAAATTCAGTCAAATATCCTTGGTCATGTTTGTGAAAATTACAATCTCTCCTCTAGCAAATTCATGGAAGAAAATTGCTGGGTAGGACCTGCCTCGTGTTGTCAGAGGGAGAGGAGTGGGCACCTGTCTTGGTTTAAGGCAAATTTGCGAAAAAATCTCTGAATAGAGTCTCTCTGGGATGCAAATCCAGATGCCCTTTCCCCTCAGCCAGTTTGGGGAAAGAACTTCTTTGGAGAAAAGTGGAAAAACTATTTATTCAACAAGCAAAGTGCTCACAAGCTTAAAGAATGAATAATATGAAACAATGAAATCTTTTGTTCTGGAGTGAGATGGCAAATTGAGAAAGTTCTTGCTGTGGGTATAACTTGGCTCTCTCTCAGTTCCTTATTCATCTCTCCAGAGGTAGGCCCCAGTGGGCCACAGGTGTAAGTTCCTGGTGTCTCTCTGGGTTTTCAGTCCAGGACAGGTTTAAACAGTCCCAAGAAAAAAGGAAAAAAAAAAACAGTCCAGGGAACTTCTCTGCCTCAGCTAGCTAAACTAACTAAAAGCAAAAAAGATTTCTGTGCTGCTGCTGTCTGTGCCTCAGCCAAACAACACTGTCCCAAGAAAGAAAAGAAATGCAGAGGAGCGAACGCTGTTTCTCAAAACAAACTTGGCACTTCTTTCTCTGCTTCGCTCTCAAAACCAGTTTTAAAGGCACAGAACACATCATACAGCACACACAGAACAGATGACTGGGGATACAAGCATCATAAAGTCACCCTAGGACAGCACCTCAGAGACCTTCACAACATGCTGGATTCCTCAGTGAGACCTTTCTGCTTGGGCACCTACAGAGTCTAAAGCTGGGAAAAGGACGAGGGAGGGTATGGGAATCATTAGAAAAATCGGATAAATGATGAGTGACCTTAAAGAACATTCAGTTCCTACCCCTTGCTGTGGGCAGGGACACTTTCCACTAGGTCCTAGGTTGCTCCAAGCCCCATCCAAGCTGGCCCTGGACACTTTCAGGGATGGGATGTCAACCTATAAATCATCTTGTTTCAAATAAAAAAACCCCTGGGCTTACAAAAATGAACATGAAATTACCACAATTAATATCACATTTCCAGAGAGAGTTGCAGCACTCAGAGTTTCACTCATGTGCTACAAGGAAACCCTAAACTATGTCCTTCTGCCCTCCTACTCTTGCTCTTGGCAGCCACAGGAAAGCAGATATTCCTGAATGATCCAGAATTGTGAATTTTTGAAAAATTGCAGGAGAAAGACAGGAAAAAGTCCTTTGTACTTGCCCATTTCCTAGGGCATTTTCAATACAATGGTGTTCCCTGACACTTTCTCCAAGCTAAACAATCCCAGTTCCTCTTCATAGGACTTTTGTTTCAGACCCATCTCCAGCTCCAGCTCCTCAATGTCTTTCTTCAAGTGAAGGGTCCAGAAGTAGACAGAAGACTCAAAGTGATGCACACAGTATTCAGGGTGGTTTTAAAACACTTGTAAAGGCTCTTTTTAAAACAAGGAAACAGATTTAGATGAATCCATCTAAATATTTTATTGGTAGAAGGAAAAAAAAAACCCCTTTCATTTCCTGCAATTTTAGTAGGATGGAGAAACTCCTAGGGTCCAAAAGCCCAGGTCTTAACTCATTTTCATTCCCCAGCTCTTTGATGTGCAACCAGAGAAGGCTGTTAATTAAAGCAGGTCCCCAAAGGCAAAAATTGTTGTTGTGTTAAAAGCGAGAGAGAGAAAAAAGCAACCTGCATCATTTTACATTGCGAGGGACCAAAGCAACACCCTTAAAAATTCATTTCCACAGAGTGCTCTGAAACCTGACCACACATGTCCCCAGAAAACACAACCCCTGGGCCAAATATTCAGGTGGTGTTGATCAGAGTGGCTCACACAGGCACGGAGGAGGCTGTGATTCATGTGAACACTTTGTGCCACTTCTGGCTGTGCCTTGGCTCTGAGGAAAACCACCACGCCAGACCAGGCATCATCAGGCATCCCAGATGCAGCCCCAGCTGTATCTTTCATTCTTATTGACCAAATTTGTTTCTGATTGACTTAATGTACATTTTCTACTTCCATGCCAAAGCTGCCTGAGCTGTTGTTTTAGAACAGGTTCATGGTACAGCACATGCTCTGTGGTTTTCTCGTATTCTTACCCCTAGTGCTGTATGTAGTGCATCCCTTTCAGGCCCCAAGTCCCCTCAGCTTTTTCATCATCCCTCAGCTCCCCATGTCCCCTCAGCTCCACTGTGCTGGCAGCTCCCATCACTCCTGGGATTCTGATGTGGATGAGCCTGGAGGTGACACTAGCTGAGCAGAAAGGACCTTGACACTGCACAAGCACAGCTCAGCAATGACATCTCTCTTTATTTTCAAGTTTTAAGTACCAAGTTAAAATATAGCCTAAGCCCTTACCAGTCTAACTCTGCCCCAGTTAAACCAGCACACAAGGAAAGCTGGCTCCTGCCTAGCCTAGGATCAGGCAGCTGCCTGTGCTGCCTTCCTGCACTGCCAAACCCATCTCAGAGCAGTTCTGCTCCTTGGAGGAGCTGCTCACCAGGAACTTGCAGGAGCAGGAGCAGGGCAGCAGTGTCAGACACCACTGAGGCAAACACAGCCAGGCTGAAAACAAGCAAGTTTTGCACCCAGCTGGAGATTTTCTCCACCTGTCAGTAGGAGCCTGTGCAGAGGGTTTCCAGGAACAGCGAGCTCTGATCCTGAGGCAGCTCATTGTCGCAGTGGTGGAGAAAACACAAGGAAAACTGATCCCAAGAGAAGCTCCATGAAGTGCTCCAGCACCACACGGGTGTCAGAGCACCTCTCTGGGAGCTGCCCCACGGTGTCCTGCTCCAGGATGGAAGAGTGACCAGGGGGTGGCTGCAGGGACACGAGCAGCTGGGAGAAGACTCAGTTCTTGTGGAATTCACGGGTGCCGTTCATCCCAGTGTGTGGGGAAATCTTTGGCATGAGAGTGCTCTGTGAAAAGTCTCGGTTGATCAAGAAGTCACCCAGCAGCTGCTTCAGATTCCTGCTCAGGTCAGGCAGTTCCTGCACTGGAAATTGGGTGGGCCAAGCCAAAGACCTGGCAGCATTTTGTGCTCCTTTGAGGTCTTCATCCTCCTCACAACCATCCTCCTCATTGTTGCTGCAGTTGTCCTGCTCAGGGAAGCTGCGGGAGCCAAGCTGTTTTTGCATGCAGAATTCAAGGAGCACAGCTGCCACAGCAGCCCAAAAGAACCAGTCAAACACACAGTGGAGGAAAGCTTTTTCCAGGGCCCTCTGCTCAACCTCCTGCCACAGCCGTGANCCTGAGGGGCCCAGGCCCCACTCAGAGTTAGAAACCTCCCTGAGCATTTATCCCATTCCCCATCCATCCCAGCCCTCCCTGTGCATGTGCACTCAACAGTTGCCCAAGCCACCCTGATGGTCATCCCCTGGCTGGGCTGTGCCCCATGAAAGGACAAGAGAGCCCTGAGCTGTCTCATGAGGGCACATCCCTGCCATGCTGGAGCATTCCATGAAACCAGGGGCACCTGGCACATCCCCAAAGCCTCTCAGGGCACCTGCCACCCCTGGGAGCCCCAAGCCTCTCTGTCCCCAGCCCCAAGGACAGATTCACACCCTGCCCTGGAGGACACAGTTCTTGCTCTGGGTTAGAAACATCCCTGGGCATCTGCCCTGTGCCTCACCCAGCCCAGCCTTGCTCAAAGTATCTCCCAGCATCTAACAGCCATCTAAAACAAGAACTGTAACCAGTTTGGGATGGAGTTTCTCATCCTGGCATTTTCCAGCAGCCTCTTTCTATTCTATTTAGCTTTCTTAAAGGTGGAATAATGGTGAGGAGGGGACAGTTGGTTCTTTTTTCTCCTTAATTTTCTCTAAAGTGCTCTATGTGCTTCAGGAGATGCTAATTAAAGAAATTATGTTCTGTTTGCCTTGCCTGAAACAGTATTTACAAAAAAAAAAAAAAAGAACCAAATCCACATCTACTTTATTGTTCCTCTGCTCATCCTTTGACTCAAAGATTCAAAATCTATCAGACTGTTTCTTCTCTTCTATTTTCCTGCAATGCACATCATTACAAGCATCTGAAAAGTCTTTGTTCAACAAAGGGTTATTGAATCATGCAATGAAGCACAGAGTATCCTGCACTGAACATCCTGTATCTCTTCTTTAAAGATAGTTATTCTACATGGACAGCACACACACCTACCAGATCTCTTCTGGTATTACAAGGATGAGAAGGATTTTTCTCTCACAGCTGGATTTCTGGCTGCAAAAGCACTAATAGCTTCAAGGAAAAGAAACTGAATTTGAGATTCTGTAGTTAATTCAGTAACACTGTAGTACTTTGGGCCTGAAACAAGGCTTGCTCAGCATATTTAGTTGGGCCCCTTGGAAACTAAAATTTCATTTTACAAGAAGTTCTTCTCATTTTTATCTAGTGGATGTGTTTGTGCCTTATTTTGCAGGAAGGTAGACAGGATGAGAGGGTAGAAGGTAGAATATTGTGGACTAGAAGGAAAAGAAATAAATGTCCAAACACTTCAGTGTTCCCCAGTGCCTCTTCTGCTGTTCAGGAGCTGTTGGTTACGTGTTTTATACTTGCAAGTTTTTTAGCTTAATTTTGGTTACTTTTTTCCACTGTGTGGTGGAAATTTGCAGAAATTGATGCTTTTAAAAGTACAAATCCAAACTTTTACTTTTGCAAAGCTGTGCATGAATCAGCTCCTTCTGCCAATCTGTCCTTCCTAAACTGTGGAATAATAACCCCTTGCCAGCAAATCTCTTTTCTCCTTTGCAGGAGACCACACTATGACTGTTTGTTCTTTCCCATCCTAACTGTTATTTGATTTTAAATGCTAATGTTTCATGGGAATGCTCTCTTTACTCAGGAAGGTTGAGATATACCCCAGTGGATATCAAAGTAGGGTTCAACTCCCCAAACTCCAGCAGCAAGACCATAATGTGTTTTTTGTTCAAATAACTTTGAGATATTTATATCTAATTTCTCCTACTCTTTTCTGGATGATATTTTTTTATGGGAGAAAGTTGTCACAGAGGGGAAAAGTTTTCCCATCTGCTGACATGGATGCTGCACCACTTCTGATGCTTGAATAAAAACTGAGGGTGAACATTTCAAAAGGCAAAAGAATTATGAGTATTTTATACCAGATCCTAAAATATAAGGTAGCTCTTAATCCTGAGGAATTAGTCATGTTTCAGGAAAAATAATCTGTTCCTCTGGTAGATTAGTTTTGGGTTTTTTTATTTTACACTTTTGTTTGGTTTGAGTACACAGGCACCCCAGCCAGGTTATCTTTAATGTTTAAATCATATTATTAACGTCCTTTCTGATCAGCCAATATAGCTGAAAAAGGTAATATGCCCAGCACTAATCCTTTCCTGCTTTTTTTAAGCCAAACAAACAAATCCTGAATAATAATGTGGGATTTTCCGGTTTGGCTGCAACCAGTTTCTTGCCATTCTCCTCTTTAAAAAATTTCCATCTGACATGCCAGCAGTGCTGTCTTGTTTTTGTTCTCATATATAATTAGAATGTCAGGAAAGAGAAAAGCTTGCATCACTTTAATGCTGAGACCAGGGCTTTTCTTCTGGAGGAGCAGAACATCAAGTTCTCATTAGGACTAAAATCATTAGTGTATAAATAGTCACTTGAAAATCCTTAATGTAAAGTGTTCTCTTAATGCTACAGAAGTATTTCGTTAATCAGGGCACTTTCACTTTTAAGTTCAAGGGTTTAATTACTGTTATAGCCAGTAAAGGTGCAAAAATTACCCAGCACATGAAGCTGTGCTAAGGGAGTGTTATGGACTGGGTAAATATGATTAATACGACTTGGACTTGGCCCCAAAAGTTCAAAGGAGTGGATGTATAAAAAAACCTCAAATTATTTTTTTGTTTTAAAGGTATGTTTGTGAGGGAGAAAAAAAGCTGAGAATTATTGAACACTTCCAGGGATGGGGCAGCCACAGCTTCTCTGGGCAACCTCTGCCAGGCCCTCACCACCCTCACAGGGAACAACTTTATCCCAGGTCTCATATTTGCATTTGACTGCTTTTTTAAGCACCAGGGCTTTCTGAATGAAGGCAAGGTATATTACATTTACATTCTCCAATTCAGAGTCATTTTCATAATTCTCACAAGAGACTCCAACAATTGAAGCTCATCAGCTAACATTTAATAGCTTATTTGAAAGCATCGAGAGATTTGACAAATGTTTTTAAAATCCTGCTTAGAGACAAAATTCTCCCCCTGCATGAAGGGGAGGGCACAGTAAAACCCCAAACACTTTCTAATTGTTTCAAAAAAAAAGTTGCACATACATAAGCATAAAGCAGGTATGTCCTTCAGAAAGAAGAAAATTGAGAGCTTGAAGTCTCTCCTCTGATAGTCCCATCCTTTCTGTTCCTGAGCCGTGAGAGCCCTCTAGGGTTAGCTCAGGCACTTGGTGTTGCACTAATTAGAGCTCAGAAGATCGCAAGAAGCAACACACAACATCAAGAAGCAACATCACATGGCTGGGCACGCTCACTTCTGCCCACAGACACCACTGCTCACACATCTGCGTCTGTAAATTTACACACAATTCGCATCCCTGTGCTCCTAAATCCTCAGCTTAAAGAGTTTTTGTGTCAAAGCCAACTTTCCCCTTCCCTAACAATGCAGGATCCATTTTCAATCTTGCTACAGTTATTTTTGCCCCGCCCCCCCCACACTATATTTCTAATTTATAATATTGCCAACTTTAATCTGTGCTGCAGCAAAGAGAAATCCCTTTATCTGGGTAAGAGAGTTAAAGAGTTGGGCAAGTCATGGTATTTAAGCACAAATGGGTAACTGCTTGTAGGCACTGGTGATTTGCACCCTGTCAGGTTTAGGATGATCTCATTTTAAAATTCTTAATAAGATTAAGACTTATTGTCTTCTCTTATTTGTCATTATTATTGCCATTATTATTATTATTATTAAAGCCCAATCATGGCATTAAAAAAGTTGAACAAGTGTTGGGCTGAGCTGCAGTTCCTATCAAGCAGGTTCTTGCAGGACTTTTCCACATGTACCACATGTCTCTCCAAAGGGAAGATTGGTATAAAGACAGGAAATTTGAACCCCAACATAACCAGAACAAATTCTTTTCCAAACTTCAGAAGTCTTGTTTTGACTTCACACATAAAACATCAGTGAGGAGACACACAACGAAGAAAAATCAAAAGCAGCAACAAGCAGCACAGCAAAAACAAATCCAGCTTTTCTGATATTGTTTTTAGATATACAGGCAGAGGTTTCTTGCATAAAATTTCAGGTTAAAGGTCCCAAAAGTGTCAGAAACAGGACCATACGCAGCCAAAGAGTGGGTTATAATTCCCTGTATTTCAGAGGCAGCAGTTTCACAATAGAGACAAACCATTTCCTCTGTGGTCTCTTCCTGTGCTTCAGAGCTTACATGTCCATCTAACATCCATTTTTTTCATTTTCTCTTGCCAAATTCTCTTCTAAATGTCACATATTGTGACACATATGTAAGCCAGGTGTGGGGAAAAGGAAGCCAATTCAAGTGGGTGATGCTGTTACTCACAGTTTAATGCCCAGCTTCAAAATACACAAAACTCCCAGTATTGTGCACTACAGGAGTCTGACATTGCATTTCTTAAAGTCAGATGTTAACAGCTGTAGCCACCACTTTTTTTTTTAATAAGAAAGAAAAACAAAACTACTTACAGGCCAGTTTGTGGCAGAAAGGCTCAGAAAGCCAAAGGCAAAGAGAAGGAATAAAAAATGTGTTCTTCACATCAAAATCCCTTCAGAAGAAACTTGAATTACTACCTGATTTTGCTGACAGGGTAACTTAGAGACACATGGAATCATTTAGGTTGGAAAAGACCTCTAAAATCAGTCCAGCCATTCCCCCAGCACTGCCAAGGCCACCACTGACCCATGTCCCCAGGTGCCACATCCACATATCTTTTAAATCCCTCCAGAGATGGAGACTCCAGCACTGCCCTGGGCAGCTGTGCCAGGGCTGGACAAGCCTTTCCATGAAAAAATTTTCCCTAATATACAACCTAAAGCTCCTTTGGCACAACTTGAGGCTGTTTCCTCTCTTGTCCTGTTACTTGGGTAGAGAGACCAATCCTCACCTGGCTATAACTTTCTTTCAAGTGGTTGTGCAGAACCAGAAGGTCCCCCCGATCCCTCTTTCCTCCAGGCTGAGCCCCTTTCCCAGCTCCCTCAGCTGCTCCTGGGGCTCCAGACCCTTTCCCAGCTCCATTCCCTTCCCTGGACTCTCTCCAGCCCCTCAAAGTCTTGTCCTGAGGGGCCCCAAACTGACCCCAAGATTCGAGGTACCTCTGCAAAGCCCAGCACAGGGGACAGTCATTGCCCTGGCCCTGCTGAGACAAAATTTGCACCAGCATAAAAATGCACAAAATCCCCATATTTGTAGATATTTTAATGATATTTTAACTTAATGGCCGAGTTTTAGAATTTCTAAACCCTTAATACCATCCCAACAGGTAAAACTTGGGAGGCAGAGCTCAGCAGTAACAGAACATCCTGAGCCACAACCTGAATATATTTCCCCACTCATATTTCCAAATCTCCTTCATCCCTTCCCCCTACTCCATGTGTGCCAAAGAAAGAGAGATCCAAAGAGATCTCCATCATCTCCAAAGAGATACTGATGATTTTTCTCAAAGTTTGTAGCTGATGCACTAAAAAAATATGAGAGAAGGGTGGAGAACTCGACTGGAAATTCCCACTGCTCTGTTCTCTGTGCTGGTACTTGTAGCCACACACTGGAAAAAGCCTTCTTGCCCTGTTCCCCTCACCAGTGTCCCTTCAGCACCTGGCAGGAGGGGGCTGCTGAGCTGCAGCACATTCTGGATGGAGCAGCTCCTTCCAGCTGAGCCAGAAGAGGGAGACCAAGGATGCACAAAGCCAGATGCCAGCTCCTTCCACTGCTCACCGTGCCCCTGGCTCACTCTCCCTCTCAGGAAAACCAGGCTGCAATTTTTTGCACCTGTGTGAATGCCAATTGATGTAATTTATAATCCACAAACCAGAGTGTTGGAGCTGTGCAGCCACACTGTAAAAGAACCTGACAAGAGTTAACAGGATTTTGGAATCTTCGAGATAAAACACCCCAAACTACTAGAAATACAGCAAAACAGCCTTAATAAATATTTTTTTTCAAGTTGGGAAATTTATGTGCTAGTACAAGAAACCTGTTTGAAGTGTTTTGTGGACAATCACACCCACAGCTGCCTGCATTTCTAGAAAATAGGCCACAGCAAGCCAGGATATTCCTGTAATTTCTCTGCTCTGAATATTTGGGATTCTCTGGTTCCAGAGGTGGTTGGCAAGAGAACCAGTTGACCAGTTCTCTTGATTTGAATATGCTTTCATGTGCATTCTCATTCTTTTGCTTATTGTATTATCAGCTTTGTATTTACCTTGTTGTTTGAGGGAATCCTAGAAGCCACAAAAAGGGATCAAAGCCCCTCTGTAGTGGCTGATGAAGAAATACAAGAAGAAATCCCCTGTCACTTAAATTCTATAGTCTGAGCAGATTTGTATCAAGGGCAGAAGAAAAGGTGGGTGCTAGGAAGGGCTGGAAGTGCCAGCAAAAATTCCAATGACTTCTGTAGTAAGGGAATCTATTAGGATATTATCCTGCATTCAATTGCTCTAAGAACATTTAGGATTATTTGTGGGAGTGTCTGGAGGTAACTTGTAGTAAGCACTTGTATAGTTACCCAGCCCCTTACACAGGATCTCATAAGTGAACAGTGTTTTAAAAAAAATCTCCAAAGGACATGTAGCATCTCATTCACTTGTCATGACAAAAAAATAGTAGTGGTCTCCGGAATGAAAAATAAAAAATAAACATCCATTTCCCTATAACTCTGCTCCAAACTTCAGCCAAAATTTACCAGACTATTTCCACCAACAAAAAATTGCTTCAAGTTTTAAGACAACACCGGCAAAAGTTTTATAACCTAATTGAGAAGTAAATTTGCAAGAAACAACATTGCAAAATGTCACATATTTTACAGCAATTCTAACTATGAATTACCTTCACCCTATTCAATTACACTCCTTGCAAATGCTTGGATTTTGCATTCTCAAATTCTTACCCAAAGCTCACTAACCATTATAAAAACATCCCCTGTGGCTTAGTGGATTTTGGATCTGGTCAGTTCCAAACTGTTCTTCTAGCTGATCAAAAAAGCCAATTTTATAAATTCATTTAGCCATGAGCATATCAAAAAGAACAGCTCTAGCTCCTTCCTGATTAAACCTGGAAAATACTTCAAAAATATCAAACTATTACTGCTTTCCTCATTTTCCAGCCTGTCAGTGGGACAAATTGGGGGTTTATGGGAAGAGTGCTGGATGTGGTCACCAGGACCCAAGGATAGGAGAGGAAATTTCTCCTGAGCAGGGAGAAGCAGGACTGTGCAGGTGATCCCTGCAAACAACAGCCTTCCAACAAAAGAAAAGCCTAAGGCAACATCAAATCCTCCTTGTAATGGGAAAATCAAGGCTGAATATTAACAAAATCTGCTCAGATAACGTACAGAAAATCATTCTTTGGGCCATCAGCCCAGAGTCAGGAGCATCCCAATGTCAAGTCCAAGGCATTGATGCCAACACCACAAAAACTGCACCTGAGGTCAGTGGAGACAGCAAAGGGAGAGACAATCAGCAGTTCTTTTAGATGCTGAAGCCTGATGCTCAGGTACAGCCAAATCCCACTTTTTTTCCCCCCCATGTGAGCCCATTCTAATTTATATTACAATATCTAATTTATATTGCAGTGCCTAATTTTGTGTTTGCCAATGGGCACGAACACAATCGTCCAACCACTCACACAGCTCCAAAAATTCAGTGACATCCCAGGTTCCCTGGGAAGATTTATCTCCTGAAATTTTCCAAAGGTATTGCTGAGACATCACTGTGCATCCAGAAGAAATCTGAGATTAGCCCTTTACACAGAGCCCTTAGCTGGCTGTCTTGGTTTGGAAAG
>VXBB01013576.1:310477-362544 GCA_013399915.1 Illadopsis cleaveri | reverse complement strand
AATCTCACAGCCTTTGAGGCTGATGTTTATCTAAGTNCTTGTGACTACTTTGAGCTATGGCCAACTTCTTGCTCCTCTAAAATCTCACAGCCTTTGAGGCTGATGTTTATCTAAGTAATAAATCGTTTTTAGCCCAACAGTGGTCCCATCCCTTCATTAAGGCATCGATAATAATATATAGCTACTGCTATCTCTAACCACCAATGAAAAGAGAAAATAAATAATCTAGTGGCAGACTGGTTTTCTTGGCCCACTAGAAAGCAACAGCATCTCACCTACACCTCAGGCAAACAGTATTAAAGACCTTCTTAACACCTACCTCAAAAGAATCACATTACTGCAAAACAGGGAAGTAGAAAAAATGGTGCTGATATGGATGCAACTTAAATCTGAGGTTCTTTCTATAAATACTGTACATTCTGCCCATTAGTATCTGCATTTCAAGATGCTAAGTACTTTTCAGATGGCAAACTCTATTTGGAAAAAATTGTTACCGTATCATCATTTAAAGTTATTTTTCCACCTGCCTTGTCCTTGTTCCAGTATACACAACTGCACTTTGCAACATATTAATGATGCATTAATGATACAACATTCACCTTCTACAGCTATTTATTTAACCACAGTGTCACAGCTTCTTTCACATCTTCCAGAGTACAGCTTCTCACATTAGATTTGGAAGAGCTCACACACCAACAACAGTATCTTAACTTCTCTATAAATATTCACCTGATACTCCCAATCATTGCCTGCCTTCTTGCAAAGTGCTGTGAGAAAGCAGAAGTGCCAGAGGCAATGAAAGCCAGGTTCCTCACAGGGCACAGAGACTGAATGAAATACAGGAATAAACTGTTTTCAAATACAATTATTCTATACATGAATTGTTCAGATCTTCATTATTTTGGAAAAAATTGCCCAATTCCACATACACAGTGCATAAACATTCTTGGCTAATATGCATGGCAAGTTTTCACATTTCATAACTCTTGCAATTTTTTGTTTCTTTCTAAAGATATAATAGGCATCAGTTTCTTGTTTTAAACTCAGTCCATTTTCAGTGGTTTATATACAGCTGTAAGAATTTATTTTCTTTTTGAAAATGAGAGATCAAAGTTAAAGTAACTAAGCAAAATTGAGCAGCACAACTGAATTCTATTGTCATTTCTGCAGAGAACACTGAAGCTGTCGCAGTTTCTACTTGTGATGAAAGTCAGTATAACGTCTCATCTTTGCCATGTACAAAGTTAATTCAAGTTTTGATAAACATGTTAATGCAATAAATTGGAATAATACCCACACTTAATACCTGGCCATCAAGAATATTTGTTATTGGGAGCATTTGATCACAAGACTGATATGGCAAGAGCAGTGAAATGTCAGAGAAGATAATCTGTCTTATCCCATGAATTACACTGGACTAAAATATTTTTTAATTAGCAGACTGGGGGAAAAAACCCATCAATTTTGAAGAAAGCTATTTTGCATTCAAATAGCACACAGAACATGGATTTTGTATATGCTATTCTAGTCCCCCAGTGGAAAAAAACCCCATGGTTTCCTTCATGGTCTATCAAAATGATAAGCATTCCTTCTTTATTGTGCTTCTCACTTTTATTATTATTGTAAACAAGTTCCTTTGCTAAATAGCTACAGAAAAATATTCAGCAGAAATACAGTTAGATTGAGACTTAAATCTGTGCACAGTTAATTTAGAATATAGCTGTTTTAGCAGAGGCACAGCCATTCACCAAATGGCTAACAAAACATGCCGGGTATTATTTTGACTATAAAAAAAATATAAAATATTATTTATTTACTTTAACCTTTGCAGTTTAGAAACACATGGTATAAATGCAAAGCATTCAAGATCCCATGACAAACTAAACTGTCTGAAAATTACATTATATCTTCTTCACAAAATTTAGCTATGCACTCATTTTTATTATAGAAATAGTCAATTGCATGCAAAATTGCAAGGCACTCTGAAATGACTATAAACATTTTCCATAGAAGCAGCTGCCAAAATTTTTTTAGACAATCTATAGTTCTCTGCTGGCCTTATACACCTAATCATTTGCCTCCCCACAGTTCCTGTTTACTTCAATACATGTAAGATTTTTTCAATATATACTAGATTTTGGGTTCACTCACAACATCATAATTTCCAGGATATAGTTATGTCCATCAACAGCCCATGTGTTTGCATTGAAACTGACTTTTTAAGGCCTCTCAATCTTGTGGGAAAATTAAGTATTGATATAATTTCTATCCCTTTACATTATTCTGAATCATTCTCAGAACAAAATTGCAATTAACACCCAGAACAGGCCACCATAAAGAAGTAATATGAAGTAAATATTGAGAATAAGAGTAATTATGAATCTTCACTATTGTTTTTAAGGATAGCACCACAAAGCTTTTCATATTCATACCATGCTATGAGAAGGTCAGTGTCTACAAGTTCGCAGTACCTTCCATGGTTTAGCTGCTCTCCTACAGTAAGTTGCTCAAAAACATGCCATAAAGAAAAAAAAAACCCAAGAGAATATCCCAACAGTTGTATAGCAAGCAGAAAGCTAAATTGAACTTAATTGTGCAGTTGGTCATTCTTGAGGCTCAAGAAAGTTACAGCATTTTTCTAAAGTTGGATCAACTCATGTGATGAAAAGACAGGTGAAATAGAATTGTTCTTCACGAAAACATCCATAGAGAATCACTTCAAATGATATATTCCTGTGTTTTCAAAAAAGCACTGGAGATTTTTCTGTATGAAGCTCCTTCCAACCATGATGCTAAAAAGCACTGTACACCCTACACTACTAGATTATTTCAGCTACCAACATTCATTAGCCACTTTGGCTGTTTGGGAGTTCTCTTGCAAATATCCCTTCAGATTTACCTCAAGCTAAATCTTCATGTATCTAAAGCCAAGTACGTCTTAGGGATAAGATTAGTCTTTCCTGTGATATCAACATTTTGCATGCCAATGAAAATATGTGTTCTTAATACTGCCTTGGAAATCCATATTCCCAAAAAGTTTCATCTGCATAAGGCTCAAGAGATTCTGCAGCAAAAATACCTGCAGTGTTTCTTGGAAGAGTGACCTTGACAAGTAATCCTCAAAATGCTTTGCACAGTTGTTGCCAAAGACTTAAAAAGAAAGTACCTGCTAGCAACAAAAAGAAAATCTATATTAAAATATACATGTGAATATATATCAGAAGATGTTAGACCAAGGAAGAATTTTAAATGCAAACATGACAATTTCAATCAGATTTTAATACAAAATTCTGAAAACCTGTAAGATAAAATCACAACATTTCCACTTTTTGTTTCAAAATGATTTTATGTCTCAAGAATATAAAGGAGAAAAAAAATCCTATCAATGATAGTAATACCAAGTTGGCTTATAACTTTTAGAATAATTTAAACAAGAAATTCTGATTTTTTTTTAATTCGGTAAAAATGTTATACACAAGTCTAAGGCAAGAAAAACACTTCATTTGAATTGCACTCCTAATTTCAACATAGAAATTCTCAAAAGCTCTATCTATATTCCTAGCAAAGAAAAGCCATGAACCTACTGGTTCACAGGTCAAGAAGCACAAGTTGGCTCATGTCCACCTTGCAAAGGCCAAACTTCTTCTGTGACATGTTTGTCTTAATAGGTCCAATACATCCCTACAAAGCAAGCTAGTAAATAAATAGCGTTCATGACCCAGATCCAGTGCTCCTTTTTCCCTTTAACCACAGAGATGTGGCCACACCAGTTCAGGAGGTTGCTTTTGCTGTTGCTTTTGATGAAC
Source organism: Illadopsis cleaveri (assembly GCA_013399915.1). Classification (NCBI taxonomy): domain Eukaryota; kingdom Metazoa; phylum Chordata; class Aves; order Passeriformes; family Timaliidae; genus Illadopsis; species Illadopsis cleaveri. The sequence goes on along the minus strand of VXBB01013576.1, from coordinate 358,738 downwards.
TAGAAGTTAACTTTCGTATCAGTTTTGAAGACTATCTAGACACAGTAATTTCTTCTAAACACAAAAGCTAAATAATTGTTGTTCCTGTGCATGCAAACTTTACTACAGTATGACTAGCAAATTATTGTATTTTTGGTTTTGATGGACTATGCAAATCAAGAATATAATTAATATACCTACCTAGTTTATCGTCATGTTGTTTCCAGATACAGGAATCAATGAGCATGAATATATTAATTCTTGCTTTTCAAAACAGGTTGATGTAATAAGTTTTTAAATATTCTAGCAACAGTTCTTTAGATCCTGAAAGGCAGAGCTTTCAGCATATATTATTTCAACTGAAGTCAAAGCAGAAAATTATCATAAAACATACAAAGATTTCATGACTTTTCAAGAAGACTCTGGAGCTGTTTCCTTGCTCTGGTTTTCTAGATCCACAGCCCCAGTGAAAAGACCAGGAAACGGTCTTTACTGTTGCACAAAGAAAAACAACATTCTCAAGGATATTTCATTTGCCTACAGCTGCCCACACATGTCGTAATCTCAGAATGCCACAGCCACTACAGAGAAATGTTGCTTTGTATTTGTAGAGTCTTAAAATTTCATAACTAGGCATTATTTTTTAAAGTTCAGACTAAATCAGACTGTAGTTTTCTTTATTTTATGATTTAGTTCACAGCAAGAATGGAGGCTCAAAAGAACACAAAAGTGATTTTAATTTCAGAAGTTGCTTTGGTACACTGACTGTAGGGCTTGTTTAATGCACATCCTATTTGCAAAGAAAAGTCAAAACTGCTTTTAAAACAATGATATAGCTGCATTTCTTAATGAAGCTGAATAGCAGCTGTCAGTGGTCTTAGCAATAATTCTGGAACTAAAGCATCCAACATGCAATGTATTAAATCTACAGTTTATTTATTTGCTGGTACAATTTAGCAGAACTGACCAGGATGTTTTATACTATCTGGAAAGTGGTTTCTAATGTAAATCTAACAAACTTCAAAAAATTAGTTGTGTATTAGTTGATAGTGAAGAACTTCAACATTGTACAGCTCATGTTTAAAACTTCCAAAGTTCTTTAGAATTATTAGTAAGGTTCATCGTAATTATGAAGAAGCTGCCTAGGATCCATTAAGACAGCAAAACATTTGGTTCCTTACTATTCTGCAAAAATTTATGTGATTGGTGAGATTTGACTGCATTCAGATAATAATCCACATTCTGTACTGCAGATACATTCAATTACATCCTCAATATAAAACTTCTTATCATCCAAATAAACAAGGTTCTATTCAAACAGTTTTGTATGAGCACTCAGAGAGAAATTCAGCAGAATTAACTGTACAATTTATACCATCAATACATCTCTCAGGTATAATTCTATCTTTACAAAACTACCTCAAAACACGTGCTATTTCAGTTTTAAATGATCAGCACAGAACTTAGAAGAGATTTGCATGTTACCTAGATTTTGAGTGCTTCTCAGCTAAAGAAATAGTGAAATTTCAACTATTTGTCATAATCACATAAGATTCAAAGATACAGCTTAGAATGAAAAGTAGTTTGACATTCTTTCAAACATCAATGACAATTGAAAAAATTCTAGTAATATGAAGCAAAAAAGCATAGTTTAAAACTACAATCAAATTAGTACCTACTATCCAACAGCTTGCACGTGTGCATGTATATACATATTTATGCTTAAAATACCAATGTGCATCTTTCAGTATTTTTTGTTTACATGACTTTTCTGTACCTTTAGAAATGTTTCTATTTCTTTAATATAAATATTCCTATGAAGAAAATATTTACCTAAAATTATTTAGAAAATTACTATTGGAAGTGATGATTTTTCTTTCTCCCCTTTGAGTCACAGATCACGAAAAACATAATAAGCAAATCTTTAATTTGCCCTTCAGCGACTTTGGAAAATAAACACAGAAAACATAGTCAAAAATCTATTCAGAACTTTACTGTACAATTAGCTGAATTTTAACACGTTTCGCTAATGCTAACCAAAAATCTAAATTAAATGCCCAAGCCTGTCAGCTTTTAAGAAAATATGTTTTAATTTTACTTTACTAGAGGCAATATTAGAAGTAAAACCAGTTCAAAATTAAGAAAAAAACATGATACATTATTATGTTAACTAACAATGGAGGCTCAGTAAAAAGAATACAAGGCAAAGAATAGAATAGTGCACTGTGGTTTTATTGATGGCAGCAATGACAATTTGCCTCTTTCATATGTAAAAAGTATTCAGCTTCATTTAACTAAGAACTTTAAAAAAGTCTTTTGTGGTGTCAGGTCCAAATTCCTTCTGCTCACATGAGCTTTCTTTGTTCCATCCTGCTGCTTGGAAAACCCCGGAATTTCTTCTAGAAGAAGTGTTCAGCAAGTTGGGAGCTGCCAGTGAATTCCCCCTGACTCCAAGAAGGTTTCTAAATGAAAAAACTAAAATACAACAGATAAGAACAAAAAATATTGGTACTCAAGTAACCATAAGTACCCCCCATCCCTGGGCTCTTTGTGCAACATAGACTTCACTGTCACTTCATTTTCTTCCTCTGAAAGAGTCGATATCTCCTTTTCAGTACTTACGGAGACACAAGTCTTTAAAAGAATCAGAAGGCTGCACTTCAGTGCAATAAATATGATTGGTCTAATACAAAGAACACTTTCCGGTAAAGATTTTTCTCTCACAAAACCACGATTTCTCCATTGTTAAGAACTTCAGTATGGATTTTATAGCAAATGTGATGAGGTGTAGATTAGTTCTGTCATGGAGCAAAGGAAGATCCAAAAAGCATATAATGACCAAGCACTTATAGATTCACACTTGTAGGTTTTTTCAATCTCCTCCAGGTCTGACCCTTCAAAACACTCATTTCTGATTATTTTCTCCCCTTTGATTTCAGACTATTAAGACGTTCCATACAGAAAATGTAACCTCAGGATGTATTTTTATTATTGTTAGAATCTAATTCCTGTATCTTGACTCTCTAGGAGGAGTATCTTATTTTACAGACCTGTTAAACCTAGTATTTGACTCATATCCACATAAAATTCCCTGTGATAAAATGCTAACTTAGTGTTCTCCACCTCACACTGCTGGATATTAACAAATACTAATTCTTAGGTCAACTGCAACCACAATGAGGTACTGACTATCCCATACTTCCACTTTATCTCTCTGTCTTCTGATAAAAATCACCAGGTCAAGACTTCCTGCAAGTCTGCAGTGTTTGTTCCTCTCCATCTTTTTTAGAAGTCCCCTTTTCAAATACTGAAATACTGCAATAAAATCCCTTTAGAGGCTCCTCCTCCCCAGACTGATCCATTGATCCAAATTCCACTTTTAAAAAACAACTCAGAACCTCCTCCTACTTAAGACCCCTTGCAGTACAGACAAGGATTTTGAACTGATTATTTGGTAATACTAATTCCAGAGGTGCATGCCCAAATTCAACACCTGAATGAGTGTGCTGCACACTAATCCAGGAAGTAAAGCAGCCTCATTTCTGCATTGCTGCACCACACCATTACTAAGTCCGCCTTGTTAAGTGATATAAGATTATACAGGTAGATCTAAAAGGTTTTGGGTGTGAGTTGATACTTTGACTGTATGGAGCTTCATCTTTGATACATTCCTATCCTTCATACCCAATATGAATATGGCCAGCAAACTCTGGTTTTAGTATTGTTTAAGTTGCCTTGGAGAACAAAATACCTTCGAATTTTAAATGTTACAAACTACAACATTAAAATTCTATGGAATTTACCAATTTATAGCATAAAATAATTATCATCAATGGTTTTTCATCTCTTCAGGAAGAAGACATTAAGTTACTTAACATAATAGAGAGATACTCCCTTTCAGTAAGTAAAGCTGTCAGTAATAAATGATCTGTTGAAGAGGTAAAGCATCCTGCAGCGAAAAGCTGTGGTAAAATTATGTCTCACTGGATCCCTTAAAGCTTCCCTGATAAATCTTGTTTTTATTTAACAGGTTATTAAAAACTTGAAAAAAGAACAGTATGAGAACCGTGCTCTCAAAAGATCTAAGAAATGAAAAGGAGGCAGAATCCATATAGAAATCCACTTCTAGGAACCAACATTTAATATTACTGAACTTTTACATGTCAAGACATTAAAGCTACATTGTTGTACAAGTCCAGGTAAGCTGAAAACAATTTAGAAAATGACTGTGTTTGATTTTGTGCCTCCATCGAAAATCAGTGAAGAACTGATTATAACTGTTACTTATTTTGGGGAATGCCCAACAGAAATGAAAAGCTGTGCATGCTTATTTTCCATGCCAGGTACGTTTTGAGACCAGATCTGCTGTTCATTTAAATCAAGATCCCATTATAATCGTCCAAACGAAGTATAGCAACACCTGCAAGGAAAAATCACCTGTGCCTTAGAAAGGTTGTTCCTTATCCACCAACAAGGAACTTGCTCTTGAGATACAGGTGTTAATACCACTCTCCTTGGTGCCTCATAGCTGACCAAAGCTAAGAAGAGTTTTCCAGATTTATACTGTAAAATTAGAGAAATACAAAAACTATTACCAAAGACACAAAAAATTTCCTGGATTTGACTGCTGTGTACGCTTCGCATCTCATTCAGCTGATCACCCTGACACTGCTCAGGGCCAACTGTGCTGGTTAAAACTGTGCTCAGTGCATATTCCAGAATAATTTTTGCATGAACTGTCTCAGGACATGTTTACTAATAGTGATTGATACATGTACTTAAAATAGAAATTAGAATTATATTGGCAAAAATATCACCTCTCTTACATTGCCAGTACTGTCATAAATGAAGAATATATTTTAACCTATATTCTAAAAAGTAGAATCATATGTTACTGCACGTCAGACATATCAAAAGGTATAGAGATCAGTAGCATGTGTGGCGCTAACAAAACGTGGAGGACTGGAGTAATGAAAAGAACAAAAAAGAGATTGGTAAAAATAAACTCGTCAGTAAAAAAAAAAAAATAAGAAACAATATAAAGACACCATGGGGCNTTATTGCTTTCCCTCTTCCCACAGATATATTAAGTCCTCCTAAGCCACAAAATTCAGAGAAACAGAGAGATCCAACTTCTATCATAAATATACCAATATCCCCAATAAAAGTATAGAACAATCCAGATTTGTTTATCTTGAAATCTAAAGCAATACATAAAGCACCAATAGCTTATATTTACCTTTCTTTCCTTATTAATCAGTTTCTAGCTCGGGGGGGTTGATAAAATTGTTGAGTGGGTCGTGTGGACCGTCGTGGCTGACCATCACCTCCTCTGCGGAATTCTAGAGTTTGCTCATACGTTTCTTCTTCCTCCTCCTGTGGGTAAATAGCATTGTTTTAAATGAAAGAGGTGGAAAATGCCTCCTACATGAGCTGGTATATGCACACATCCACACACACACCACATACAGACATATACATGGAAAGGTGAATCCATGCACACATAGCAACTGCTGCCTGTGTGCTGATGACCACCTAATAAAATAAGTGAAGTATGGGAGTGGGATTTTCAAACCTAGGAAAGCTAACAAAATCAAGCTGGCAAATCTCACAAGTCAATCCCCAGGGCAACAGAAGTTATTAAATATTTGCAGGGAAGAAAAAAAATTGTATGTATTAAATAAAAATTATTTTCCAAGAGGCATACAGGCAATAAACTGAAGAAGCAAGGTAACCTCAATAACCTGCCAGAGCAAGAGAAATAATCAGCTTTCAGGAGTTCACAAATGTGTGTGGAATGAAATAAAATATTTAGGAAATAGAATTACAAGGAATTGCATCTGGAAATATGCATGCTAAATACACACATCTGAAACACCAGATAAAAATCTATGATGCAGTAATAATGAAAAAAAACCTACAAGTGAAGTGAACAATTTAGAGATGTATTTTCTATGTGCAGCAATAATAAATATATGCTCTGAATAATGAAAGGGGAGGTAAACATATTTGCAATATTCAGTTGCTCCAAGGGATCTTCATATCAGAAAGATATTCACAAAGTCTATAGAATTCAGAGGTGAAAAAAGGATAAATTTTAAAATAATCAAGATACTGGAGAATGACCTACAAAGATTAAAAATAACTACATATTTATTTTGATCAAGAAATATCGAATAGAAAAACATTCATCTAGTGGAATATTTGAAGGGGGTACACATTGAAGAGAGAGAAAAATTTTAAGAGTATAAGAGTTTATATCAAAGAAAAAAATTATAGGCTGAAAAAATAAAAAAAGCTCCTGAGAACTGACTGTCAAATGCTGTCTCAGAAAAACAGGTTTGATTTCATTTCTTTAATATCTTTATACTGTAGCAGACACCAGGTCTAGTGGGAACTTGCTGGAAGAAATCTGCTTTTGGGAAAATGTTCTAAATATGTAACTCTCAATCCATTTTAGTCACAACATAGAAACATAAAGCAACACAAAGCAAGAGCACTGAATGATTCATTAGAAGTTCATCAATGATTCCAACGCCCAGGAACTGTCAGAGTGCAGCATGCACATAAGAGATTAAGCAAGTCAAAGCAGTAAAATATTTCACTTTAAGCAACAGAAAGGAAAACCTACAGCTTAAGTTTCTTTCTGTTGTGAAAAGTGAGATCTTACTCAAGAAACCTCTCTTTCTGAATTACCATGAATATCAATAAACATGCATTTTTAAAGCAACAGTTACAAACAACCATATTCCTCATGGTAAGGTCTCCTATTTAGAGGGGCACATCTGTGGTCACAGCTAAATTTCCAGATTGAACATTACTACAGACAGCCTGAAACAACTGTGGAAGAAAACAGACTTTCAGCACTGAATACAGAATAATTGATTTATATCTCTTAGTTTCACTGTAGCGGAAGGCCGAGAAACAGAGTTCTGCCATAAAACCTTTCTCAGTGTACTTCTTTTACCACCTGTAGTACTATAAATTCCCTCATATAAAGAGGTTCAGAGACACTGATTATCCAAAAAAAATCAATAGAGCATTAGATGTCTAACACGTAAGTCCACACAGTTTGCAATATTGCTAGCCCTAGTACAAACACTCTACTTAGTATGAGATCATCTCCCATCACTGACAATGCAAGCTGCACTAGCAGCAAATGTTAGTAAGCTAAATGCCTGAAGTGGTCTAAATACCTTTAGCTCTTTCAGTATACTCTTAGAAACATGAATAGCTGAAAATAGCACAGAAATTAAATAGTTCAGTATATAGCATCTCAACTGTAATAGCCAACCTCTTTCCGAGGGTAAGCACATCAGAGTAAATTCCTACAGCAGCAAATCATCAAATCTCAAAGTCAGTGTTGCTGATCCTTTTAACTCAGTAAAGCCAAATGAAAACCAGTATTTGCCTCACACACTTCTGTTTTGGTGTAATTGTCCTTACACCATGAATGAAAAGCTTCACATGCATGCATTACAAATTAAGAAATTTTAGTGCGATAGGCAAGATTGAAATGTGAAATCACATTCACTTTCTTGAGGCTCTGAATAGTGTGGATGTGAGCAGTGCAGCACATGGTAATATCAAATGAGTAACAGAACACCTTTGAAGTGTTCCCTCATTCCTTTCTATGCACAGTGGCTCCACATGCAGTTACTGACCTATTGAATTCTGCCATCTTCCCGTCAGATGACACACTGTCATTTCTTGGGTCTTATCTATTCACATTTGATCCTAAATGGATCTAATGTTCTCCAAAATAACAAGAAATTAATTTCCCAAGTCATATCTTTATTAAAAATTTCTTACTTTACAAGTAACTGAATTTCTTTTCTGTCATCATTTCTTAGTCATTGACCCTCAATTCACTACTGCTGATCTTTCACCATTTATTGCCATTTTATTTCCACAGAATCACAGAACAGATAAAGGTTGGAAGCGACCACTGGGGGTCATCTTGTCCAGCCTCCTGCTCAGGCAGGGTCATCCCAGAGCACATGGCACACGATTGTGTCCAGACAGTTCTTGAATACCTCCAGTGAGGGAGAATCCACATCCCCTCTGGACAATCTGTTCCAGTGTGTGGTCACCTGCACAAGAATGAAGTTCTTCCTCATATTCAAGTGTAACTTCCTATGCATCAGTTTCTGCCCATTGCCTCTTGTTTTATTGACTGGACCACTGAGAAGAGCCTGGCTCCATCCTCTGGACATCCTCCCTATGTTGTTAAGATTTCACTCTCAGTCTTGTTCAAGCAAAACAGGCACAGCCTATTTATCCTTATTTCTATTTTAAGGAAATTTCTTACTACCTTAAAGAAACAATTCAATTTTATGGACTTTTATCTCACTTTATTTTAAAATTTCTCCACCCTACACTAAAAACTGGAACAGCATGCACTCTGTGTAGGCAAAACTATGTGTATCTTATGTTCACTTCCTTGTTTCTTTTTTTCTTCAACCAAAAAACTTTATCTTTCTATACTTCTTCCATTATAACTTCAGTCAGTTAGGTCACACATCTTGCCATCAACTCTACTTTTTCAATCTTTTTCACTGCTTGCTTTCAATTTATCAGTTGCTTGTGACTCATTCTAAATTACTCTTATCCATATAAAATCTAGATTGCATTTTATAAAGCAAAGGTGACCACAAATCTCTCATAGACCATCTCCATTCTCCTTCTATTACCAGTAGAGGCTTTGTATTAGTACACTGCTCTGAAAACCTATGTATCTTATTATCTCCATAATTCAGCTTATTTTTCATTATTTATCTAAAATTCCAGGATCCAGGACTCTGTTAGTACTTACACAATGCTGACCTTGGACTATGAACACTGAGATTAAATGATAGCACTAAGCACAACTGCAAAAGATAGGAAAAACTGGCAGATCCATAGGAAAAAGCAAGGAAAGGTTCACAATGCAAACAATGAAATGCACAAAGAAATTTCTGCACTAACAGATTAGAATGAAGAGAGAGAGGATGGTACATGCCAGCATTCTTTAGGTATTTAAAATAACAGGACAAACAGGGAAGGATAAGTAATTTGAAAATTCATCTTCCATTCAAAGTTTTGCTGTAAAAATCTGCTGTTACTTTTGATGATTTTTTTTCCATCTCATAAGAAAAGTGAGAACTAAACAAGAGTAAAATGGGAACACAGGCATACCCAGTGCTTATATTTCGGACCCACATACTCTGAAGAACTTGTACCACCACCATATTTGACCAGCTGAGCTAACTGAATCAGCAAGTAACTTCAGCCCAGACAAGTGACCACCAGCCTGCTGTTTTCACATTAAAAATTCAATGGATTTCATAGCTGCAGAATACAGTTATAAATCCAGCATTTAAAATACTTCATCAACCAATTTATTCTTCAAATGAACACTATTAGAGCAGAGGAAATCTATTCTTCATTAAAAAGTTTTCTCTCTGAATTTCAACTGCAAGACTTCTTTCATTGCATTCAAAAGAACTGTTTTAGAGACTTTTTTTCTAAAACACGGTCATTTGAAGTGAATACTTACTGCATAACTTCTGAGAAAGAATAGGTGGATTACAGTAAAGAACCAGACAGAACTTATACATTGACACAAAAGCTTTGCTTAATGCTGTGCTCACATATATTTAGGAAGCAGTTGCAAGTCACAGCTGATCAGCTCCTACACTTTTGCCACTTACAAAGTAGTTACCTCTGTCTATTACTTCTCACAGACAGAAAATTCTGCTCCATTCCCTGGGCCCTTCTGCTGAAGCTTTTCAATTATAGCTCTCTGTGGGCTATTAAGGGATGAACACCCAAGTCTGTGCAGGGAGGCATGAAGAAGCAGCATGTAGAAGCAGTGGGGGGCCAGGGACCGTGGGACAAAGAAGAAACAGAAGGCAAAGAAAGCAGAAGATATTTTCCATTTAGGTAGTGTCAAACCTCTGTTTCAGTTAAGCTGTAGCTTTAACTTCACCCACACATTGAATGCATGGGGAACTTGCTGGTTCAGTACAAAGAGCATGTTGTCTTCCTTGCAAAATGAGTTTTTCTTTCATGTGCATTTCAAATGCCATTTCCTGATCCAGATTTAATGCCTCTTTGCACTGCCCACTCTGCAGGCAACAGCTGTCTCCTGCTGTTAAAACACCAAGTGATCTCTTTTTTCCTGGTTAAATTCCTTTCTCAGATTTGCCTAATCATCCAGTGTTGAGCTCCTTGAGTACTTGTTTTGGTTTTTGCATTTTCTACTTACCAGTGCTTGGATCAATCAAAAACAGACTGCAAGATTATCCACATGAATCAAAAAAAGAAAGCAGAGAAAACTCATACTATGGCCACATTGAGAAATTCACAAGTATTCTAGAAATAGCTAAATACAATTAATTTTTAATTATTTTATATGCAATATATTATTTATCCTGTATTTGCAAGGAAAAAATAATTTGCTGAAGTGTCTACAGTATTCTCTGGAACTTCTACTTTATCCGAATACTTAAATGGATTCTTTGAACTCTATAATAACTAAGAATGAAGCAGGATTCTGTGGGGAGAGGGGTAATAGATTTGTTGTACAATTTTAGAGTGGCTTTAGGCCGTAATTTCAAAAATTACTACCAAATGAGGTGTAAAAAATTTAAGTAAAAAAGGAAGTATGACTAATGTAGATTTTCCAATGATCCTAACCAAGTACTGACTTTTTTTTGAAGTGTCTATTACAAATTAATTCAACATATTAGTTCTTCATCAATTTTCTTCACAAGATAGGCTTCTTACCTAAAATATCAGTTCCTTTCACAGAGTAATCTTCTCCCAGAGTAATCTTTGTAAGCCTGCAGATGCTCACTTTTTTTTTCTCACAGTGCACAACACATCTGTATTAGACTGAGCCAATGGGCATTCAAATTCCAGTGTTAAATTATGATGAGTGGAGCAAGTGGGGTTCGAGGTTATACTGCTAGATCTGCATACAGCTCACCCCTCAATGACATCAGATCATTAACATAAACTCTTAGCCCTATGAATGCCTTATCTTCTGTCTGTAAAGAATCTACAGGGTATACAAGTTCTTCTCCTACTTGAACCTCATGACCCAATAAGCATCTCTCTACATATAGGACTTCACAAGCATTAGGTAATCAGTACAGATACGCGAGTATAAACCCATATATGCTGCATGTATAGTCCTCCACAGGTAACTCTGGTTTGACTTTTATGTCTAAACCATCAATAGCTTTGCTGAAGTTTTTAGCCTTAGTTTCACTCTGGTAAAATAGTAGTGACAGTAATATTAGGTAAAACAGTGGCGACAGAATTAGAGATGTCAAATATATTATGGCGACCATTAGAAAATTTAATTGTCCTCAAAGGGATAAAATTGACTTGCTGGATGGTACTGTATGATTTACTAAAAAAACCCTGTCATTTTGTACTGCAACTACCCAATTACTGGGTTTTTTTTCCATTCTATATGGAGCCAGAATAATCCCTACCCATTTACAAAATATTTTAATCTACTATACTAGTGATATCTTTCTCCTTCACTGTCTCTCAAATTCTGGCATTTTGATATACGAATATCAAATTATACTATACAAATAAAATTCTACATTGTACTTTCAAGCTCTGTACAAAGCCTTATATCCAAGAGAGAAAATCAGTTAATGTTTGCCTAATGTAGAAGCAGTCAATTTCAACAGCTACTGACCACGTTACAACAAACTTTTTTTTTTAAATGTCATTACAAATGCCGTAATGGCATTTAAAAAAAATAGAAAAACAAGAAAACATATACCCATTGTTTTCCTTATTTACACTTAGAAAAAGGAAATGATCCTTATGAGGATATGTCTTTTTCCTCCACTTAACACAGATGGGCCACAAGCAAATATGTTCCTAACTATGGTATGTAAAACTAAGTGGCGATAGTTCCATAATAACTGTTGCTTTCCTGTGTTCCAAGTAATAACTTCAAGATGACCCTTCCCTGAGGGGTCAGAAAAAAAAAAATTAAGAAATGGAAAATAAATGGATGGGCAAGAAAAAGAATTACATACTTAATCTGAAACAGCTAAAAGCAACGCAACAGTAACTAGGAATTAGACCTTTTTTTGTACTTCATTGTTTCAACTGTGAAAACAAAGCACTCATTCATTTTCTAAATAGACAATTTTTCTATTACATTTCAATAAAACTAGGATAATGTAAGCCTGAGGCATGATTATCCCACAGACATATTGCTGGTTTATGGGTTCCTCTTAAGGGTATTGTACAGTTTATTCACACTTGCAGACATTCACTCTGGCACACATGCAAATAAACATGCAACTGTTACTGTGTAGTTTGTGTTGAAATAGACATCCTTTCCTGCAAATTTGTCACTGTGTTCTCAATATAGGAAAAAGGAATGTATTTTAAAAAATCCTTACAAGTACATACTTAAGCCGTTCAGACCATATCCCTTTCACCATTGAAAAGCTTCTTCACTGAGCAGTATCAATATCAAACTATAAATATTTAAAGCTTTATTTTCAATTTCTAAAAGAAAAGTTGATACACTGAAGTGAGATATTCAACATAAATTAACACAGAACCAATGGACACATCAGGTTTTCTCCATTCATCCAGAAAAAAGCCACAAACTGGATGTGTTTTTGCCAGGCTGGCAATATAGACAGTCCTAAACTACAGCAAAAAAGAATACTTGCATAGACTGGGAAAACAAATCAGCAGTTTCTCTGCACAAAGTCCACTTGTGAGAAAAACCATACAAGTCCATAGAAGGGTGGGGGGAGGCGGAAGTATGTACTGTATTGTTGAACCTGTTTTAGCACATAAACAGAAAATCCGGCCAACATACATTTCAGAAAGAAAACGGTCAGTGATGTAGGACACAAAATCACTGTCAAAATCTTAACAGGGAATAAGAGAGTTTTGGTCACATTTTACGTGAAAAGGCTGTATGCACAACTTCACCCATGAGAGAATTTGTCATATGAATCTCCCAAGTCCCGCACAGAGGAGTATATTTAGTAAACAAACACACATGTGAATTTATTTGTGAATAACTGACTGCACACAAAAAAATTAGAAAGTAAAACATGGCAAAATTTATTTCCATAAATATACAGAAAAATTCTAAAGAAATATATGTAAACCAACACCTAATTAAAAACCAAAACAAAACTGCATACAGGTAGTGTAGGGACACAGCAACTTCAGAGTCTTGAAACAGAATCTGCCTGTGAGACAACACAGAACAGCCCCATAAAAAAGAGAGTATCTTAACTTGAAAGTCAAGACTTCTACACAACTTACACCTTGTATGCTTTATATTTTAAAATAAAATTTGCCAAATTGCACCTATACTTTAGCTAATAACCGTGACTTTAAAAAAATAGCCCATGTCATCATGCAAGTTCTACAACTGGTTCAAAAGATGATGATGGGAAAAATATGCTTAAAAACATTAGGAACTTTTTATACTGCTACAGGATAGAACAGTTGGTGGCTAGTCACAAATGGTGTTCCCCAGGGCTCTGTACTGGGACCAGTTATTCTTTATATATTTATCAATGATCTGGATGAGGGGATCAAGTGCACCCTCAGTCAGTCTGCACATGACACCAAGCTGGGTGGGAGTGTTGATCTGCTGGAGGGCAGGAGGACTCTGCAAAGGATATGGACAGGCTGGATCAGTGGGCTGAGGCCAATTGTAAGAGGTTTAACAAGGCCAAGTGCCAGGTCCTGCACTTGGGTCACAGCAGCCCCACAGGCTGGGGGCAGAGTGGCTGGGAAGCTACTCAGTGGAAAAGGACCTGGGAGTGCTGGTTGATAGTGGCTGAACATGATCCAATGTGTGCCCAGGTGGACAAGAAGGCCAGTGGCATCCCGGCCTGTATCAGCAATAGTGTGGCCACCAGAAGCAGTGACTGTCCCCCTGTACTGGCACTGGTGAGGCTGCACCTTGAGTGCATTGTCCAGTTCTGGGCCCTGCATTCCAAGAAAGACACTGAAGTGCTGGAGCATGTCCAGAGAAGGGCAACAGGGCTGGTGAAAGGTCTGGAGCACAAGTCCTATGAGGAGCAACTGAGGAAGCTGGCGTTGTGCTTAGCCTGGAAAAACAAGGCTGTGGGGAGACTTAATCATTCTCCACAGATACTTCAAAGGAGGTTGTAGCAACGTGGGCAACACGCTCCTCTGCCAAGAAACGAGTAAAACAAGAGGAAATCACCTCAAGTAATGCCAAGAGAGGTTTAGATTGGATACAAGGAAAAATGTCTTCACAGAAGCCTTGTTCAGGCCTTGGAGCAGGCTATCNTTGTGCTTAGCCTGGAAAAACAAGGCTGTGGGGAGACTTAATCATTCTCCACAGATACTTCAAAGGAGGTTGTAGCAACGTGGGCAACACGCTCCTCTGCCAAGAAACGAGTAAAACAAGAGGAAATCACCTCAAGTAATGCCAAGAGAGGTTTAGATTGGATACAAGGAAAAATGTCTTCACAGAAGCCTTGTTCAGGCCTTGGAGCAGGCTATCCAGGGAAGTGGTTGAGTGACCATCTCTATAAGTATTTAAAAGACCTGTAGACATGGAATTTAGGGATATGGTTTAGCGGTGTACTTGACAGTGTAATGTTCCAATTGTGCTGCTTTAATTGTCACAACTATTTTCAATAATCATAAACCCCAAGAAGAATAGGTCCTTAATCTGATTTGTACAGCTCGTAATAATTTGTAACAATATTTCACAGTCTGAAGACTATGAAATGCTCAAGGTGAAGACACAAATATAGTTTACAATGCCTAATGACACAAGCACAAAATTGGAAGCCCCTGGTTCATGCCCACTTGGTAGAAATTACGTCCTCAATTGAAATTTGCCTCCTTTTAGTTTATTAAAAAGTAAAATGCAGTTCTTTAACTGCCTTTCAATGTCAGTTACCATGTTTCAGCTAAGGGCTAGTAACTTTCAGAGGAATAGCTAAATTGTGAACATCTGTCTATATTCCAACCTGAATGGATACAAAAAGTTAAAGTCTGAAAAATATGTAGCTTCTCAGAGGATAAATGTGCTAAAGAAAAAACATTTACTAACAGTTGATCAGGATAAGTGGTTTCCAAAAAGTTTGTGTCTAAATAATTGCCCTTAAAAGAAGGCTGGGGAAATAAATAATTACATAAAGAATTATCCTGAGAGAACCTGAAGGTTGACTGTGCATAGGGCATGTACGATGGTGTACTGTAAAAGATACAATAGAATTTAAGGCAGTATTTCCAGTGAGTACAAAAAGTCTCACGTAAGAAAAGAAAAGTTTAAGATAAACTTTGAAAAGCAGTTTTTCAGCCTAGGAGGACAGAGTGAACTGATATCACCACATCTTGACAAGATGGAAAGAAAGGCACATCCCAACAAAATTACTGCTTACATCTCAAGTGCTTTCATAAAGCCAAAAGATAGCTTTTTGTGGAAACTAAATTCACACTAGTAATGTCTTAGATTAATTTCAACTAATGTCCACCACCACTCAGGAAGATGAGTAGTCCAAAACACTCAGCCTTCATTTTAATGAATTAAGTCACTGAATTATTTTGAACTGTAAAGTTATTCTGGAGAGTTTCCTAACAGTACAGAAGCCAAAGAATTAATGATATCAAAGTCTTCTCTGATGCAATACTCAGGGACATGTTTTCTACAGGAATCTTAGAACTGATTAACTAGACTGTACCATTCTATTTCACCAGCCTTGGCTTTTTGTGTAGTCAATGAAGACAGAAGCTAGATAAGAGATCCAACCAGGACATGTTCATCAACTTCACCTACCTAATTATTCAGGGGGAAAGATTTCCTGCTTGACACACAACACAAAAAGACCACAGTGTGATGCCAAGGGCATCCAGGCCTAAGAGCCATAAAGAAACACCATCCAATCCTTCAAGTAGTTATTAGTCTTTTCCAGCCTAAAGAAGCAGCTGTAACCCTTTACCATTTAGTGGTTTTCAGCACTGCTCTTTACACTGCTGGAAAGAGGTTCAAACACCTTCAGAAAACTAACAGGAGTTTACCTCTTCACTTACCTGAAATGGGACT
The DNA here is from genome assembly GCA_013399915.1 of Illadopsis cleaveri. Taxonomy (NCBI): domain Eukaryota; kingdom Metazoa; phylum Chordata; class Aves; order Passeriformes; family Timaliidae; genus Illadopsis; species Illadopsis cleaveri. The sequence goes on along the minus strand of VXBB01013576.1, from coordinate 342,678 downwards.
GGTATGATCAAGCCCTGAATTACAGTTTAACGTAATTCAACACACACAGAAGCTCTTAAAGCTCTGTGACAAGACACAATGTTATCAAACTTGAACTCTGAACTGTCTGCCAGCAAGAATTAACTGCAATCCAAGACCTTGTTATTGGATCCTGAAGAGTTTCCTCTTTCAGCTCATTCCTTACTGGAGGAATAAGTTGAGAAAACCTGCCAAGTGGATTTCCAGTCTGCAAAACAAACTATAGAAGAACTAGGAATATGTATAATATTTATGCCTTAGTAATAACCTTTTGCCTTCTTAAATCTTTATGCAAAAATACAGTGCAAGATACTGCAGGAAGAGGAAACTAAGCTAAAGCATAGGCTTCACTTCGTAAGTGGAATTCTTAAAGAATTAGAATAATTGGAAGGAAATAATCTGTAAGAATTCCAGCTTGTTTAGAGAACAATCGGTTAAGGCTGTAACATATATAAGTGAAACTACATGCATACATAGGGAACATGACGATATTTATTTCCTTCATACAGCAGTAGAAAACAAAAAAAGGTAATTGTAGTGTAAATAGGGTGGGAAAAGGCCTACAACATTACTAAGGAAATAGAGAATGGAAAACAAAGCAAAGGCTTACTTGGCTTTGGGGAAAAATGTCACAAAATAAACACTTAGAATACACATTTTCATAATTTATTAAGGGGAAAATATCCTACATATCAAAGAATAAAATTAAGACTTAGAGTTTAAAGTATTATCTTGACTTTATTTTTCTTTCCACAGAACAAATAATTAAGTGATTCAGGAAGGTCCTTTCAATGCTTTTCAGTTGTTAGTATAATTTTACATTGTTTACAAGAAAAAACAAGCAGTTCTTACTTCTACAATGGCGTTTCAGTGACTTTTTTATTCAGATTAAAATACTTTAATTAAGTGATCCCTGCTACATTGAGGGAACGAGTGAAATACAGTATTGTAGTGTTACATACAGGACACTTATAAGAACCCTAGAATAGTGGAATCCAAATGCAGTTTATTATTAAAAATACTTATGAACTGAATACCTAGGACATATTTTTCAGGCACTAAGAAAAACAATAAACAGTTCTAGTGTTCTTAAATGTATTTATATTGGCATTGTATGTGATTATTGAAAAAAAATCCCCACTAGCTTTTTGGTTCACCTAATGTAAAACTCAGCTTTATCTTCTACTTCTACTCATCAGAAAGATAAATAACTGCATGTAAGGTGTCAGACAGACTGAAAACTTACAAGAACTCTGGACAAACTGGGTAATGGACAGTACACAATCAATTATACTTTTTTCATTAAGGTCGTAAGCACAATGTATTCCGAGAATATGAGGCAGAGTTGATCTACAGTTGAGGAAAAAAAAAGAAAAAAAAAAAAAAAAAAAAAAAAAAAAAAAAGGAGGAAAAAAAAAAAAAAAAAACAAACCAAAGCAAAAAACCCACCAAAAAACCAAACAAAGCAAAAAATCACTTATTAAGGTTGCCAAAAGCAGATCAGAAGCTGAGGAGCTTAAATAATATGTAATGTCATCAAAATAAGGTCACTGTGGTACTTTGGCTGTTCTTTCAAGTCACAAGCCAAGCAATGTTTTGCTTTGCTTTTTATTCTTCCTCCCAGTGGTATACTTTCATCCGTTTATATTTGTTGGACAAAAAATTAAATTCAACATGAGTACTAAACAAATAATACTGAAACAAACAACAAAGAATAATCAATTCTAAGACATAAGCTAAATTTATGCCTTAATAAAGTTCACTAAATCTTCTCTTATTATCAGCAACTCTTTCAAAAGGAGTCTGAATTAGGACATCAGGAACTCATATATAGCATATTTCAGTACAGACAGGGAAGAAAGATTAAGAATCGTGTAATCACAGAACATGCTGAATGAGGGACCAACAGTGATCATCAGGTCCAACTCCTGGCCCTGCACAAGAGTTCCCAATAAACACACCCTGTACATGAGAGCATTGTGCAAATGCTTCTTGAACTCTGTCAGGCTCGAAGCTGTGACCACTTCCCTGGGGAGCCCGTTTTAGTGTTCAATTACCCTCTGGGTGTAAAATCTTTTCCAGATATCCTCCCCTGACTCATGCCATTTCATGTCAATTCCTTGGGTACTGTCACTGGTCACAAGAGTGAAGAGATAAGTACCTGCCCCTCCTCTTCCCCTCATGAAGGTGTCGAAGACCGCGCTGAACAAACCAAAAGTCTTCAGCCATTCCCCACAAGGCTTCCCCTCAAGGTCCTTCACCATGTTTGTTGCCCTCCTCTGGATGCTAATAGGTTAATGTCTTTCCTATATTGTGGTATCCGAAACTGCACACAGGACTGGAGGTGAGGCCACACCCAGAGCAGAGTGGGACAATCACCACCTTTGAGTGGTTGACAATGCTGTACCTGATGCCCCCAGGACACAGTTGGCCCTCCTGGCTGCCAGAGGACAGTGACGATTCAACTTGCCATTGACCAGAATTCCCAGATCCCTTTCTGCAGCACTGCCTTCCAGCCTCTCATTACCTAGAGTACACACACAATCAGAGTTGTCCCATCCCAGGTGGAAAATCCAGCACTTGTCTTTGTTAAACCTCATACATTTGGTGAGTGCCCAGCCCTCTGATTTGTCTGGGTCTCTCTGAAGAGCATCTCTACCCTCGAGGGAGCCAACAGCTCCTCCCAATTTGGTGGCACTGGCAAACTTATTCCTTTGAGACCTATGTCTAGGTCGTTAATGAAGATGCTGAAGAGCACAGGGCTGAGTATGAAGCTTGCAGAACTCCACCAGACTGGTCACCAAAACTCTGATGTCGTCCTATTCACTACAACCCTTTGCACCTGACCTAAGAGCCAGCTGCTCACCCACCACATGATGTGTTTATCCAGCTGTGGACTGGACATTTTGTCCATGAGGATATTGTGAGAACATCAAAAGCTTTACTGAAATCCAAAAAAATTACATCAACTGCCTTGCCTGGGTCAGCTAGGAGGGTTATCCTGTCATAGAAGGAGATCAGGTTTGACAAGCAGGACTTTCTATGCACAAAGCTGTGCTGGCCGTGACTGATGAGTGCATTGTCCTCCAGGTGTTTTTCAATACCTCCCAGAATATCCATGATTTTACCAGTCACTGAAGTGAGAGTATAAGGTCTGTAATTTGCAGGGTCCTCCTTACCCTTCTTGAAAACCGCGACAGCGCTGGCCAGCGTCCAGTCAGCTGGACCTCTCCAGATTCCCAAGACCATTCAAAAATCATTGAGAGAGGTTTTGCAATTATATCAGCCAGTTATTTGAGGATTCTTGGATGAATCCCATCAGCCTCCATAGATTTGTAGGGATACCAGCTGGACCAGCAGAGATCCCACACAATTGCAGAGTCAGTTGGGAGTTGATGATTCTCACGGTCATGGCTCAGGACACTGAGACTCCCTTGGCCCATCATCCCGTGTTGAAGATGGAGGCAAAGAATGTGCTAAACCCCTGTGCCTTGTCCCTGTCTGTGAGGTGATCATCCTTGTCCTGTAATGGGCTGATGTTATTTCTACACTGCCTATTGCCATTTATACATTTGAAAAAAACCTCCTTTTTTATTGACCCCCACATTTCTGGCAGCTTCAACTCTATCTGAGCTTTGGCTATATGAATTTTCTCCCTACAGTGGCAAGCAGCATCTCTGTATTCCTCCCATGCCACCTGACTCAGTTTCCACTGGGCATAAACCTTCCTTTTTTGCTATATTTCCAGGAGAAGATTGCTGTTCAGCCAAGCCAGCCTTCTACCTTGCTTGTTTGATTTCCAGCTTTTGGGAATTTCTTGCTTCTGTGCCCTTAGGAGGTGATGTTTAAAAAATGACCAGCATTGATAGACTCAAGCACCTGCAAAAGGGACTTTACTTAGCTCTCTGGAAATTATCTGGAGCAACTGAAATAAAAATCAACATAATATTTCCAGTAATACATGCTTCTTGGGGCCAACAGCATTGATCACTGAAAGAAAGTAATTATTAAAGTCAGTTTAAAATCTGTTTTTTTCTCTTGTAAAGAGGAAATACAACCAAGTTACTTGACTCTTAAGTCAAAAAACTAAGCAGTATGATAACTTCACTTTGCATTCATGCATGCTATCTAGATTAATATATTAATAAGAACACTGAGACAAAGAAAAATGACCAACAGTGTTCAGCTTAAAAGAGAAACCTGAGTATCAATGGGTGATTAAGAACTGCAAATGCATAATGAGGATTATGCTTAGCACCCAAACACAAAGAAATGAAGAGGTAGGTCCTAATCAACTTTCTTCTGCAAAAATCCTATAGCTACAAGGACCTTCTAGCAACAAAAGAGTAATTTGTCAGAAAACACCCCATTAAAATGATGTTTACTGTGAAGATGTTGATTGGCATTTATCTTGTGTAAATATAATGATCTGAAATTTCATTGTTTGAATTTATGTAATTAACTAGGCTACCTTGAGAGAGAAAAGAACCTTGAGAAAGACATTTTTCACTTCTGAATGGACTGAAAGTCCTTGGAAATTCCTCTTTTGTCTCCAGTGACAACAGAGGAAGCCTCAATAACTCAATCAGGATGCAGCATGACGTCAGGACTATGGTACTTATTGTTGGAATCGCCTCTCCATACATTGTCCCACCCTTGTGCCAGCTTTAACAAACTAACTCTGAAATAAAATAAGTCAGCCTGGGGGAGCAACAATGTGGCCTATTTCATTCAACTCATCCTGTGGCTACATGACTGACAATCCAACATGGGAGGAGAGGGATGAGGAAGAACACATGGTCAGACATAGACAGAAGAGGCAGGGAAAATAATCACTTCACTACTAGGATCAAGTAGGAAATGGCACCTCACTACCAGGATCAACTTAGTCTTAATACTAGTCCAAGTTCTTAGACTGTGAGAGCTAACATTCAGTGGCCTAAAGTAAAATAAAAGCCACTCCTCAAAATCAAATAAAGAAAAGTATGATTATTAACCCAGAAAAAGAGTTAAAATAATACAATCATACAATAAGTAACTAGCATCTTACTGGTCAGCTAGTATGACAACAAGAAGTGGGGGGAAAAAGGGTAAATTTTCATACAAACAGCAATGCATCAGCTGGGAAGAGTTTCAGGTATATTTTTAAGTACAAAAAGGCCACCTCAGAGGCATCTGAGAGCTACAGGCAACAATACCACTGGGAAGAAACAGTATTTGCTCAGCCTCTGCAGCAGTAGCAACATGGTTCTATGACCCAAAAGTAAGAACTGAAAATAAGCACAGTCAACTCATCATTAAGGAATCTATATGCAAACGTGTATTTTTTGTGCAGCCTTTTATAGTAAGAGTAAACAGCAAGGAATTGTGCATTCCTGGTATTTTTTTAATCAAAATGTATCTCTTGCTTCCATGATATTCACTAGTAAGGCCTTTTGAAATTTCCAACTTCCATAAGGCTAATATATTCTAAACTTCATGAAACAGATTTTGATGCATACATGACCACTACAATATTTGGCAAAGAAAAAATCATTGAAACAAGAATAAAATCATGATACAAAATAAAGATACCTATTTTTAGTCATACATACACATGTAGTGAAAAGCTTCAGAACATATGTTTTAAATGACTATTTCCTAACCTTTACAGAACAACATACAATGTACATGAAATAAAACAAAAAATTGGGTTGAATAGAGTAAGTAACAACTTTTAAGAGAGAAAACATGCATAAAATTGTTTGGCTGACAGATCAATTATTCGTTTTCAAACAATACAATTGAAATTTATTACACAGGAACAATACCACATCATAATACATGTCTGTCAGGTTTCAAATAGACAACTAAAATCTGAGATTTTGTTCATGTATTTGCGCAGCTATTTTTCTACACATGTAGGTGGCATTCTTTGCATGAGTAGGCATTAATTGCTTAAGAGTTACATATTTTGTACAGACTATGTAGTTTATATTTTTTAATACAATTTGTTGTCACATACCCATGTGTCTGCATGAACAGGCCTGATGTTACTGAGAAGTACCTCTTCATAATTTCCATAATCACTGAATTTAACAACTGCAGTTGTCCCAGAAGAATGGAGAGCTTCAATTTCTGCCCGGTAGAACTTAAAAGAGAAAATTTCAAAGGTCACAAAATACAACCAGAAATACCACAAATACTTAAAAATTTCCTTTTCACATATGTCTCTTTGCGTGTGCATACTTAGTCTTAGTCAGTATTATATTTTGTTTTAAATTTGTGCCAGATATGAAACCAGCTATCTTAAAATTCCACATGGCAGACTCCAAGGACATGGCAGAATGTATTTAGAATACTCATTGAGAAAATATACAGCTTATTTAAGTAGACTAAGCATTTAAAAGACCTGTTTTCATCTCTCTGAAAGCAGAACAAATTCATCACGAACACAAATCCTGCTGTATACAGAGAAATGTTATTGTAAGATGTTTACTTAAAATAAACATCTGTAAGTGCTTATCAGCCATATACTGACATGGCTTGAATGTATGTACTTGTATACCTATCTTATCACATAATAAAACATGATAAAAATACGGTGAAAATATGATAAAACTGCCCCTTCATAAAGTCCTCTCTCTAAACACAAAACTTGGCTTTTTTACACTGATGCAAATATAGATTTCTTGAAGGTATTTAATCACTTCTATGTGACTGAACACAAAGAAACCACTGCCTCCTAACATGGTTAAGCTCAGTACTGCATTTTACCATCACATTTCAAAATTGCCCTAGAAGTGAGTAGCAGCATTTACTTTAACTACCAAGAAACCAATTACTGCCCAAAACACACCTTCTAATCTGCTGAATACATAACAGTCTGGGATTATCTCATAAGTATTTATCTTGCAAGGTTTGTACTTTTCAAAATTTCAAGATCTGATTTCACAGAAATGCAAGTATGCTTCTCAAAATAGGAAACAATTCAGTAATATGCCATTATACTTCACACTAATCCATCCACTCAACTATATATTCCTATTTAAGAGAGTCAATATGTTGCCACTACCAAAAATCCTCCAGGGTTTATCATTGGTTTTAGTCATACCAGCAAAAAAGGGAAAAATAAAGTTATGCTGCTGAGCTAATGCAGACCCAAAAAAAAAAAGAGGAAAACACTTATAATAAATAACATAAAGTAAACATAACAAAAAATTCTTAAAAAACAGAAAAAGGTGTGAATAAAACATACTTAAAGAACAACACTAATTAAGGTAGTTTTCAGATTATCAGAAAGGGTCAAAACCCAAAGGAACTACCCATGAAGAGTGGCAGAGAACTCTTGAACACATGATGACAAATCAAAGAAAACAATCAAAAATTTTCTTAGCAAAGGAGAAGAAAACAAAATGTCCTGCTGCAGAAGAAATCTTATTAATGGGGAAAAGAGCTGAAAATAGAGTACTTAAGTTTTTAAAAAATCAGTAATACAAAACTATCATGCAGCATAATTAATTTGTCCACAAAATCTATGGCTAATAGCATATAAATGCTAATCAAAATTAAGCCTTTCGCTGTTCAGTAATGATTAAAAGACAACTGACAGGTTTTTTGCAGCCCCATTCCTGCAGACTTTATTCTTCCTTTGTGCTGCTTAAGGTTGCGTGCTGACTTGTTCCAGAAAAAGGTATTACACATCTACCATTACAGACATTCTAGATAGCACAGCATCCTGGTTTTGTTCCTCAGCACAGAATATGGGCACCTAGATCCATACTCATCCTTTCAAATTTTCGGCACTTAAGTCAAATGCTTCAGTGAGGAGCATAAATCATCCTAAGCTCCACCTATGTGACAGAAACAAGGACTTGATTTAAGCACTTAAAAAGTTCTGTGCAACAAATATAAGTGGCATACATCATAAATATAAAAACAGAGCATGGAGCCAGGCAAGAAGCACACTACACACCTATGAACAAAGGCTATGTCTCTGTAGTAGTGTGCTAAATATCTCCCACACATGCATAAGAGAACATTAGAGGTACAATTTGAGATACTTCTCATTTGGCAAAGGCATACCTTGTTGTCTTCCCAATAAAGAGCAAAACATTCATCCCCTGGTCTCCAACTTTTTCCATACTCCATGTGAATCGACGGTTCCAATATTTTCTCTGGTTTGATGGGCCCAGTTCTCCTTTTGGGACCAGTGTTGTAATACAACATTTTATCATCAAAAGGTGGGATCGCAGTGGGTCCTGATGATTTGATAGGTCCTACTCGTCTTCCTTTCTGATGATGCTCAGTATCTCCATTTGGTACAGCACTAAAGTTATCAGTCCTACTGGGATTTTGGTAATCATTATTAATACCAAAATGTTGCTCACTTTTTACCATAAAGGCTTCACTACTTATTGTTCGTGCCTTCCTATCACAAAAATTTTCAGAATTGTGTGTTTGGTTTTCCCTTTTCCCACGTTTCTGGTTATTGTTGTCTGTCACATCTTGAGCAGCAGAATTTTCCTTGAATTCTGTGAAAGACACTCCTTTTCCTACTCTGTTTTGCATGTTGTTATCCCTTTTTTTGAAAGTAATATCACTCTGGTGAGTGGCAGTGGGATAACCCAAATCCTTTGACCTATCATTTCTAGGATAATGTCTGTCACTTTTATTTTTTTCATCTGTCCAGTGTTCTAAAGAGCTGTGCCTTTCAGGACCTCTGTTTCTTGGTAACCCACCACTTTCCAAAGCCTGCCTTGAATTCTGAAAATCCTTTTGAAAACGAGGGGGTTTCTCATTCCTTGGTTGTCTCATGTCATTGCGAGAAACGTGTCTTGAATGATTCTCTTTGATGCCATTCTGTTCTGTATTCATAACTTTGTGCTGTACTTGATGTATTGGCTGAAATTGCAATTTTGGTTCTACAAAGAAAAGAATTAATCCAATTAACATAATTCACACAAATACATTTTAGAAATACTGTTTCAGACTCTCATAAAGCAATAGTACTCTTTAGAAATGTATACACCTTTGTGATATGGAAATGGAATGGTACACACAGAGAATTAAGCAGGCACATTTGAACTGCAATTCTTAGATATTGGAAAATATACACTACTCTGGGCTGTACTTAGAAGCAAACCACCTATGAGCAAGAGAAAAGCCAAGCACAAATTTCAAGACAATTCGTTCCTCTCTATGGACATCAACAACACGCTTCAGTAAGAGCTATTTAAGACAGAAAAATAGAATTCCAAGTTGGAGAAAGGAGGAGGGAGGAAGATTTGGAAGAAAAGAGAATACTTCTAATCTGAATTGAAACTTTCTGTAAAAATACCTTGTTAACAGCTATTCAGGATAAAAGAGAAAAGACAAGAAACAGAAGTGATAAAATGAATACAGATGGCAAAATGTATATAGCAAGAATAGTAGAAAAGACCAAAACTCTGGAGACTCTGACCAGTGAGCCATAACAGGACCTGCTCCAGCATCACTTTCAAGAACTTCAACCAGAACTCTTAACTGATGAGAATAAGGACAAGATTATCATGAACATTAAAAAGAGGAAACATGCTATGGCCTGCTGGAGAGGAAGGGAGCTGTGGGTATCTGTGAAACTTTTTATGGAATTATGAGCTTTTTAGGCAAACATGGAATTTTTAATGGTTGTTTAGGTGAACAGCAAAAGGAGGGGAGAAATGAAGATGAAGCCAGGGGAAAATAAAGAAGAAATAAGATTAAACAGGACAGCTGCAAGTAAGTAGGCTCCAGGTCAATACAGTCCTCCATGTGAACACTGTAACCTGTCTCATCTCCTTATTAAATTCTCTTTCCAAATTCTCTGTTGTTTATGTGAGGGAACGTGTTTTTAAACCTACAGACAAATTTGAGGTAGGATAAACTGGTAACTAGGACAAGGAAGACCTGGCCACTGAATATTGGAGAGATCATGGGTCTTGAAGGCCATCTAGCAGGGAGACCCCAGGTCTGGGCTCACACAGTGGCCAGATCTCTATAATGTACATTCATGTAACCCTCCTACCAGGTCCAGGCTGTACCAGCCAACAAGCTGGACCAGAGGTGTCTGAGGTGGCTACCAGGGGTCAGGGGTCTCCTGGCCAGGAGAGACTCACATGGGTGTGTGCGTGTTGCTGGCTGAGATCTGCTAGCAGACTTTAAACTTGATGGAAAAGGAAAACCCATTAAAGGGATTCATGTTTACATGAGCAATTTTGTGCCATGTGGGTGGCTGCAAAGGTGTCATTCTCTTGCTTGTGTCCATGAGCCTGGGCCTGCATGGGCCTGGTGGGACTGTGCACTTAGGCTCTCACACATTTCCAGGGAAAGGAATGTTACTACTAGAAACAATGAATGCTGATACCTGACAGCAAATGTATCAACTTTCAGAATAAAATTAAAGTGTAAATTTTACCTGGTTTTTTTTAGAAAAATACTTTCAAGCATCACATTATTATTAGTAGCTCACAGAATTTTTATCAATTTAATTTACTAAATTGGCCAATAAAAATCTAGCTCAATTTTTACATTTATTTGACCTAGCATAACTTTTGTAAGTCACATTTGTGTTACTAAAATGACCTAGTGTTTTTGCTTTTTAACACAACAAAAGCATACATAAGGCTTAGCTTGAACATGATCTTGGTAAAAATGTATCTTACTCTATAATTTATTACTTTGAAACCCACCACATTTTTAATGCGTTAATATGTAAATATATACTACTCAGAAAGATACAAGAATTTCATAAACATGCATTTTCTTTTTAAAAATGCAAAGATGATTTTAAATCTTGTATAATTTTTTTTGCTAGAGTAAAACCTTTTCAGTTAGAAGTACCTCTTTATTTCTTCTTTACAAATGAGACATGAAAACACTGTTTTTCTTTTCTTTATATAAGTAACTTTTCACTAAATATCTTCAGTACACTTTTCCACTCCTGTATAATACCAATCTTACAGACTTCCTATTATCTAGGAAGACTTAACTTCCTAATTAATTAATTAACAGTCTTTGTTCACAGTATTCTTAATTTATACCTCTTCTCTTCTGGTAGTAAAATGCTCAGGCTTCCACTCTTCCTATGCCCAACCTAAGCCCTTAGGTCTATTCCTAATGTTAATTACACACCAAATGACTGAACAGTTTGATGACCCCTGAATGTTTACTCCCTTGCACATATCATTACAGAAAAATGTGTATAAAACTCTAACCTAATTCACTATAAATCATCGCATTTAATATTCTTTTACATTAAATTCATTAAATTAGAGTCACTGTTCCAACAGAAAAAAACCAGGAATGAGTTCATGACTATATTGGGCATGGTAATACTTTCCCAAGTGGCAGGATTTTAGGTTTGACTTAGACTCAAACCATTTCCTCTTGAGGACTGTCCTTTTCCCATTTTTCTAAATGAATTAATATTTCCTGAGCTGAGATGGGTAGTGACAGCATGTAGTACATACAAAGTACAAGGACAAACACATGCAAAGCAGTTAGTTTAGTTAAAGCCTCAAGGAAAAAGCAAAACATAGACATATTCTTCTATAATTCAAAAAAGTTCACTGAAATTTCTATTCAATTTCATAGCATGTAATGAGTAATTTTAGCTATTGTCTACACAACATAATGTGACCATAACATAAAACCAACAAGCTGCTTTGAAAGTGCACTGCATCCTTTGATTACAGTTTGTTTTTTTTAAATAGTAGCAGGAAGTTAAAATAATACTACATGTTAGGCAGCAGGTAAAGTGACTAGAGATTTTCAAAACAGTGAATACGGTTATTTTTTTCTAGGTCTCTTTACTGTGACATACAAAGGCTGACATGAAACTCCTGACTTCTTTTTGTCTAACCTTAAAGTATGCAAAATTCAATAAACTTATGTTTTCCACAGAGGTGCAGTTCTTGTGTTAAAAGCTTCCCTGGGGGACCACATTACACACGACAGTCTTGAATGAGCAGGACACATTAACTGCTTGATTGACATTCAAGCATAAATCACTCGCAAATGGAAACTGCCAAGTAACAGCAAATGTTACTTTGTCAACAGTAGTCAACAAAAAAAGCCAGGAAATGAGAATAGTACTGGTTCTTCATGTATACTTGTGCTGTCTGTTCTGATCACAAAAAAATCGAAGGAATTCTAAAGTTTATGAGAAATAGTGATCGAAAAAAGCATCAAGGAATCCCATTCACAAGTTGTCTACCACAACTGCTTCAATTTCCTGCCCCAACTCCAACAAACCATTAGCAACTGTTCTCAGAAAAGTAATGCCTCCTACAGGGCTGTAACAAATACTAATTTGGCATTTAACAAGAAGATTTAGTAAGCTACTCTAAAACAGTGAGATAGGTTAACGCAGTCACTATCATTGTAACCAGAGGTTTGGGAACATGGCCTGGAAAAAGTACATTTAAAAGTTAATGATAAGGTTCTTGTCATCAACTTGGAAGATTTGAGATGACAAGTAGTGTTTGTCAGTCTGGAACCCTCGTTCACTTACATTACTCATTTTGGCTTTTGTATTTGATAACGAAAGAGAACCATACAGGACCAATCCCATTCCCCTGATTACAAGAAACCAGCAGGACCTGCTGCACTTGAAAATCCCAGCCAACACAATTTATAAAGCACTGTTCAATGCACAATGGATTTAAAGAGTACAGTTTCCCCTGGTCCTCGCCTGTGGATTTTATCATGTTTAATAAAGCAGCTAAATTCAACAACCATGGCCTTCCCACACTGGTGGCAATGTTTTGGGTTTCTCCTCTCAAACTGAACAATACTTTTATGTATTTATACTGTATGGAAGTGTATCTTTGGGACAGCTACTCCAGGGCATGTTCTACCTTGTACTGGCCAGAAGATTAAAAAATTAGAAGAGAATTAGCGATAAATTTGCACACACTTCATGTCAAGAAGTAAAGTTCCCATTACTCAACAGCTTTGTCAAGTTAAATAAAAATCAATATAATTCTCTCTAAAATGTAGCAACACTAAGGAACGGGGACCTGAGTGCATGTTTCTGTTGAAACAAAACAAAAACAAGCTGAGAAGAATGACAATAATGAAGTGGACAAAAAAAAAATCCAAAACATTCTGCACTGTATTCACCACAAACTTTAACTAACTGGATTAAAGGACTCAAAAACTGATAATTTATTATTCTTTAAAGTGTGTAAAATTTACTATATTTTCTCTTTTATATTTAAAGACAAAATAAAAGTACAAGCCTTGTAACATATTTCATCAATGCCAATGTACCAATACAACAAATAAAAGTGATTTTCTTGATAGTCACAATTAGCTCAATTAGTTCAATTTTTAGAAGTAAGGCTGAATAAGAAATATGACTATTATTCAGTTTGGATCTCTTGTCAATAGTGTTCCATGCTTGTTGAAAACATGGCTACTGCATGGCAGATTTCAAATGTAACAAATTTCTATTAACTCCAAAAAGTTAGACTCTTTTTTTTCCCCTCCAAGCACCCTTGCTCCCAGATATTCAAATAAATTGTGTGACTACAAAATGAAACAAGTATTTTTAATTACATTGTATTGCATTACCCATTTATTTCAAACCTTTTATTTATTTGGGACTAAATAAAGAATAATATTCATTATTCCTTAATACTATAACCAAAACTCTTGGTGTCATCTTATTCTCTCTGATAATCCTTGTGTTTACTTATTTAAACCAGCAAAGATAGGTGAGTTGTTCCTCATAACAAAAGAAAACAATAAGGAGATTACTGGAAAAAATATCTTTTGTGTTCAGTAGCAGAAATTAACTAAATGCAAGCATAGGCAGCTAATTGAAAGCAATTTTATCTACTATTTCTGTTATCTCTTGCAGTCAGGCAGTTTCCCTTGCCAAAATTCAAACTACTTAATTTCAACACAGAAATACTTTTTTAGGTGCCACCAATCACTCATAGTAACAAATAAATAAATAAATAAACATGCAGTTTAAAGCTAAGGATATGTTTCTTTTAATTTTTTGCATTTCATTTAAATAAAATATGTTTAAAGTGTGCGGTGTTTTAAAATTAATGAGCTGGCAGATTATGGAGTCAGGTATTTAATACTTTTGATAGTTGTAATTACTTAAAACAATATTTCCTTAACTGAAAAAAAGAGATAAAACATTAAAAAAACCATCACAAACTATCACTTATGTGGCAAAACACTGACATGCTTTTCTATAACTAATATGTACTTTTTTAAAAAAATAAACAGCAACCAACAAGAAACTTAATGTGCTGTGTTAACTTTTAAAAGGAATATAAGTATCTCCTAAAAAATACAAAGATATTTCAATTCATAAATGTGGTATAAACACAAGTCTGAAAAGATACCAAATCAAAGAAAAAAAATTCAACAACAGTTCTGCAGTTCCTGTTCAGCAGAAGGGAATTTAGAAATTCTTCCCACTACTAAGGTTACAGGTGCAATTAGGAACAGCAGGTAAGAAAAACAAGGAGGGATGCACAAAGCAAATCAATCCTCTGCATACTTGAAAAGAGAAACAATTCTTTTTTCCAGACACTTTCTCTCCCCAGATCACATAACATTTTGAAGAAAATTTGGTGCAGTACAGGATTAAAAAATATTTAAGCTCAGTTAAGCAACCTTGTCCTTTGTTTTTTGGATTTTACATCAATTCTCAGTTATTTAGAAGGAAATACACTCTGTCTGAAGTGTATAGGACTTTAATGCTTGCCATAATGATAAATATGGCCATTCCAGGTAATTATCTGCTCCTAGTCATAAACAAACATGTAACAATAGGGGCATGCTCATTTATTCAAAATCACTGTCCCTACACAAACCCTTCTTTCTGAATACCAAAAAAATATGAGATTTTAGAGACCATACAGGACAGCAAGGTGTCAGAAATACTGCAGAACAATCTATCTTCTTTTACATGTAATATAGCACAGTATTTGGTGAATATAAATGGAGAAAAACCTGCCAGCCTGGGCACTCCTTAGTGTATTACTGTGCAGGAAAATCAATGAAGAGACATTCTTGGCTTTGTAACATTACATATTTGAGTTGCTTCGATCAGTTTGTCCAATGTACCTTTCATTTCTGACTAACTTTTCTAATTCTAGGGGAAATTACGTGTCTCTACTGCTCACAGATTACAGGATCAAATTAAATTTAAGAGGTACTAGTAATATATATATCCTGTTTTCTGCAGACATTTGGATGCAGACTTTGTGACTGAAGAGTTCACAGTGCTAAGTATAGTCACTGCAGATAGATCACTCAGTAAATACTTTTAAAACTCCTGTCATCTCGGTTTGAATGGAACTTAAGACAAGTAATAATTAAGAATTTAACTGAAATGATTTTCAAAGGCAGAGGCAATAAAATGGCAGAAAATTAACTTTCAATATACGATTTTAAGGATGTGTTTGAATTCATCAGACTGCAGAGTTTTTCTCAAATTCGACAAGGAAAAAATCACTTTTGAAAGTAAAAAAAATACATATGCCTATGTATTTCTTGAAATATCCATTTAAAAGACTCTGCAAGCAAAAATAAAACCTGGCATAGAAACAGAGATGCAATCCTATGGGCTATACATACTCAGTAAGAAAAATAAAAACTAAGAACATGAAACTAAGCAACCACTTCAAAGCCTTACAAAATACATCTACTTTTTTTTCAGAAAAAAAAAAAGGCAGAAAGATTGAAAAGAATTTCACAAAACAATCAGAACACTTTCTGAACTCTTCAAAAATGCTAATGAGTTGGGTTTGTTTTTTTTCAGGAAAGTATAGTTCAGTAATAGTACACTGGATTACATACTGATTACTCAGATAAAGTGAGAAAAAATAACATAGTGATAAAAAACATAAAGCAAAAAACCTGTGTGTCATGCTAGGAAATATGCCAGAACCTTTGGTAACTGAAGGAGTACAAAATCTTTAAAAAGTTTTAATAGAATTATGTTTATCTTCTTATGACATTTATGGAATCTTTTTTATTTTTATTTAACAGGAAAAATACCTCATAAAAGCAATATGTGTTTATCTTTAAAACACAATATTGAAGATTACAAACTGAAGTAAATGTAATAAATATATCTATTTCTTCACTCACATAACACTATACTTTATTGTCTATACACATATACTAAATCCAAAGGATCATGTAAGTCCCCCAAAGCAATCAGTAGTATCATTTCAAAAAAGCAATTCACTCATTGCACGAGTCTTGACAAACAATTATTATCTACTTACTAGAAAATCATCGACAATAAGAAATTTATAAAACCCACAGGGATTATTTCTTTTATTTGCCTTTAAATGTCTTTCAGTCAAACATAAAAGCCTTCTGTAATATCTCAATATAAGTACAAAATGTATTCAAAGAAAAATCAATGTTTGCAGTGTAAGCCAAAAGCACTATCACTGTTTTCATTTCTCTTCACTGTAAAAAATCTAACGTATCTTTGGTAAATTAAATGAGTTGCCAAGAAATATCTCAAACATCATCTGCATTCTGAAAATGTGGTTATATTCACTACCTGAGCAGATTACAAAATTGTATCAGCTAATGCAGAATGCTGGCGTATTTAAAAGTTATTTTCTTTGAATATTTAGATTTTTTGATAAATACAGTGAAGAACCATATATGATATCATAAATGAAGACGTGATTCAGGAAGAATCCAATCAGATTAACAAATTGTTATTTATATCATCTTATTCCAAATGACTGACTTTTAGACATCTAACCACCATGGAGCAACTTATTTCACCTTTTTTGAGAGGAATAATTTTCCAAGAACTCTTTTTTTTTTAATGATTGACTGTGGAGGAAGTTCTCGGAATCAACTTTTAAATGACAGAGCTGGGAAAAAGAATTCTACCTACACTATCCAACATTAGTTCCAGATACATTAATTTTAGTAACTCACCCTCTACTGTTAGAGTACCCATTTTGGATTCCAAGAAATCAAACAGTGTGCTTGGTGCAGATGGTCTGGCATTTCCTAGCTCTTCTTCATCTTCGGTTCTTATTCGGCCTCGGCCCTTGCCCTTACCTGTAAGCATTAAAGGCTTTTTAGTGAATGGGCACTAAAAAATAAAAAAGTGCACACATACTTTCATTTGATTTACAAACTGTTTGTATTTTCTGTCTTTAAAAACTTCTGTCACAGAAAGGCAGTGATAGGACAAGGGAGAACAATTTTAAACTAAAAACTGGAGAGATTTAGATTAGATGGGAGGAAGAAATTCTTTATTATGAGGGTGATGAGGCACTAGAACAGGTTGTCCATAGAAGCTGTGGATGCTCCATCCTTGGAAGTGTTCAAGGCCAGGTTGGATGGGGCTCTGGGCACACCTGATCTAGTGGGTGGCCTGTCTGGGAGGTGGGTGTGGGGGAGGTGGAACAAGATGATCTTTAAGGTCCCTTCCAACCCACATTCTTCTGTGATTCTAGGATACACATTTCCCATTTAAAGCTAATTAAATATCTGACTTCCAATTCAAAAATTTTTACAAGAATATAATACACAGAAGCCTTTCTTAGGGATTTGCTTTCAGGCTTGCAATGCATTCTAACTTGCAGGGAAAAAAACACATGCAAATATACCCTTCTATAACTACATTAGTAATCCACCATACACAAATTCTTTGGCTTGTAAACAGCTTTAAAGCACCTCTTTGCAAGCTTTACCTCTAGGTGGTGGTCCCTGAATGGGTTTCTGTTTACTGTTGTTCAGAAGAAAATTTAATGCTGCCTCTAGGCTGTTACTGTTATCCATAAGTGCCTGTCTTGCTGCTTCTTTGCTAAAACCCATCTCTGTTATGTGTTTTAGAGCCTTTTCATCAACCTGAAATAAAAGGTACACACAAAAGTAGTAAGTACAACACTATAAACCCACCAGATTTTACATTAATTTTCATTTGATTTTTAATTGAAACAATATTTCTTGTTTAATTTATTACAAATATTTAAGTTTTATATAAAATCTTTGCATACAATCTCAAAAAAACCAGCTAATCAAGGGATTTTTTTATTAATAGTATGGTTTTTAATTAATTAGTTTTCAGTTCTACTATTATAGGCTTTCAAGCACAAATTCTCCTGGTCTATACAAAAACTAAAAGAAATATCTCAAAATAATATGGGTATCAAAATGAGCCATCTGTTCCAGTTTGAGCCCTTTCACAACTTGCAGACAATGCAAAACCCAGCTCCTTCTTAAAATATAGAGAACATGTAATTGGCTAGAGGTTTTACAGAAGAAAGCAAAGAAATGCAAACAATTTACTTCTGCAGAAACACAGGCTCCGTTATTCCAAACTGTATAGAGCATGATGACAAAAAGTCAAAACAGGAATCACAAAGCATTAAATACAGAAAATAATGTTGCACCTGCACCAAAATCATACCAGTTACCCATCTACTTCAACAGCTGCAATCAAAACATTCTTAACTGGAACCCCATGAATATAACGTTCTGTCTACAGATTCAAAAATAGCCATATCAAGACCCTACAAAAAACCCACAAAACCCCATGCCTAATTTAACCTCTAAGATACATATTTAAATTTTACTGAATAAATATTTAGCCCAGAATCACAGTGAAACTCTTAACTATCTCAGTAAGGTACAAAAGCACCATAAGTATTCTAAGCAGACCTCAAAATTAATTGAAAGGAAAGTCATCATTCCTCAAGGTATTTTGATTTCATTCTTGTTATATCTGGGGTTTTGTTTTTATTATTACCCATTTAACACTCCATTAAAATCTTCCATCTTACCAATTCTCGGTAGACACCTTCATTCTTCCCCTCTGGTTTTGCTATCTTCTCTTTCTGGAACAGTTCCCTGTTTCGATTCCCTCCAGCACTCACACTGAGATTGCTTCTGTTACTACCACCACCTCCTCCAAACGTTTTGGTCTTGAGATAAGCACAAAATAACATTTCAGCAAACAGAAATAATGAAAATAAGCCTCAATATTTAGCTACTAGAAAGAGTGCAATACTTTTGTTGCAGGGGTTTTTTGGGGTTTTTTTTGATTATGCTCTGGGTCAACAAATAAAGCACAAATTTACACACATAGAGAAAAAGATGAATTTATTAGTTAGCAATTTTTCCCCCGTGCCCAAATGAGGCTGTAAAAAGGGTATATAAGTCTAGCTGTTACAACTTGGTAAGCAATTTTGCAAATAAATTAAAAAGAAGACCAAAGGAGAACATAAAAACCTGACACATTAGAACTAAATTTCCTAGCTATTTTTTTCAGACTGAGTTCAGGGAATCATGGAGTTTTTGAGAATTAAAGTAGCAGATGAAAATTGATGCATTTATTACTTAAATCTTATTAGCAAAATCGTAAACCTCTCATTTTTTTAGTAGTGGTAGCAAAATCATAGCCTACAATAAAACATTATTATACATTTATTAGCTTTATTAAAATAAGAACAGAACCATCAATTCAAAAGGACTCTGATTCATCTTCTAAAAGATACAGGAGTAGAATTATAAGCAAGCATCAGAAAGCATTTGGCATTTAAGAAACACTTAACAAGAAAAGATCAATCACAGTAAACAAAACGCTGCAACACATGCTAACCTCTTTGCTCTTTGCTACTTCTGCAATAGCAGCTGTTCTCTGCTTTTCAAATTCATCATTGTCCGCAACAGTTTTT
Source organism: Illadopsis cleaveri (assembly GCA_013399915.1). NCBI lineage: Eukaryota > Metazoa > Chordata > Aves > Passeriformes > Timaliidae > Illadopsis > Illadopsis cleaveri. The sequence goes on along the minus strand of VXBB01013576.1, from coordinate 322,969 downwards.
ACAGTATTTGTCATTTGCAGAGTCTTTCTGCGATCGAGGTCTCTGCTATCCACTTGCACGTAAGATGCACATTTCTGAAAATACAAAAGAAATTTTTAATTAGCTCTTCTGCCTGCTCTCATTTGATGCACCCAAGTTTTATTACTTTAGAGTAGCAGACCCGCAGATAAAGAATATGATCATGTAGCTAAGACATTGTGATGTAATCATAATGATTCTTGGAAATTTGCAGATCCTTGCCAAATTCTTTGGCATTTAAGAAGGGACTGCATTAGTATTTACATGATATGACCAGCAAAATCAAAGGCTTTACACACTAAATATTAAGTTAAGTTTGAAATTGAGAGGAAAAATGTTACTGGAAACTGGCACAACGAGACAGCATTAACACAATTTTGGGGATTTTTTTAACATGCATATTTTTTATATCCATGTTATCAAGATCTATTTGATTGCCTTTACCTAACTGGAATAAGGTACCTAGACATCATAATACAAGTACTTTTATGAAGTGACAAAGAGAAGTACACTATACCTGCCCAAAAGGTACAAAAGGAGGAGGGCCGCCTTCTGTTCCTATGTTACTCCTATTATGTTTTGCCAAACTCTGTAAAAGAAAATTGATAATTAATAAATTTCAAACAGAAACCAGATCATATGATAAATGTCTCTATTTCAGAAAGTAAACTAAACTTGAAGATGGATATTTTAAGCAGAAAATAAATTATTATTTTTAAAAATTGGGTCACCTAAGTTAAGAAGAGGGTTGAAGGAGAGGCAGAGAAACAAAGAAAACTGTGGAATTTTGTACAATCGCTATTAATACATAGAGCAAATGTAGAAAATTCAGTTATAAATCAAAATCTACACTAATAGAACAAAGCAGCACACAGATAGGCAGCAGATGTTTCTTCATACAATGTCCAATCAGTTTGCTGCCAGTAGAGATTGTAAAGGCACACAGTACCTTTAAAAAAGGATTGGACCAATTCAGCCTAGAGAAGGGAAGACCTTATTAGGGGGACCTTATCAATCTGCATGACGGAGACAGGCTCTTTTCAGTGGTGCCCAGTAAGATGACAAGGACAGTGGGCAGTAACTGAAACATAGGAGATTCCCTTCATCACAAACACTTTTTTGACTGGGAGGGTGACTGACACAGAGAGGCTGGGGAGACCCCGTTCTTCGAGATACTCAAAAGCTGCCAGGACACTGGCCTGGACAATTGGCTCTAGGTAGCCTTGGCTGAGCCAGATGACCTCCACCCTCAACCATTCTGTGAAATTCATGATGCCATGCATAAGCAGAGAAAGAATCAATCAGAATTGTATCCCCTGATATAATACAGCAATTCTGTATGCCAAGGCTGTATAAGTGCTCAGACTGTGGTCTCTCCCTAAAAACAATCTCCTTTTTGCCACTGCTAGAAACAAAATGCTGTGCTACTAGGAAACAAAAAGAACAGGTCCTTACTGCTGTTAAAATGCACCAAAATTGCATTTCCTACAATGTATCTCTTTTGTCATCTTCATTTCTTACTGTCCTTTTCACTCAATGGATATTCATGCATGACTACATACACACTCTGTTGTCAGAGACAGCCTTAATTACTTAAGGCTATACATGACATTCACCTATGTATTCATTACCCTGATGTAGAATTGATTTAAATCCATCATGTGAGAAATGGAGTAGAAACACGAATAAGCTTTAAGCCACCATGTTATCAGAGAATTTCTTAAACTAAGCAATAGATTCATTTAGCTAATACATACCCAAATGAAAACTTTTGGTCCACTCCTTTCAAGTTAACTACTTTTATTCAGGAGCCAAAGACTGTTTTTTAAATCATTTATAGTTATTAATTCCTTTCAAGGTTGAAAAAAAAAGAATTATCCTTTTTCTCATGCCTTGGAGCAAAAAACACTGAAAAGTATTCAATAAATTATTCAAAAAAGCACTTAGAAGTGCAGAAATCATAAAATTTTTCTCCTTTAGTTACAATCAGTTCACTTAAAATGCTGCCTTAGAAATATGAGCTAACCAAGGGCTGATCACTTCAGCATGCTCACACCTCCCTGTACCTATTAACTGAGGCACAGTACAACAGTGATTTCATGGCCAAGCCACTTCACTTCCCCAGAGCAGGCACTCCAGGTGCAATAAACCCTGCACTTCTATTTGTTTGCTTGTTTGTTTGTACATAAAGAAATGCAGGCAATTTTGGAATGAACTCCCACACTGAATCAAATTATAATTAAAAAAATGTTTACATGCTAGCCAAGAACTCAAGCGTCAGATTAATTCCTCATGTCCTATAATAAGGAAGAGCATGCTGAATTCACACTTTTTTTCTTTCCCAAGTCAGAATCAAGAAATCACATAGAAAAAAAAGATTGTTCCAATCTACTGCTCAAATGTGCAACTGGAAAAATGGCAAAAAAGCCCTTAAAAACTGACTGCTGCTTTTACCAACATTTACCTACACGAATTTTGAATCATAAAAAATTATTGCATAAAACTGTTATCCATAATGAAGGAATTCTAATGATCTAATGGTAAATAAGAACCCTGATACCTTCTCAAGGAGCACTGTGCTGAGAAGTGAGAGCAGCTGCTTTAGAAACCAAATTTCACATTGCACCAAATAAAAGGCAAATTGGCAACACACGTAATCTTTTTTAACTTACAATTAAATTTCCTCATAACCCAGCAGTAACTATCAGTTACAATAAACTTTGTTATAAATACATTTAGTGTATTTCTTTTACCCTTTTTGCTCTATTTGCATCATGACACTAACAATGTATCACCTAGAGAATCTCTTGGAAAACTAAGGTTTACAATATAAGATTGCTAGATATTATGTACTGTTGTACCCTCGTCTTTCTTTGTAGATATATTTTGAAGTATACATAAAACCAGTCCCTTTTCCCATGAGGTAATCTCAATATTTAGCCTCGCCTTAACCAAAACAGAAAAATCTTAAAGCACACTAGAGAGCTTTACTTTTAGATGATCTGTAATTCTAAGTGTTAAAAATTTAAGAGCCTACCAAACAGTCGCATCAATCATCTCAGCAGATTTGCTTCAGACTTCACTTACATATTGTCTGGTGTTTTGTTTAATAGCAATACAAAGTACTCTTCCCTCTTAAGAAGGGTACCAGCAATATCTTGCAGATACTGATCCTTCATGTTTGGAACACCAGTGATCGTCAGAACATGAGGAACACCGTGAAGTAATAATTATTTGGAACTGTATTTTTTCTGAAAAATGTCCATGACACTTTACCTTACATTTCCAAATAGTCTAGAAAAAAAAATCTCACAGTAACACTCTCATTTACTCCTTACTTACTTATTTACAGTCACTTAAATAGGAACACATAAAAGACCTGAAATTTCCAGGCAAGGATTTACCTTATGATAAAATTGAATGCTACAAGGAAGAGCACATTTATTCCTCATGCAGTGTGATAATACTGCATTCATTCCACATATGCTACATTGTAGTGTGAATCTTTTATTACTAAAACTTGATTCCTCCTGAAAGCAATTCTAAACACTGTTCTGAATGGAACAAAACAGTAATACAACTGAACAAGTAGAAGCTGACAAGTAGATGCAAGGGAAATACCCTAAGACAGGATAAACAACTTTTATTCTAAAGTTTCATAATGTTATTTGGCTTAACAACACTAATGTTATACTAAGTATAAAACCCCCTTATTTCACCATCTACACAGGAAGCCAAATTAACACATCTCAGACTTTCTAGAGGAGAGAAAATATAAAATTGCCTTCAAAAATAAAAAACTACCTTCAAAACAAGTAATTTGAAATAGTTACACAAATAAATTTTTTATGTCTTTTTATGCAAACACAATTCAGCATTTTATTTAAGCTTCCGTGGCAAGATTAGACAAGTAGTGGCAATGTCCTTATCACCTCTCAGACATTTTAGCTATTATGGTTATTTGTCAGCTGTACTCTTCTACAAACCTTTCTGAACAGGCAAGAAGCATCTAGTTCATAGGGAAACTACTACCATGCAGCATCTGGCTTCTGCAGATTTGTTTGAGCCCTATCTGTCTAGCCGTCAGTCTGGATATAGAACTGGAACTACAGTTTCCAGTGGTCATGGTTCACCTGTCCAAACTGATTCCTTGTCACCCACAGCTTTTCTGACATGGCCACATTCATGTGTTGTGAACTGGGCAACAAGAAAAAGAAAACAATACTCTGGCAAACTCCAGAAGTCTGAGAACCAGAGCACTGAGGGGATAGCAGCCAGCAATAACTAACTTTCTGCAACTTACCAGAGCAAATCAGTGACAGCCGCCACTCTGTTAAACGTCTTGCATACAACCAAGAGAACTGGCTAACAACTGCTAAGAGTCAGCAGCATGCCTTTTGTTATTAAATGCTTTTCTTTTTTTATTTATGTAAATAGTCTGTTCCAGGTTATTTCTTGATACTGATTTCAAAAACCAATTATTAATTATAAAGCAAAACTTATCTGTTGAAGTCCAGGTAGAAGAAATACAAAACCAGACTGTCCAAAATACTACCAAGAAAGCGAACCAATGCTATTCTTGTCTTGTGAATTGCACAGCATTCTTCGGAATATGTTAGCTCTATGTTCTCTCTTCTGCGCCATCTACCTTAAAACTCAGTGTTTCTTAACTGAAGAGAGTGCTCACAAGACTTAATACTAAGTAAGAATAAAAATCATAAAATGGAATGTTTCTGCTGTTGGCCCCAGAACCTTTTATATTTTGAAAGCTTCATTTAAAATCAGGAATGCTTTTGTGTTCTAAAAAATCCCCTTATTTTCAGCTATAAAAGCTGAAGGATGCCAAAGAGAATCTACTAGAATACGTAACTCTAAAATTCAAATTAATTTTGGCCCAGTTTGCCAAAATCTATTAAGCACAACCAAACACCAAAGAAGGCTAGTTCTAACAAAAATTACTGAGCCTAGCTTTGCAGGAGCAACAATAAAATGAGTACTTCATACAGAACTAACCATCACGTTCATAAGCAGCAGCTCTGTTTCAGATCTGGCAAGTGTTTGGGACTAATGGTAGTAGGGTCACAACTCCTGTCCTAGGAACTTCCACATGTTTGTGAGAAAATCTATGAAAAAATATTCCTGCAGCCACTTTCGTTCTACTGGGACAGAAACCAAAGTAAAGGAGCTTACACATATTTATGCCTTGTTGGAAGAATTTTAAGTCTCCAATTTGAGTTTGTAATCACAATTTATCTAAAGTACTGACGAAATGTGGAAGGGATCATACCAAAGGTTACCAACTTCAATGCTTTCTGTACATTTATTCTATTATTTTTACTTCAAAAAACCACAGTCTGCAGGCAGTAACTGTAAAAGGCAGAACTCCATAGTGTTTTGGTACCAAACACACTTTTTAAGAAAGCAACCACCCATGACTACTTACCAAAATAAATTTAATATGTTTAATTAATGTTTTCAATCCATGCAGAAAGGAATCAGTCCCCATGCAAAGATCACTTGTAACTTTTTTAATTTGCAACATTATACATAAGACCTACTTGCATACATTTGGCTACAGCCCAAAAACTACTTGGACAGTACAATTCTAAAAGCTTATTATACAAAAGCTCACAGTCAACAGAATAAGCTTGACGTTTTTAAATGTAATATGCAACTTGTAAGACAAGCATTTCCAGTGGTGTTACCTCACCCTTTGTAATTCCCACTTTTCTATAAGATGCTCCACTTCACCTCCAAGAACTGCTGTGTTACTGTCATCCAACAGCAAGAATCCATTTCTCACTTCAACAATTCCTGAAAGCTTAATTTTCGTTCCAGGTGGAGTGTTCAGGCTAAAGGTAGAAACAAAGTCAAAAAATTCAAATACATTTATTAATATTCTGCCACAAAGAAACATATAAAAAATTACTCTCAATATAATTCCAACATTTTCATATGCCATAATAAAAAATCAGCATCAAAAAGCACAGTACTTTTCAATAGCTTTACTGGAACACTTCCCACCCATTATTCAAAAACGCCATACTGTAAATTAGATTCTAACAGAGATGAATATTGGCAAATTGTCTGTTTGGTTTATATCCAATTTCATAATACCAAACTAAGGGTAAGATTTGTTTCAACTATCAGATGATACTCTTAGACAACTGACTTTGAAGCAGGTTCATCATACTTACAGTTTACAGGGGATTTCCAAATAGTTAATCATCCAATTTTTTTTTAGACATTTAACTTAGAAGACACATAGAGTGGTTAGAAAGGAATCTTTCTACACATTGCTAAGAGTTAGGACAAGCCAGTACTTTATATAATAAATATAAAAACCCATGCATCTCGTAGTGCTTCTTCTCTCACTCTATAATTTAAAAACATATGAATACTTTCTGTCATCAGCTCCCACATGGAGCCACCTTATCTTCTTCTCATGTGAACCTATCCTAGGAAAAGCAACAGCAGAAGCATAAAAGAATCATGTATTTCCAATAGGTAACTGAACAATCTGACAAGCAGTGCAATCTGGAAACTGCTGCTTCTTGTGAGAAACAGGGCACAGCCAGTTAAAACCTGTCAACTGAGAGACAATAATCTCTTTAAAATATGCTAAAGCTACTGGTGCAATCACAAGCCCATACCACATGGTGAGGAAAATTCACAGTGGAGTCAGCAATTACAGTACCGGTGGATTTAACCTTAGCAATGTTAATGGATTTCTGGATTGTTCTGATAAAGGCAAAGAAAACGAGATCAAAAAATGGACATGAAAGAAATACAGAAAAAAAAATTAAAATTAGGTAAGGGGAAAGGGGTAAATGGAAGCCATAGTCATGAAAAACCTGTAATTTAGAAGAAAATTGTGATTTTTGTTTATTCAAAGTAACACTATGTACTGAAACAGCATATTATTGCAGTTTAATAGCCCAACATCGAACCTGAAACAATTACATACAACATATAAAATTAAATCTTTAAATTTATGTAAAAAGAAGAGCTCACAACATTACTAGAGTGATGAGTTCTCTAACATCTTTGAGATTTTATCAAAAAGCTTTCAAATTATGTCTTGTACTGGGTGTTCATCTTTAAACATTTTGTGATCTAGAATCTACTTACACAGGAGTCTGTTTGCCTTCCTTTATTGCTCTCTTTATATTCACATTGGAATATGATATTCCAAGTTCTGCTGGCTCAAGCTAAAATTAAAATATCATTAAATGTTCTGACAGCATCACTCTAAACTGCAAGCTGGCTCCTGCTCAGAAGGAACAGTTTAACAGCAAAAGATTATATTTTAAAATTAAGTATATACATCTACATCTAATTGTTACAGCTAGCAGAGAAAGACAGAAGAAGAAGGGTTTTTTTAAACCAAGGTTATCTGAACCAGAAGAGTGCAGAGCACACCATGACTCTGCAGACTAAACACCAGAGATTGCATTTAGCACCTCCATAACCAAACACACAAAACATCCCCCTGTTCAGCAGTAGTCAGCTCTCTCACCCTTCACTTTTAACTGAAGAAATATCCAAGTTAAAGGCCTGCCCATGGTGAAGCAGCATTAGTTGCACTGGCTTAGGAGTGTCAAGTCTGTGGCACTTCTGTTACAAAGGTAAGGCAAAAAATCTGCTACTACTAAAAATTGGGAATTTGGCTCAAGTTTGCACACACCCCCAAAATGCTGTGTGTTGTAAAACTACAACCCAGTAGATGGCCACAAAAATCCACTTTCTTCCATTATGTAATTCAGCATAAACAGAACTGTAAATTACATTCATATATACCTTTGCATGCTGAATTTAAGTTTCTCCTTTATATACAAATCCAAGAAGGAAGCCTCTTTTGTCGAGCAATTCTTTTTCATAAATTACGAAGGACACTTCCATTATTTCAAGGACAAAGGAAAACATGGAAAAGAAAGTTGTTCACCTTATTTTTGACATGCTACTGTATTCTATAGCTGTGCAACTTGTGTGTCCATCAGTCATCTGTAAACGTAACATTCTGGGGGCAGCCTGAGATTCTTCATTATCCTTTGGTGCAGCAACATTGCGAATTTTCTGTATTTGCAGGACACATGGCCCTTCCAGCTAGATAAGTCAAACAGAAAAGACAAAATTGTTAGCACTGTTAAGCAAACACACTGCAATATCTAGACACACCAACAGATGCCCCCGGGCAAAGAAAAATGTAATTTGATCAGGCAGTCATGTTGCATTTCTATCACTCGTGTAGTCTGCGTTCTAAAGCATGATAAAAATGACTTTTTCAGAGAAACAGTTGTGATGGTTCACACATCTCTAAGATACCAATTATAAAATAAAAGTGAATGAAAACACTTGAGGAGGCAAACAAAAACACAGATACTGTCACTTCAAACATAGTATGGAGTCCAGATAAGATTTCACTGCAGGGTGTCACTGACACCTTGCCTTCTAAAGAACAAAAAAACCAGCTTAGAAGACTATCTGTTTGGATCAAGAGGAAATTTCAAGTACAACTGCTTTGTAAACACCAACTAGAAACATAGTTTCTTTGAACAATGGTCCAATCAAAATATAACAAGCTTGAAGGGACATCACTTGTCTATTGATTACATAAAAATGGATACCCTACTACACACAACACAATCTATGTTACAAAAAATAAAAATAATAACTAAAAAACAAAACAAAACAAAAAACAAACCCAAACAAACAAAATCCATCAAAATACAGCAAAATAAACCCATCTGAAAAACCCAAGCCCAAACCAACCACCTAAACCATTTATCACATTTCAGCTATAGCTAAGTCATTTTCATTTCTCTGAAAAAAAAATTGTCTGTGGCTGCTCAACTGATCTCTAGCTCCTAAATGACAGCAAAAAGATGAAAAAGTGCACAGTTCACCAGCTTCTAACCTTGAAGAAACAGAATAGGTAGCCAGAAGAACACAAGCTGAGAGCAGACAACCAGTAGATAAGTATATATAAAAGGAAGAGAAATTAGTAAATAAGAGAACAGGAGCACAGTAGCTTTACTATGATGGCAGTAGAAGATCTGATGTAGCAGTTACTCTCCCTGAAAGTGGCTTTTTTAAATGCAGATCAGTTTTAACGTGAACAATAAATCTGATAATTTAAAAAAATATATATAAAAAGCCAGTAGGAAACAAAAAATCCACTACCAAAACAACCCAATGAAACAGAAATTGGGAAGCATATGAGTAACCTTTGCCAGGAATTAAATGCCAGGAATTAAATTGCTGGCACCTTATGTTTTCAACTGCTTACCATCAATTTGCCAGTACTCAGAAAGTAACTCTGAGATCACAATTTAAATCCTTTCCAAATGTTTCTTCTGCAGTTAATGTTTCCATCATAATGACAGAAGTTCTCAAAAAAACCCAGTAACACCTTAAATATAACAGCTATTAAATTATGCATTGCAACTTTATAGTCTTTGCACTTTAATTCCTTCAAAAATACTTTAAGGTATCTTTATGGTATATAGTCATCTAGATAGAAATGGGAAGAGTCAGTGTTCCCAAATCCTATGCAAATGTGGCCATCTTGTGGTTAATGCTGGTAATATTGATTTTATTTTAAACCCATACAAAACACAGATATTAAATGAATGAATGAGACAGCTCTGTGTATTAATGACTGAAGTTGATAACCATCTATAATGGTCAAATACCCATGTTTCATACTAGGACTCTCCCAGCTTTCATGCAACTATTCACCTACCGTAATAGGCAAATAGTTGCCTAAAAAAGTTATTTTTTAAAATAAATAAAGTTATTTTCTATGCAAGACGGAAATACATCATAGGTTCTCATGACATAGATAAATAATATTGATATTGTCTTGGCTTAGAGGAACAATCATAGCACATAATTTCTATTTTTGACTGAAACATTTCTGAACAACAGATTACTACTTTCTACAGAGAGATTATATTACGAAGTTGTTCCTCTCCCATAAAGCAAATATGCTTTTTTGCAAACACACAGCTCAATACCATAATGTATTTGCAGACATTGAAAGCTAAACACCAGTACTGATTAAGGAGTCAGATTTGCTTTATGTTACTCAAAAAAAGGAAATTACAGTTAAGAAAGCAAGGATTCAGCATACTATCTAATAGCCTGAGCTAAAATTATAAATAGGAGTCCCTCTCAAGCAGATTTTTCTCTGTATAATTCTTTCCAAAACCTGAAGGATTATCACCCTCTAGGAAACGGCTTGCAAGAGTCTGGTTTGGGTTTTTTTAGAATAATTTTCTAAAGATCTATGAATATAGATAAAGTTAATAAAACTCCATGAAGTTAGTTTACGAAGTAATACGCTGCCTAGCTAAAATCTATGATCCTGCAATGGACTCTCTCTCAAGTGTGCTTTGCATAAATGACAATAATGTTTGTGCTTTTTTCCCTGAAGTCTGAGCTTGCAATAGTGACCACTCCATTTAGACAACAGACTAAACAAATCCAAACAGGTCTTGACAGCCTCTCTCATCAATCAATCTTGCTTTCTTAAAACAAACTCACCTTAACCTACCACTATCTGAATTTCAACAGCAAAGAAATATGTTTCCCCAGAACTTTCACATCAGTTATGGACTGTCAATATTTAAAGTAAGTGACAAAGAATTGAAGTGAGAACCACTGCTAGGTTTAAAATAAAATTCCTGCATTTATCCACTCTCTGAATGGCATGTAAGGAGTAAAACAGGAAGGATATACAGAAGGGGACAAACTTCATTTTTACCTAAACACTCAACATGCATTAAAATCTAGCACACCCAAGTTTCAAGTATAATAATACTCTTCTCTAGCACAGAGTGTGTTACACCATCTAACATGTTTTAGCCACATAACTTGTAGGATACACAGACATAGGAAAATTACATATAGTGCATAGCTATAGCCATGGATGTTGGTAGGCAAGTAACACAGCATTAACTTGTATCACTATGTATATCAGAATCAAACAGCTACTCTGATTTATTTCTGACCTGCTTTGTTGCCCTCTCAGGATAATGAGGGGAAAAAACGAAACTGATACAATGTCAAGACCATTCAGCAACAAATGAAGTTGCCAGGATTGTTCAGATTTTTATTTAAGCATTTCAAAGTTGTGAAATAAAAACCAAGAAGTCCTCTTTTATTGAGCTTGTGTTCATATATTTACACAATAATATATTCAAACATTAGAGGTTTTTGTATGTGAAGTAATGACAAAATGTGCCATAGAAGGTTATCATCACACAGAAATCACAAAATATAGAAAACTGAAGTAAAAATATTGTCTACCTTTTCCACCTTTCCACCATTGATGTCACTGGGGAGGAATTTCTTGCCAATCGTTCTTAAATCTGTCTGAAATGATTACAGAAGACAAGAAAACATTAACTTAAAATATGCACTTAAAAAAAAAACCAAAAAACAAAAAACTCCCATAAAACAGGAAAAAGAATAGCATTTTTTCCATAATGACAACTATTTATTACAGAAATCCACTCTTGTGTGTAATAAAAAATTCAACAGCTCAAGAGTTTACAACAGGAATCTTTTTGCTTTTTAAATTATATTCTTGTTTTAAGTAAATTTTCAACGCTGATTAAAATGCTCTTAAAATAGACAAAACCAAATGACTATGCAATGTTTAATGGTTAAACATAACTGTGAGGTTTAATAGAGGTGAAACATCTTTTTTTGCTCTCCATCTGGCACTTAGAGAAATGTATTTTTAGTTTGTGTCTTTTTGCATGCATGAATCCTTACTTATTATGATCATAAACAACTATTTCAAAAGAAAACGTGCTAAATGTAATTACTACAGGAACCTGAACAACATTTTGCCATTAATATATGTCAATGGCCTACTGTTCTGGCACCCTGATCTAGAACTGAGCAGGACTGTATTTTTTTAGTATCTGAAAAACTGTAAACAATTTATTCTGGTTTTCAGTGAGAAACAGTGGTACGTTACAAATTTTTTAAAAAACCATAAGAATGCACTTTTAGTATATTTACTGAGTATCTACAGATGGAATAAATGCCCAATCCTCCCTCGGTTGCACAAGATATCCAGGTAATGATAAGGAAGCGCATTCAGTTTTTCAATCGGAGCACATCTGAGGAAACTCATCTGTCAGTTGTGTGTCTCTGAATAGCACACAGGCTCCTACAAACTGTTCCTGTGTGTTCCATATCATAGAATCATCACAGAATGGTTTGGGCTGAAAGGGACCTTAAAGAACATCTAGTTCCAACTCCCCTCTTATGGGCAGGGTACACTTTCCACTAAGACCATATTGTCAGAGCCCATCCAATTCACCCTTAAACACTTCCAGGGATGGGACATCCATGATTTCTCTGAGCAATCTGTTCCAGTGCCTCACCACACCCACAGCAAAGAATTTCCTCCTAATATCTAGCCTAAACTTACTCACAGACTGAAGCCATTCCCCC
>VXBB01013576.1:268455-310153 GCA_013399915.1 Illadopsis cleaveri | reverse complement strand
AGGTGGAGTCTCACCAGCAGAGCAGAGCAGAGCGGCAGAATCCCCTCCCTGGCCCTGCTGCCCACGCTGCTTTGGATGCAGCCCAGGACATGTTTGGCTTTCTGGGCTATGAGTGCCCGTGGCTGGGTCATGTCCAGCCTCTTATCCAGCAGCACTCCCAAGCCCTCAGCAGGGCTCCTCTCCATCTGTTCATCTCCAGCCTGTGTTGATACTGGTGCTTGCCCTGACTCAGGTGCAGCACCTTGCACTTGGTCTTGCTAAACCTCATGGGATTCCTATGGACCCACTTCCTGAACTGGTCCAGGTCCCTCTGGAGGGTATCCTGTCCTTCAGGTGTGTCAACTTCACTGCTCAGCTTGGAGTCATCTGCAAATTTGCTGAGGGTGTACTTGGTGTCTTCATCTGTGTCATTAATGAAGATATTTAGTGACACTGGTCCCAGTGCAGATCTCTGAGGGATACCACTCATCCCTGATGTCCATTGGGACTCTGAGCCATTGACCACTACCCTCTGGATGGGTCTGTCCAACTACTTTCTTATGCCTCTAACAGTCCATTCATTAAAACCTTCTCTCTCCAGTTTAGAAAGAAGGATATTCTCAGGGACTGTGTGAAAGGCTTTAGAGAAGACCAGATAAATGACATCTGTAGCCCTTCCCTTGTCCACTGATGCAGTCACCCAAACACAGAAAGTCACTGGGTTGCTCAGGCAGGACTTGCCCTTGCCTAAAGCTTTCCAACGAGAGCAGAGGGAAGGGGACACAACTTTTACAAATTCTTTTTAAGTTCTTAGACAAAATAAAACTTCTTTTTTTTTTTTAAATGAAGGACTGAAGATACATTTATGTCTACTTCATACTTACTTAAGCAATTCACACACACTCAAAAAAGGTAAAAAAAGGTCAGCTGACTTTTTGATTTCTTCTGCCTGAAACGTGCCTCTAGCAGTCAAGGAAGAATTTCTAAGAAGTGGAATTCACTGTTATACTGCCATTAAAGACACACTGCTACTCTCTACTTACTCAACAGACAAGTTAATCTTCTGGGCACACAAACAACTGACTTAATGATAAAATGTGCTAGGTCATTAATTTTGGCTTTGGAGTACTTGTGCAACATTTCTGGTTTATTTTTATTACCTATCAAACAAACCCGAAATAACAACACAGACACAAATGATCATGTCAGTACTTGTTCCAGCACATGATTATATGCAGGGTAATACCCAGCAACTCACAAGTATTTTATTTGGGTTTTGTATAAAGCAGCAATGCATTCTCTAATATATGGGCATGCTGCTGTGGTCCAGAAATCAAAAGTTTGCCTTCTGTATGTTTTGTATTACACTCTTTGCATCTTTGCATTATAATTTCACTTCAATTCTTTTCATATTCCTTACATGAACTGGTGCCTGCATACATGAGTGACTGAACACATGCTTTAAAGAATAAGTGAAAGGAGCAGAGAGGACACTTTCAGAGTACGATCTAAAAACATCTAGTGGTTGAATCTTGAGGGTGGACAAAATAATCCCCAACAATTCTCACATAAATTCATTATTTTATTATTTCTAATTTCATCAAGAAAGAATACTTTTCTCTTAAGCACTTGACTAAATTGGTTTCCCCCTTGAAACTACATATAGTTATTACAAAGTTTATATTAAACCATATAAAACATCTGAGTATGGATTTGATAAAATATGTTAAAATAAAATAACAAATACATGAATTAAGAAAGGCAGCAGACTTATTAATGTTTACTAACAATGTAGATACCAGAATTCTAAAAATCAGGGATTCACATGCACCCATTTGTCACATCCTTTAAAATATTATGGTTTATTTCTTCAAAGGTGTTGCTCTATCTTGTATATTGCTTATTAATTTTTTGCCAAAATTATGACTACTAATCCACATTTCTACAGTAAAGAAAAAAAAAACAGGTTTTATTTACATAAATATGTAGACAACACTGGATATGTAGTCTGAATGTGCTTTAAGGAGTATTATGACCAGAAGTCAAAGTAAGGGTGTTCTATTCATCCCAACAAACTTGTACTAAAATTTCATACTCATATCATTATATAGCACTTCTGGTCGTACTACTGCTTGTAGTTTGACTTCAGTTTTACATTTCATAAACAAAAAAATATTTTCCTACTGCTAAATCTGTTAATTTTTTTTCTCCTACAGGTTTTGCAGTTTGGAATAGATGTTCTTTCCAAATAAAACTCACAACTCATACAAGCAAGGACAGAGGTAAGTACTCTGTCCTTTACATAAATCACACAGACAATAGTAACTTGAGCCATTAGATCTATCGTTTTTAGCATGATTTCTCAGAAAAAACATTTTCACTACCATAACTTACATTAAGGGCAACTAGGATAATATCATTCGTGTTAACTTTTTCAGATGAACTTAAGCAAGCTTCAATTCCTTCATCTGAGAGATACCTGTTAAAGAGAAAAAAAAATTAGAATATCACATAAGTATCAATGAGACAAACATTTCTTCTGTCTATGAGATTGTCTTTAGTTTCTATCTTTTGTACCAGTGAAGCACAGATGCAAAAATACTTGAAAAATTACT
Source organism: Illadopsis cleaveri (assembly GCA_013399915.1). Taxonomy (NCBI): domain Eukaryota; kingdom Metazoa; phylum Chordata; class Aves; order Passeriformes; family Timaliidae; genus Illadopsis; species Illadopsis cleaveri. Next base: position 307,559 of record VXBB01013576.1, on the reverse strand, counting down.
TAATGTAATCAGTTTCCTTACACTTAAATGAGGTTAAGAAAAATATTTCTTCTTTCATAATTTCGAAACAGAAGAAAATTTTTAAAAATGTAAACAAGAAAAAAAGTTGCACTTACAAGGTAATCAGAGCCATCACAAATAGGGTAAACACTGTGCTCCTCATGCCCAGCCCCCAAATTACAGGAACCTGGTTTCAAAATCAACCCTTTGACCTTTACTTGAAGGAAGAAGCATATTTTCACTCGTGCATTTGCAAGGAAAAAAAAACCAAACCAAAACAACCATGTCCCATCCTGCTCAAAGCACAACCACATCTATTTGTAAAGAGCAAGGCTGTACAGTTACTCCCACAAGGGTTAGGGCACACTACACTGCCATCCTATAAAATGTATTTTGGTTGCCTGTGCTACAAAAAAACTAGTAAAAATGAAAGTGTATTGCAGCATAGGAATAGTCAAATATGGTAAAAAGTGTTAAATAAGAATAAAAATTCTCCTCCACAACCACATTTGGAAAAAGTGCTTGTGACACTGATGTGGTAGTGCAGGATCAGTATCTTTCTGCAAAAATTCTCTAAGTATACAATAAATTTGTTCATCTGAACACTAAGTTTTGAATTGATCACCTGAATCCATTTTAAAGGGCTGATCTATTCTAACCTTCAAAAAACACTTCAATAAAGGATAATTTTAACTTGAGTGATCAGAAATTGTGACATTTGTTGTTCATTTTGCCTACTCTAACACATTTGCAGTTCCAGTTTTCAATTTTATGTAGCTGGCAACCTGCCTTCTTCTGCACAGCTCTTCATTTTATTCAAATACATCACAGCAACCATTAAATAATTGATAGACACCCAGTCGGAAACACAGTTCTTCCTTAGCATTTAAATAACTACTCACCAAGATATCACCATTTCACGAATAATAAAAGAATTGATTTAAGAAACAAAGAGTAATATATACTAAAAAATACTAAAAATAAATATTCCTGAGTGCTTCAAAAACTACTTCTTTTTGAAGAAAGTAACATGCACAGTGTAACATACAAACAAGGCAAAATATTTAAAGGGAAATACACTTGACAGACCTTTTTGATTCCAGCCCTGGTAATTTTAACATTGCCCTTTCCAGTCCTGCCAGTGCTCCCAGACTCATTTCTGGTCCCAGCTGTGCCCTAACCCAGACACTTAATCAGATTTATCTGTTCATGTCTAGCAAATCCAGTCTCTAGCCCACTATCACCAAAAAGAAGAAAAGCCAACAATGAAACAATTCAGATGGCAAAAAAAATGCATATATATATATATAAGCATAAGAAGAAACAATCCTATTATTTTAATAAAAGACAGATACTTGACAAGAATAAGGTAGCAAGACGTGTTGGCTTGCATGGGAATACAGGATTTCCCAGCTGAGTAACTCTAAGCTTCAGTACTGTGATATGGGAAGATTTATGCAACTCCTGTGCATTAGCAGATCTCATTAGCTGGAGTCAGAAGGTAAAGCAGAAGCATTCCCACTCTGTGCCAGGGGAAACAGATACACCCAACAGACTATCCTGCTCTCGAGGCTTCAACTGTGGCTTAATTACACCAACAGACTTCCTAGAAAGAGCAGTATCATAAACTCCACAAGTTTACCCTCTGCCATCTTCAGCATAAAACTGAACACAAGCTGAACAGCAGGGGCTGGGGGAGTACAAAATCCATAAGCTGAGTTTTAGACTGTTGGCTAAGTCATGGAAGGATTCTTCTTTTTCTGCTCCAAATGCAAATGAAGTAATTCTTCAGTCTACTAAAGCTGGAGGGACTGCAGCTCCCTCACAGAGTTATTTAAGCCGAGTACTCCAACATAAGTCCTACCATTTTCCAGCAAGGCAAAAAATGTTTTTAAAGAATGAGAAAACAAGAATTTGACCTACAATTAAACTTTCTCTATATAGGACAAGATTAATTCTGCTATTTAAAAATTCACTGCTGAGTCATGTTTTACATTCACACTTCAAAGTGAAGACTGAATCACAGTTGTCAAAACAGCATTCTGGTTTAGTCAAAATTCAGTTTATAACTTTTTATATATAAATTTATATAGGAATTTTCACTTTAGTTTGTCTCGTTATTTAGGGAAGCTTTTGAGACAGAAGGATAAAGAGAAACTCACGCTGGAGAAGACCATTAATTTTTGACTTGTGCTAATTTAAGCAACAGCACTAAGCAAAAATATTGTCTACCTGACCAAAATCTCTGCCAACCTCATGGAGACACCAATCATGAAATACCACTGGGGACATCTGTTAGGTTGATTTAAGCAAACATCAAAGCTTTTTTAGCAAAAACCTGATTGACTTGGTTATAATAAGAGTTTTCAAAAAACCAAAATCTGTGAATATCAATTTAGGAGGATTATTTTATAGTTTTGGGTTGGTTGGTTTGGTTTTTATAGATGCTTATGACATCAAAGTACAAATTAGGTAAATGCAAAAGATCAGAATCAAAATTACTTTCAAGAAAAAAAGATCAAATTAACAATTCTGTCAGCAGAATTTTGCTAAAGAATTTCAACAGAGGAAAAAGAAGAGCATTCCAGCAATGTGGCAGGTGCTGCTTCTGTATTACATGATGGAAAACTATAGATTTAGTAAAAAATGGTCAGATATTGGCCAGGAAGCAAACTGCAACCAGGAGACATTGTATGCCAGACTCAGTCAAAGCACAGATATCTCCTGCTTCAACAGAAGCTTGAAACCAGTGTATACCAAATCACTCTTTTCCATTTTGCCTTAATAACATTCTTATACAGACTGCTTCGTATAGCAATGAGAACTCCAAACATGTTTATATTTTCTAAACAGACTTACAGGAACTGATTTTAAATAAATCATTTTATTTTCTCCTGTTTGTACAGTCTCCTATAAGAACTATCTAAGTTCTAGCTTTGAGTATTTCCTGCTACAGGCCCACAAATTATTTTTAAAAAATAAAAACAAGTATTTTTATTACATTTATTTTAAAATAATTGTATTCATACAGAAAAATAATACATCTACCATGCTCAAGTATGAAAAGGAAGTTACAATAGACAAAACTACTGCTTCAGATGGCATAATCCTTCCTCCCACAACATAAGGATTATTAAATCTGAGCTTTTTCCAGACTCTGAAGGAATCAGAGTCCCTTTCTCTATCTGCTCTTAATGAGGGCATGCAATAGGCTGAAGGTAGGACCTTTACAGCATAAGGCCACTCAATTCTTTGTTCTCTGTATTAGATCAAGGAAGAAAAAAAAAAAAATCTGACCCTGAACAAAATCAAAGACAGTAAAAACCTGCTCTGGAGTCAAAGAGAACAACCCTGTAGCACTGTGTCTCCATTATATTCACTCAAGTGCCTCACATCATCTGCATTACCTGTTCTGCCCATTTTGCAAAATGGCACGACCTTAGATAACAAAAGGTGACCTACAGCGTGATCCTATTACATTAATCCAACACATTTCCTATTGCCGAGTTGCAGGAAGCAATCCCAAACCACCCATGAACCAGATCAGACTGCTGGAAGTGCACATAAGCCCCTCAGTTGCCAAGATCTACCCGGCTGTGCTGTACAAGCAGCGTCTGTCAATTCTTGCCCTCCACAGCTCCATTCCAAGCTGTCTCCCCCAACTTTCCTTTATAAATCAAGGAGACACTGGGAATAACCCGGCACAAAAATGCTGCTGCCACAATCAACAAACTTCCCTTTTTTTCTTCTGTAAACAAACATCTCAGAATTAAGCACTTTTGCTTAACATGAAACAGCAAATAAATAGAAGGTAAAATAAATGAGTGAGAAGCATAGAATGAGCAGCAGCCAAGCTCCACAAAACCCTCCAAGTCCAAAGCAAGCCAGTGGCTGACCACTGACATCTTAGAATGACACAAAAAAACCCCCAAACAACCCAATAACACACACCCCACAACACAACCTCCCACTATGAGCACTGGTAAGCAGACTAAGATACACTGAAAGTACCTTTAGTTTCCAAGAAATAAAGTACTCACTACACTTCTTTCTTACATGTTTTAAAACAATCTTAAAAGTTACATATTGAAGTTATGAAAACAACTGCACTGATTTCAAGGGAATTTTAGTAAGTAGTGCTGTAGGAGTCACACAGGGATTAATTCTGTGGCCTTAGAACATTAATACAAATTAGAAGAAATAAAAAAAATCACGGTTTACAACCAAATGGGCATAAAGCTTCCACAAATGGTTGAGATGGTTATTTGTGAAGCATGCTCAAGGGAAAAGAGATCAGAAAAAAAAGGAAAATAAATGTTTCTATTGCAATTCTTTTGCATTACGCCTGCTGAAACCTGAGGGATATCTCACCTATTCCTCCCCCCACTCCAGCTCCATTCATCTGAGACATGAAGCAGTACAATCCTCTTAGCAACAGCTTCTGTCAGAAAAAACATCACCTACAAAGTACCTGCATTCTCACCCTCAAATGAGACATTAAAACAAAGCCATTAGTAATGAATCAGCATTTTCTACACGAACCATTCACATATAAATCCAAATCTGCAATTTTGCTGTCAAAATGCTCTCAACAAGCTTCTCTGAAAAACAGATTTCAGTAATTCTTCCTTTGTAATACACAAAAAAACATATTACATCAGTGACAGGCAGAGCTGTTTTCCCACTGCTCCTTCATATCAAGTATAACATCAATTTAATAACCCATTTTTGTATATTACAGGTGTGCATTCTCCTTCTCAGTATTTCCCACTACTATGGGATATAACCATAGTACAGATCTTGCCCATCCCTCTACTTATCTCACTTTATGTTCTGCTTTACTTCATAAAGAACAAATTACACCTGATGTGGCCTGAATAGACAAATTTCTGTACTACTACTCTACTGGCTATGTCTGAAACACTGAGGAAATTTGCGGTATCAAAGCAAGATGCATTTTTTGTCTGCTCCATACTGCTGGATTAAACCCTTCATCTGCAGACAAACATGCACGTGTATACACACAAGCACAAAAAGGCTTTAAATGAGAGCCTTATTCTATAATTAAATCTACCAGGTAAACAACTCTCCTAATAATATTTATTTTTCATGAGCAGCTTTCTTGAAAAGCATGTTTTCTCTCTTTGTAATTAACAGTTCATGCACAAACACAAATCTTTAATCTCCCAGCCTTTTTCTATCACATCATTTTTCTATAAATCCTCTGTTATTTTCTTCTACAACCCCTAGAGTTAACATCTTATTAAGTAGAAGCTTTAAGGAAAGAAGTAAATAAGGAAAATTAAAATTAATAAATATATTGTATAAAATTTTTCCATTTCAGATTCCCAGCTCTTCCAGAATCACTGTGATATTCTGATCAAACACAAACTGTACTACCACTTCTAATTCAGTGCCAACCACACAAATCAACGTTTGAGTTTTATAGCAAATTTTATATAGCTATTTTCACTGTGTTTATGCAAAAATCAGAATGTTCCTTACATATCTTTGCTACAGAAGCAGATTTAGACAATTGTGCCATAAAACGGTAAGGTTTTCAAAGGAAATAAAAAAAATCGCAGAAAGCTTTCAAATTTTTCTTACTTGATAACACCTCAATAGAAGAGAGAACACTTGAAGCAATTTAGCAAAGAGCACCTTAAAAGACCGCAGTAGTACAAGATCACCACTGGGTGTCAGTGTTGTTCCATAAGAGAAAATATCTACCAGCTATTTCAAAAACTTGGGCGTTCTTTTAAAAGAGTTTCAAAAAACTTCAGTTTTCTTGAATTTCAGTTGTGTACAGGAATTACATAAAATTTTAGAAATTTCACTGAGGGACTATCCACCACAGCTGCTTAAAAAAGAAAAGCAAACCACATTTTAAGACATTATCCAAATACGAAAATGAGATTTTCAAGAAAGTTTTAATGTATCCTTTAACCTGTGTAACTATTACTGGGAAGCAACTGACACTGTTCTTCCCTTCAGCTTCTGAGATTTTATTTAGTTTAAAGAACTAAATGGGCAAAAATCAGGGTCAATTGTACCTTTATCCACAAGGCAAACATCTGCATGGAATGACAAACCCAGATTCAAGTGGCACTCTTGGCAATTTTACTATTAATATTCTCACACCAAGAAATGCCTTTTTGTTTTGCAATTGCATTTCAAGATTTACTTCCTACAGCTTGTTCTTGTCTTGTACATTTGGTATATCTTCCTCTGTACTTTGCACATACACCAATGATTATTGCTATAAACTGTATTTTTGTTTTCCTATCACTTTTTCAATTTTTTAACAACACTCTGAACTCTGACCTGAGCACTCACAGCTTTGCAGTATTAAGGAGCTTTATCTCATGTTTGAGTTTAGTGCTTTGCCCAGGTTTTTAATGATAGTATCAAATCAAAAGCATGACCTAGAAGATGTTTTCATGTAGCCTCAGGTTTTGACAGGGAACCATCCGTAGCCATTCTTCCTCGTACAGTCAAACTACTTTTATAACTGCCTTACAGGAACTTAATCTAAACTGTTGCCCTATTTCACTCCTCAAGGATGCAAATCCAAACTGTTAAAATAACAGAATGGACTATATTGTATCACTATTAAAAATCCACTAAGTTTTAAGTGCACTTACACTAGCAAAAGCCAATTTGAATAATCCAGAAAGCACACTGAGGAATACAGAATTTTTGCTGCAACTTGGTAAGCATTTAGATGAAGAGACACCAAGGTATTTAAGTCTATCTTTAAAATATTACTGACATTTCTAAAATTGGTGCACAGCCACTACATCATCTTGGTTCCCCAGGCAGTTAAACTTGCATCTCAGCTATCTAATTTTTCACTCCTGGGAATATACCACTTCCTTAAGTGCAGTCTCCAACCCAAGCCAAACTGAAACCCCAGAAAGGAACTCATAAAATATACATTCACAAGCTCATGTTCTCAGATGTTTAGCTGACAAAACTTAAGGCCCAAACCTCTCTCAGATGTCTATGACATTTGACTTTCAATAAAAACATGAACTAAAAAAGTCAATTTATTTTTAGAACAAAAAAGGTTGGGTTTTTTTTTACGTTACACAATAAAAGCAGAATGACTGTCATTACTGCTCCCACCTTCTTTTTTAATGTGAGAAAGCAAATCCAAGTTAATTAGCACTAAAATCTATTTTGATAGTAAAATCTTGACCTAAGGAAAGCACAGCAAATGCTCAGTGCCAAGAAAAAGGAGAAAAAAAACCAAAATGAAAATAAATCAGAAAGTGCAGTACTTAAACACCAATGCATTAGCTTCTTCCTGGCTTACTTCTACCTGAATCTTTCAGTAGGAATGGGATAAAGACCAATAATTTAGGAGCACTACTATGTCCTAAACATATGCAATATCAAGCACTACAAATATTTCACTGCATAAGCAACAGTAGTCCAGCAGCTGACAGTGAGACCCAACACAAGCACCCACTGAGCCTCTCCTTCAGGAACCTCCTGCTCCTCGGTCATCTTGATGTGGGGTCACTTCCTTTCCTCCTCCTACCAACACTAGAGAGGCAAAGAGCCCAGATGGAATTGCTCTCCCTAACAAGCAGCTTTTCCCATCTCTCCTACAGTAACACTGAAGAGGAGAGCTGCCTTATCCCTGGGTCAGTAAGTCCTGAGACAGGATTTGGTGGTAAGGGTCAGAGGCAGAGGACACCCCAGCATCCCTCAAGGACTTCCGAGTTGTATTTCTATGATATTATGATTTTTTAGTCACCTTTATCAAACCAGCTGCTTATCCATTTCCAAAAGATGAGGACTACTGTTATACAAAAGCTGGAGTAAACAGTGATAGTTTTAGAATTAATCTTTAATATGTCTGACATGCAAGGAGAACTGTAAATCTATTATTGGGTTAGCCTGACAGTCAGTCGTTCTCACACCTCTCTAGACCCACACATCACTCTTCTCTTTTTAATTACTAGAACTTGTATTATTTTGGGGTTCCCCCACAGCCTCTCTGAAATTACTCCTTTCCAAACATGAAGTATCAGAAGCAAGTTTTCAGCATACTCTTCATCAAGTTCTTGCACACAGAACATGAATTTTAAGACATTTTAACAGCTGCATTAGTGAAGTCTTTACAGTCGCACCTCCCAAAGTGTGATACATTGTGTGATGTGTGCTCTTTTTGAGTCTATTTTCTTCTACAAAATTCCTACTGCTGAGAATACTTAAGAGTATGAGACTAGCAGCACATCTTTACCAAGTATTGCACAATACAAAAAAGGAAAGTCTTGGTTCTGAACAAAACATAAAGCTCGTTTACCTTTACAACCATGTTACACATCTCTAATAACATCACCATTAAAAACCTCACACTCTCCACTTGCTCTCTCCCAAATGCAATATACTTCATTTACCAAGTCCTTTACCTAAGCTATGTACACAAAACCGAAAACCAGAATCAACCTTCCTTCATAATTTCAGTTCCCAGCAGAAGAATTCAAAATCATCAGTTGCAAAGCCCTGACCCAGAGACCAAAATCCTAGAAACTGGAGAATGTCTCATCACACAGGTCTACAAGAAGCTGATTTCAGGACATACACAGTTCTCCTACAAGCAGACAGCTGGGCCAGGGAGAAATGCATGTGGAAAAGCCTGTCTTGAACTGACAACAGACTACTAAGTAGGGCACTCTCTGAAAGGGCTGCACAGACAATAAATTTCTTTCCCAATGCTTTCAAAAAGCTCAAATTAGACGGACTTCAGTGAGTGACGTAATGTTCATCTCTTCCCTGGCATCTCTAAACAGAGTGAGAAATCACTGAAGGTCAGGAAAAAAGCTACAAATTAAGATCTCAAATCTACATGTGATAAATTCTTAAAAACTGTACTGCTGCAATTTTAGGTCTTATTTGAGATATAGTCTTAAATTGCACTAGCAGCACTGTGAGTATATGCAAAGGTAACTACCACAGAAGTAAAAAGCCATTAAATTTTCCACCTTAAAACAACTGCAAAAGCTACTGTTAAATACTTTGACAGGTAATTTACATTCAAAATGTGTCTGACAAAGTATAAATTTTTCATATTAAAGATGGCAAAATCAAAACACTGGTTAGGAAGTGGGGAATGAAGGAGATGGAAAGGAAGAGAGCAAACAGAACTTCCCCCAAATAAAAGATGAAATCACCAGCTGCTTAGCATCAGTCTAGAAGGAACTTTTGCCCATCTCACTCATTACTTTATTTCCACTTCTTGAGCCCTGCATTAACACAGCAGACACAGAGCATAACTTTCTCTGCTGGAAGTAACCAACCAAGTTCCATAATGCAGCCATAATCATCAATCACATTGGAATACAGGCACAGGAGTTACTTATTTCACCACTATGTGTGTAAGACAGGAAGCACCTGAGTCAAACTGAGATCACTATTCTGCTTCAGTGGCTACACACTCTTTTTACAGTGAAGATTAAAAAGGTATACAGCTCTCACTTCACCATATAGCTATATACAGAATCTTTGAGTGAATGTGTTGGTTAAACAAGTTCAAAAAAAACATCAAAAGCCCAGGACAAATGAGAAACTTTGATAATAGCAAAAAAAATATATTTAAATAGTAAGGAATTATTATTTCACGATGAAATAAACGTGGTTTCAGGTTCTCGTGACTTCCCAGAGAACTTTATTCAAAGGCCATTATTACTGATGGCTTAGACAAAACAGTAAAGAAGTAGTGAATTTTATATTTAAAACCAAAATACCAAACAACATTTTCAAAGGAAAAAGAGAGATTAATTATATCAACCAAACAAAAAAGAAGTCAAAAGAAAAACTGAACAAGATATTCTGGAGGATTAATTTGATAAAAGCTAATAATAAAGACATTTCAAGGCAGATAGAAGAATCCTGACAGGTGACAAGGATGACAAATGAATGAGTGCCAAAAGGATTGATTAAAAAAAAAGTTATACTATGCAAGTTGGTTTTCTTTGTGTTTTCAGTTGTTTTGGGGTTGTTTTTTTTTCTTTCTAAACTAAATCTCTACAGAGATTTGGAAGTTCTCCAAACTAAAGTTCTTGTTCAAATACATATCTAAGCAAGTTTCTCAAATTGATATTACAATATAAAAGGCCTTAGAATATATACAGCAATGACAGCAAACCCCACGGCGATCAGCAAGTGTTTACCCAACAGCTCTACAGGAGCCAAAATCCAGAACTGCTGACATCTTTTAAATGAACACCTCTACCAGAAGAATGAAAAACAATAAAACATCAGACACGGTGATCACATGAAATCCTAGGATTTGCATAGACCCATATAAGCAAACTCATATAAGCTATAACAAAGACTAGAATTCGTAGCCTCGTGAGAACCTTGTGAGCTTTAGGGGGAAGACAATATTTCTGGCAGATAGAAGATGAAGCTACTCCTACAGCTACTAGACTTCTCTAAAAGATGAAGAGAATGAGTGGAGAGCAGAAGGATGCAAGGAGGAGAGGGTAGAAAGACTTGTTGAAATAGCTTTGGCAAGACCCTTCACCAAAGGTTCTTAAAGAAAATGAATTAAGGCACAAGAAGAAAGAAGAATCCTTTCTCACATACTAAAACATGGGAAAGGAAGGGTATGAACACATTGGTCTCTCTTCTACAGGATTAGTTAACACTGGTTTTATTCCTCTGGTTTGCATACAAAGCCACAAATTTTAAGGCAAAGGATGGGATAGCAAGGTGGTAATTGGTGATGATTATACAGTTCTAGATGACACCAAAATCTACAACTTATTGTGTTCTGTGACCATAGGATAAACTGTCAGGTGAATTTCAACATTAACAAACACAAAGCACTGCACAATGAGAAGAAAAAAACCTCATGCAATGTGCACAGTCCTGAGCTCCAATTTAGTTTTCATTAATGAAAAATATGTAGTCATTCTGGACAGTAAGTCATGGCTCAGTAGCAGTCCAAATCACAAAGAATACTAGGATCTGTTTTGAAAATAATACAAGGCACAACATCATAAAACAAAGTAAATCAAATAATTACTAAATAACAGTGTTGCTGCATGTAACTTTCTGTTATAAAATTTCAAGTTGCTTAATTTTTAACACAGACTTCCACCACAGGTCACACTGCAGCACAGATTTTCCTGCCTAGTTGCAGAACCTCCATCCACAGACTTCTTCCAAGATATAGCTAAGCAAAGCTACAGCTGATCTAATCTAGAGTCCTTCTTGGAGCACAAGCTTTAATTAGGACAACTTTCGGAGATTTCTTAGAATCAAACTTTCTGTTATTTCAAGAACTCAATACAATTTGCAACTCTTGAACATATTACATATTAACATATTACATTTTAAGATGCAGAAACACAGGCTTAGTTTTAAAAATCCTTAAGTTATGCTGCCCTCTGTTAACACAGTTTATGCTTACTTCCATGCTGGTTTTATATACATACATTTATTTTCATTTCTACTGGTTTAAAATCAACTGAAAATTATGGGACAATTTCATAGATTATGTTGTCAGCCCTTCAGGTCAGTGTTTTGTTTGTATGTTTTTTCATACCTTAGATCAAAAGCTGCTTACCCTCTGTAAATTGAATTGGCAATCCTTTAGCAAATAACCTAATTAACATACACATTCTACATTTAATTACAAGAGAAATGTAAAGTCTGTTGCTAATACTGGTAAGGAGAGACAAAGATACCAAATCCCAGTTCAGAATACATTTATCACTCTGTGTGGTAGTCTTTCCATCCTTCTGAGAGCATGAAATGTTGCTGTTTGCACTGCTGCTTCAGCACAGCTTCAATGCACAGGCTTTCAAATGTTACAATTCTTTTCTAGTGTAATGTCCCAGCTCACTAACATTATACAGCAAACAGCTGATACCTGTGTGGCCTCTGTGTAACCAAGCCGACCATAGGACAGATTAGAGTCCTCAGCTTCTTATAAAAAGCCAGATAAGAATTAACTAAGACCAGCTCTCAGCATACACAACAGAAACAGTGAAGTGTTGATTTAGTGTACACGTATTTTGATCAACTAATGAAAGAATTGGGAAGGCGTTGAGAATCAGTAATGCCTCCAACACTAAACCAGACCTGTAAGAAACTATCACATAGATAAATGTAGGAAATTGAGTCTTTCTGTTACCAATATTGATTTGTTCTCTTCTCTCCCAAGAGTCCCAATTACAAGTTCTAAATGTTATAAAAACCACTTTTAAGAATCTGAATGCAATCTTGCAGTTGCTATTTGGAGATTTCAGTTGGCTGGATCTTTAAAGGTGATTTTGCTCAGTCCCTGGCAGGAACACAGCAGTTCATTGCAGTCTACCAACAACATCAGTCATCCCAAGTTAAGTTCCCACTACCACTTAATTAACCAAATGACAGAAGTCTGCAGTTGGATGACACAGAGTACCCCAAACATCACTATCTCTGATGTCTCTAATTAGATGTCAGTACTGAAAAACTTGACCACATACAAGTCCATCACCCACAGAAACCATTCTCTTACCCAAGACAGGCACAAAAAAAGGCAAGATTAGAATTAGGATGCAGAGAAACACGATAGTAAGGCTATTGAGTAATTAAGTATTACCAGCAGTAGCCTGATGACATAAAAATTACCAAAAACCCCTCTTCATTGGGCATAAAACCATACAATTAAGTCATTATCTTACTGTCAGATTCTGGGTTGCATCTTCATAAGCACAAATTTGCCAATACATAGTTCCAGAACCACCTTGGTTATTTCATTTTCTAATGAATTTAGTACTGTTTCTCCTTTCCTCCTGCACTCAAGCTGATGTTACTGCCTTCTAAATTCATGTAATTTATAACTATGTTTTTCCAGCTTATAAAATGAAGGTAAATACAGCAATTATAGTGTTTATGCTAAATTATTATTACAAGGTACAAAGTGAGGCTGTGATGCTTCTGGCATTCCACTGCATAGAAAAAGCCAAGTCCCCATAAGACAACCATTAGTTCTCTGCCAAAACAAAAGGAAACATTTAAAAATTTGAAACATAAAAGCATGGCAGGAAAGAGTAAATTCCATTAACCAAATCAAAATTCAGACAAAGGAAAAGCAGCTCCAACATAAACATATCCATGAGTTAATCACTGTTTTTCATTTCTATTTCTTTCCCTTTCCTATCTTCTTCTTTCTCATGTGTCTACACAGATCTTATTCTTAAACTGCAACACTACAGAAAAAAAAAAAGTAGCTGATCTTATATAATAATATGCAAGAAGGCATGTAAGATACCCGGGCTTTATGACCAAGATACGACCTGACAGCTTTCAAGTGGGTAGTTCACAATATTCTCAGAAAGAAGATCCACAGCATAAATATATTTCCCTGAAAAGCAGATCATTCTCCATGTCACTGCAGTATTATTACACTCCTAGATACAGAATTTATGTTCTAGCCTTTAAGTAATTTAGCAATTGATTTACTCAACACCATTTTTAGTTTCAGAATTGGACACACATTAATTATACAAGCAGGATAAATTTATCCAAAGGTATTTTGTAGAAGATGATGCAGAATTAGGTGCAGAAATCAGGTGTACACGCCTGGGCCACACCTCAAGGATTACTGCCCTTCAAGTATTACAGACATCTATAAGAAGAGATTATAGTTTTTAAACATTTGAAGACTTGAATTTCTTAGGCTGCTCTTTTTCAACTAAACTACCCATATCTTTTAGCCTTTCCCTAGAAGGTCATGTTGTTTTCTAGTTCTCTACTTAGACTTCTTTTTCTCCCCTTCCCCCTGCCCACACAGCTTTCCTGCAGGGTTGTACCCAAACTGGACACCAACTCACCAACTGGACCAGCTAATGCCTTACAGCACTGATCAAGCTGAAAGATCCTTTTAAGGTATCTTCCAAACACCATAAGCAACAACCAGGACAGCTGCTTTTTATACCCCAGTCAACAGTACAACACTAGTATACTTTCTAGGTATATAACAAAATACTAAAAAAGAACCTTCAAAATATTTTCCTGCAGAACTGCTTCTCATGAACCCTTGTGATATGCAAGTGACTACTCCTACCTACACCCACAAAAAAATCTGCACTAAGCCTACTGAAATAGATTTGTTTCTCTTCTATTCCAGACCCTTTTCAAAGTTAATTTTAAATTCCGAAGAGTTGCTGCTGAAGTGCTTGCAACCCTTCAGGTTAGACATTGTCTCATACTGTAAGTAATCTCCCATCTCACAAGCAACTGTGTCTGCTGTATATAGACTACATTTTCTCTTAAGTAACTAAAAAAACAAAAAACAAACCCAAAGCTTCATTAAATAAACAAGACAGCATTGGTTTTTTCCTTGTCAAAACTTGTCATGCCTTGTTTCTTAAATTTCTGTTTGTGGTTGCTTGTCATCCTATTATGTTTGTCTATAAAAACACTGAAAATTATTAAACTGTATACAGAACACCATGTTAGTCTGAGTGTTTTAAGACTCTCATTTTTACAGGGAAAAAAACCCTAAAGGAACAGTAACAATAGCTGAATCCCACTAATCTTTTCTCACAGTGTTCTTCTGCTGCCGCATTTACAGAAGTGTGAAGTGTGAATCATTCAATTTTACATAAAGTAAAAAGCAGGCATTTTGAAAGTAATCTTGTTACCCAACCACAAGCACATAATTTTAACCTTATCCTGGGTGGAAATAATGCAGATGAATAGATCAAAGACATAAAATGAGAGAGTACTTCATAGTCTAAGACCCCAGTCTTAACCTGTTCCCTGTGATTCTTTATGCCCCCCTTCTTTAATATGAGGGGACATAGAGAATTATCTTCTGGAAAGAAAAGCATATTTTCTCATATTTCTCTAATTCATATAGGTTTCCAGAAAAGAAAAAAACAAAATCACAACACAAAATATTCACCAAGCTTTGCCTCAAAAGATTTGTCCTACTGTTCAAGATTTTGGAGAACACTGGTCATTTAAACTTTCCCTCTGTGCTAATAGCTAACGGCTGGAGGTTTGCTCTGCCTTAAGTGCTGGCATTCAAGTATGGCACCTGATGTCAGCTTACAGTGCCAGTGTTTAGAGTCTTCTTGCATAAGTCCCAGATCACAGGTCACAACATCTTTCACGTAGGTGTTACCACTCATGTCACATGCCAGATGAAAGTGAACAGACAAGAACAGTAACTTGTTCCTGCACATGACACTATGTCAGTGACAGACACCTTACTGATAATTCTATATTCAATGACTCAATCATGCGGAATCTTAAGGTGAAAAAAGGATTTACTTTCTACAAGGGTAGTTTCTCACAGACATTGCCTCACAGTGGGGAAGCCTCTCAGCAACAACTGCTAGAAGCTTTAATTGCATAGTTTGCATGCAAGCTATCAAATACAGGCAGAGTATTCCTATAAATAGACCAGATTTATTCCCCAGAGACAGCACGTGTTGATTTGAGATGGGTTACAAAGGTTAACCTACACATGATTTGGCATCAGAACTTGGATGCGGTCTGTTCTTGTTGTGGGATGGCAGCCAAGTAGCTGCTGGCAGCATCTTACAGCAAAAATTTTGCTATGACTAATTCAGGTGACTGTAGCAGTACAATACAGAAGAATGAATATATCTTTCCCAAGAAAAAAAAAAGTAAACTGTCTATTTGTAGTAGTGAAATTCAGGGCAAAGATTATCTGGAACCTCTCAGTAGCAGTCACAATCCTTTCTGTAGAGACATGGAACGCTTTGGCCATCAGAAAAGCAGCTTGCAGGTAGTTCAAGCAGCTACAACCACCTTTAGCTACAAAGGGTAAATCCATTCCTTTCCTCCATTGAACAAAGCAATATATTTCTGCAATAAAAATACTTTAGCTTGTACAAACACTAAGCTTGTTAGGCAATTCAGCATCATTTCCCCAATCCTAGTCCCTACAAACTTCCAGGAGGTGCCTGCTTTTAACTGGAAGTACAGAGGTTTCACAACCTTCTTAAATATATTTGTCAAGCTTTCTAATCAAGATTTACGCAATATGCTGGTTCTAACCCACCCTGTTGCAACCCATGAAGAAAAATGCTCACTTGTTAGTCCAAGCTGTGTTAGAGCAAAGGTCTGTTTTGAATCTCATCCTACTAGAGCAGCAAGGGTAAAAACTAAATGCAAATGCATTTTCAGCATACTTCAACAGCTTGGCATTGATGGAGATATGCAGCTGTATACTAATATTCATCTCCTTCTGCTAAGCAGAAGATAACATCATGCTATGGGAAAGCAGAGTATTCCAATTTTACCCACAGATGCAGCACTCATGAAGATTTATCAATCCATAAAGTCCAGCCACACCAAGCATAGGAGGAGTCACATCTGAGAAGCTCAGCGTATAGAGAAAAACTTCCTAGACAAAACAAAGCTAGTACACCACGGAGGGAATTCCTACAATAGATAAGCAAATCTCCCAGACTCCAAGAAAAATCTTTTTCATAAATCAAATAATACACCTTAAAAATCTCAGTCATGATCTTCAAGGAAAGAGT
Source organism: Illadopsis cleaveri (assembly GCA_013399915.1). Classification (NCBI taxonomy): domain Eukaryota; kingdom Metazoa; phylum Chordata; class Aves; order Passeriformes; family Timaliidae; genus Illadopsis; species Illadopsis cleaveri. The sequence goes on along the minus strand of VXBB01013576.1, from coordinate 291,030 downwards.
GTCCCTGCTTCAACCTCTTCCTCCCTTTGCTTGCTGGATACTAAATTCCCTTTCCTGATGCCTCTTACTCCCCATCCAATTGATCTTAAGTTTAAAAGTTCAGCTGCTGATCGAGAATACCTGCATCTGTGTTGATGTGCATCTACCTTAGAGAGCTGTTTCTGTCACACATTCTCACTCCTCTCTCTGGCTGGTATTTGCTCTGGCACAGTAATTTTCCCTCCTATTTAACTCTGATAATGCTGGTGCTGCCACAGTCACTGATGGGCTCGGCCTTGGCCAGCAGCAGGTATATCCTGGAGCCGGCTGACATTGGCTCTGTGTAAGTGGGGGAAGCTTCTGGCAGCTTTGTACAGAAGCCACCCCATAACACCCTGCCACCAAAACCTTGCCACACAAACCCAATAAGCAAGATGTCATGCTTTAGGTCTAAACACAAAAGAATGCTAACATGCTTTTTACAAATGAAAAGAGTCTATGTTTGTAAAAAATGTTGTTTTCTTTGTATAAATAGCTGCAGTTTTCAAAGTTTTCTACTTCAAAAACAAATTTATTTACCAGCTTATAGTAAACAACAAGTCATGCAAAAAATTGCAGTTGAGACTGAAGATTTTAGCTTCCCAAGGGAACTGGAGTATTCAGAAATTACAGAAACATGCCAAAAATGAAGGTACTCCAGGAACAAAGACCTTGAAATCTTCATGTGCTCAAGTTAAAGAGCTGTCTATGGAGGTACTAGTAGCAGCATGTGAGACAGCACCAGGTTCCAGCAGGCCAGGGTGCAGTGTGACCCTGGCAGCCGTCAGCCCCATCCAGCATTAGGCACCTGCCTGTCAGGTAGCACGGCAGAGCCCTCGCACCAGCAGGACCTGGCACTCAGCTCACACGGGCACGTTGCCACTCCACTCACAATGGAGAAGCAAAGCCTCTGCCACAACTGCCATCCATAAAAGAGCGATAACAACATCTCTGCCTCACAAAAGTACTGCAGGGAAAATTGAATTTGAGGTGGATATTTTTATGAGCAAATTTGGAGTATTTTTAATCAACAACTAAAAATTTGAAGCAACATAGTTATTATACCTTGCATTCAAAAATACTGCAAAGATCACATACACAAAACCACAGTCCTTCCTCTGTTATCTTCCCCCATATCCTCCACAGAAATGCCATACAGAAAAGCACATTTATTTTATATACAGTGATACATTGCATTTGATGCTATAATTTAAAAAATAATTAAAAAGCAAAACCAATTAATATTGTCCACTACGAAAAAAAAATTAAATCACTGGACTATATCATACATCCATCTTTACCATGGTTAACCAACCTAGAAAACAAATACTGCTTTAAAAATGGATCAGAAGCAAAGGAACATTTTATGAACTACCACTGCCCCTTCTGAACTGTGCCTCCAGAATCAAAAGGTGAAGCAAACAACAGGAACTCATCCAAAACTCCAGAGCTTCAAACACACAAAGAGAGGCCTTACACTCCAAAAACAAATACAAAATTTATAGAATCATTTCAGTTGGAAAAGACTTTTAAGATCATTGACTCCAACTATTAACGAAACACTGCCACGTCCACTGCTAAAACATGTCCCTGAGTACCACATCTATGTATCTTTTAAAAACCTCCAGACATGGAGACTCAAACTCTTTCCTGGGCAGCCTACCCCAAGTCTTAATCCCTCTTTCTGGGAAGAAATTTTTCCTAAGATCCTTCCCTGGGAATAAACTGAGGTTTTTCCTCTTGTCCTACAACTCATTACTTGGGAGAAGAGACTGACCCCCACCTTGCTACAATCTCCTTTCGGGCAGTTATAGAGAGCAAGGAGCCTCCTCCAGGCTAAAGAACCCCAGCTCCCTCAGCCACTCTTTCGACTTTTACACCAGATCCTTCACCAGACTCATTCCTACTCTTTGGACACCTCCAGCATGCATATGTAAGTATGTCAATATATTAAAAATACATATAGAGAAAAATAAAATCTATATAAACAGGAAAAGGTAATCTGCAACTAACAGTGCCATGTGAACAGTTCTGATAAGATTCAGTGACCCTCGCTGCAGAGGCTAGGCTGGATATTTGAATCGGAATGAGTCACTCCCCATTTGCAATCACCACAGCAATTTATCTTTCTTATCTTGGACACCTAGCTTAGAAAGAGATGAATGGCCTTTTGGAGGTAATTATTTCTGTAAATTTAATGGAGATATAAGAGTAACCAGCTCAACACAGGCATCTAAATTTTAGGCAATTAAATTTGGACAGAGAATTAAACTTGTGTCTACTGTTGGACCATAACTCCAAGACTACACATTCCTGACAACAGGCATCAAGACAAGAGCACAAGAGCTACATTTTGAAATGCACAGGCTAATATTTACCTACTGTTTGAATGCAACTGCAAGAAGAGCTTTCAGTATTATCAGAAAAGATAAAGCTTCTGCAAAATAGGCAGAACCATAACATTAGGGAAAACAAAATTCTGTCCTTATAAACAGCAATTAAAAATACCTATAAACACATTCAAACTCTTCTGAGAAGCCCATGAAATTCCCTAGTTTCCTGAATGTCAAAGAAAATGTCCTTCTAAAGAGGACCTAAACTTGTGCTTGCTCCTCTTTCCTCTAATAGGAAGACAGAAACAGCTACTACAGTCAGTCGTGTAGAGGACTTGCCTAAGAAGTTGTTCCATCATTTTACCACTCTTCACCAATGTCTGAACTTCTTGACTCAGGAATATGACAGTAATTGATCAGGATGATTTCAGGGAAATGGATACTTCCCACACCGAATTACTTTTATACCTAGAGCACCAGTGGCTGCCATAGATTCCAGAAATATGCAGAAGAGAGAAAGTGCACGTGGCGATGACTGAATGATCTCCTGGGAGTCACCATCTCCAAGCACGTGCAGCACCACAAAAGCCAACAGCACAGCTATAGCCATAAACTGCTTGCACGTCCAGCGTAGAATATTTTTACACCAAAAAGGAAATTACTGTCCCAAAATTAAAGAAAGAAACTCCTGACAAGCAAGTAATGTATGTAACTGTAAAACTGAAAGCCTGCAAATTCAGGTGTCTGCTTTAAAAAAAACAGCTTTTACTTTCTTCATTGAACAGACACCCCCATAAACTTTTATTTTGTGTGACTCAAACTTGCAACATATGGTATGCAGACAGGTCACAGTAGAAATAATGCAAAATCCTACAATTTCTACTCTGTTTCATCCTATGTGCACCACAAAAATTCTTCCATCTTACACTGCCTCTAGCAGTTTCTGAAGTTGATTTTATAACTATAGTTTCACATGTAGATAGAAATTCAGGAATAGGAAAATAAAGCTCTCAATAATTTATCTAACAGGTTAGATTGAAAAATTACATGTTGTTTTCAAAACCTACATATTACTACACAAAAATTACATTAAAGACACTGACAATACCAGAAGAGAGAGAAAATACAAACATTAACTATCAGACAGGTTTCATAAACAGTATTTTCACGTGTATTTACTCCCAGCAGTTCAGGCATAGGCAATACTATAATATGCTGTAACTCTTATCTTCAATAGCTACTATTTGCAGTCCACACTAAATATAATATTATGCCACCCTTAAGACTTTTTTCTTTTGCTCTTTTTTTGCTACTTTTTTTTGTAAGGACATTGTGATCACAGGATCTAAGTAAACAGTATGAAATAATTAAACATGTCTTCAAGGGCTTCTGTAAGGTGAGATGACACTACCTTTCACAAAATGGAATTAAGCACAGTTAGATTTTAGTTAAAAGTATCAAAAAGACAAGCTTTAACTTTGAATGCCGTGCTTGAAACACCTACAGGTTTTTTGGCCTGAGTAGGTACCATTCTGATAAGAATTTAGAGATGTGCACTGAATGTGCAACCCACACTTTTGAAAATCCTGATTCCAGCCTTCTCCATTGCTCTGCTTTAATTCCTAGTCAGAATTTCCACCCTTTCACTTCTTAACCTTCCCTATCTGATGGAAAACAGTCTTTTCTCAGACACTGTCTGAAAATGAGGAGAGCGTCCGTGAACTGTTACAGAGATACTCAGTAACACGCACAGACAAAGAGCACTTCACTGAACGTGCTCAGGCAAAGCACCTGGGCATCTGCTTTACCATTTTTCTCTTCTGCCAACACCAAACTGAGCAGCGCAGTCGGCACACCTGAGGGACAAGCCCAAGAAATGAGCCCATGGGAACCTAATGAGGTTCAACATAGCCTAGTGCATGGTCCTGCACCTGGGCTGGAGCAACCCCCACTATCAATATAGGCTGGGGGATGAAGGGATTGAGAGCAGCCCTGCTGAGAAGGACTTGGGGGTGCTGCTGGATGAAAAGCTGGATGTGAGTTGGCAACGTGTTCAGAGCCCAGAAAGCCAATGGCATCCCAGGCTGCAAATGAAGCAGGACCAGGATGTTGAAGGAGGTGATTTGTGTCCCTCTGCTCTGGTGAGACCCCACCTGTATGTGCTGCATCCAGCTATGGGGTCCCAGGCACTGGAAGGACATGAACCTGTTGGAGGAATTCCAGAGGAGGGACACAAAAATTATTAGAGGGATGGAACCTCACCTGTGAGGAAAGGCTGAGAGAGCTGGGGTTCTTCAGAAGGGAGAAGGCTCCAGGGTGTCCTTATTGCAGCCTTTCAATAAGTGAAAGGGCTTATAAAAAGGATGGGGACAAGCTTTTAAGCAGGCCCTATTGTGACAGGACATGGGGTAATGGTTTTAAACTGAAAGAAGGTGGGATTACAACTAGATATAAGTGAGCATTTTTTTTTTTAATGAGGGTGAGGGAACACTGGAACAGGTTGCTCAGAGAGATTGGTAGATGCCCAATCCCTGGAAATATTCAGAGTCATGAATGAGGCTCTGAGCACCCTGATCTAGTTGAAGATGTCCCTGCCCATGGCAGGGGGGCTAGACTGGATGTCCTTTAAATGTCCCTTCTGACCCAAACTATTCAATTATTTATTAATGGCATGAAGTTGGATATGCATGCCACAAAATTTGTTCATGACCTTAAAACCTCAGAAATACTTTTCATACATCAGAGCTCTTTAATTCACACTGAACACAAGAAAACACTTTTAATATAATTCACTAAGAGATTTAATAGAAGGCACCCCACTCTCCCCTCTCTATATTTCATTGACAAATTGTGAATGCCTAACTAAACAACTCAGTAAGGGCTTCTGTCTTGCTGTACACTCAGGCTATGCTTATCCTTTATGGCCAACTATTTATTTTGTCTTTACTGATTTAAGGATCTGGACATTGTCTGCTCAAAAATAAAATTTAAAAAATGCTTCTCATGAGACCATTTTCACATCCTTCTCCACAAACATGATTTGCTCCCTTTTCTTTGATATTACTCATAACTCCTTGAAAGATCAAGTCACTGCCTACACTTTGGCAAGGCTATTACTCTGTTTACTAGTGAGAAGTTAAGAGAAGTTAATGGTTTGACAACAGAGAATTTGGCTTTCATGCAGACTGGTCAAATAGCTATGAGTCACAGTGCTGCTCTCATAAAGTTGCTTTGCCCATACAAATTTGATCAGAGAACTCCCTCTTTACTCACAGACTTCTTCCTCAACCAGGCACTACCTGGTTGTTAGCAGCCTTTGCTATGCACTTTGCCTATCTGCACATACACCTGTATCTCCTCTGAAGTTTGGTTAATGGCCAGATGTAATTCCTGACCTCTGTGCTAACAACAGCAATCATAAAATTTACTAGGAAGTGTCCCACCTCACAAAACTGCACAACAGCACACATCCAAATATTCTTGACAGGGATCAAATTCCTACATTCTGCTCCTAATTCTGAAAATTTTAATGGGTCTGAATAAACTCAATTCCAGCTCCATCATCTGTAGGCAAATGACAATATATCATCAAAACTTATAAAACTACCTACAAGTGTATTCATATTCACTTGTTTTATCAGTGAGGTGAGATGGGGTAATTTGTGAGCAAGCCTTGGGATTTAGAGTGGTGTTCTACAGGCACTAAGGTTTGAGATGTTCACCTCCAGCCATGAGCAGCATTGACACACTCCAACTTTCCCTTGACTAAAAACATCTCTTTAAGCTCCTCACACAACTGAAAACTGCAAACTTTGGTACACAGAAATGTAAAGGACATGATAAAAAATAGTGACAGAAGAGAAATAAGGGTGAAGAACAACGGTAGAAGAAAATGACAAAATAAGTAACCTTGTCTCTGCCTTTTTTTTAACATTACTTCAACTAAGACCATTCATTTTTCTGCACTCTGATGCTCTTTCAGCAGAGTTCAGAAAGGATATGCAGAAAAAATGGAGCAACATGAGGCATGTCTTTATTGTCATGAACAGGTAACCAGTATGACAGCCACTTTGTCAGATAACTAGCTGCTTTTTTAAAAAGCTTTTCCCTTTTTTCTTTTTGCTTTAAGGTTATTTGACTGGATCTAGTATGTTAGCACACATGAAAACATTATAAGAGAAGACTTATGTTCGTGTTATCAGTTCAGTGTACTGCTGATTAACTGAAAGTCCTAATTACCAGCAATTCTGCCATCCTTCATTAATTCACACCCACGCTTGATCAACTATTCAGGTTCTGTTTTCCTTACAAGTTTTACAGAGAGTTAAATTCCAGTCTACTTCCATCTGAAATATTAAGAGCTAAACACACCTTAGTACACACCTGCTCTAGATCCCTGACAGCTAAAGGAGGTGTTAAAGAGCAAAAGTAATGCATCAGAATAAATAGAGAAGTTAAATTCACAACTGCTGCATTCTGATTTCTACAGAGAATAGAATACAACTAACTTGGAATTAAGACAGGTTATGGTGCCTCATCATTAGAGTTAGGAAGAAGTAAAATGTTAAAAATAATGCTCAGGACCATCATCTTCCTTATTTTGATGAAATCAAGATAAGTTCAGCTGAATCTATAAAGACAGTCCGCTTTAAAAATGATTCTCTCCTGTTCTGCAGCATAATTATCTGCCAGTAACCATATATGTTCTATAAAATAAATCATAAGAGAACATCATCCCCCTCAGCCATTTTCATTTTGGAAAAATTCTGATAAAATCTTTCCTGCACCTGCTGAAATTTTATCTATCACAATATTTCAAGAAATGGTGACTTTCTACCTGTTTTGAATGAAGAGCTTAGCTTCTGCTTCTGAAAGCATGAAGGGATTAAAAAAACATTTTACCACAGCTGCAGGTTGTCCTAACAAAGAATAACTGCAGTGGATAATTGTAACACCAAATAATATCATGCACAAAAATTAGAATTCAGCTTAGAGCACTACATAAACATAGCATCTCCCCATAACATCAGGGCTAGGTACCTGACCCTTCATCACTTCCTTCTGTTGAACTTGCTCTAAATGAAAAAAAACACGCAAAGGGGAAAAAAAAAAAAAAAAAACAACCAATCAAATAAACCCACAGACTGACTCACTAAGCCTAAGAAGTAATTTGCCTGAGATCCTGAGGCAGCTCTGAAGAAAGTTTGATTATATATAAATTGGGGAATGGCATCAGAGAAGAATAACTATTCACAACAGTGTGTATCACAGATTCACAAAGCACAGGAGGCAGAATACACATCTCAAATCCCCAGGGCCTGAACTGGTATCCATTTTACCTAGACTGAAACACTCCAGCTGCTAAACTATGGAGCATAAGGCAGACAGGCACTTTTGCCAAATTTCTCTGCCCTCCTTTTGTATCCAGTATTTGGAAAAAGCAAACACTTCAAAGATTAAATAGATAAACTATTTCACATGAAGTCTAGATTATTAATTTTTGTTTTAGTGACCAAATTCAAAAGTTTTTCAAATGCAGTTCAATTAGTCTTAGAAAAACAATGATTATATATTATGCAATTTGTCCAGCAGCCATGTCACACAGATGAATTCTAATCACACAAGCCAATTTTAGCCAAATTTGACAAAGAAACAGAGGTCTCAAAGACACCTAAGTTTCCCCTAAGTTTCCCAGAAATCTGCTGCCTGGTAGGAGCAAGACATACAAATTAGCAGTTGCATTGTGGAAAAAGGAAACAGAACTTGGCTGTCATCCATCTCCAGCAGGAGCAATCAACTGGTCAATTGAAGCACTCCCCTAGTTCCAAACCAGCCATAACACAGCCTGGTGCTTGCCAAATGCAGAGGGACGTGAGAGGAAGCCAAATGTGTTCTGGGGTAGGACAGGCCACATGAAGGAAATGAAGGCATGACAGTACACAGGTGCTGGGGAGTACCAAGGGCAAAGCAGAAGCCCCATTATGGGAGTCAAAGGGGAAAGTTTGCAATAATTAGTTTAGCATTAGGAGCTTGAAGACAATCACATTTTCAGATTTCCATAGCTCTGAAAAGCTTATTTTCAACTTGGTTTTCATTTCATCAATGGAGCCAAGCAGTCGTATGATGCCATGACTCAAAACAGGACTATTTACTTTAATACAAGAGTTTTGAAGTTTATGCTCTAATATTCTGGTTAAGAAATAATGAAATCAAGTTTGTGTCACAACATTTAGGAAGCAATATTAAGCTAAAAAGTACATAGTGAAATATACATCTGCATCCTATAGAATAATAAATTCCCAGTATATGATGGGAACAGGCAGGCAAGCAAGAACCAGCAGAGATAAGACATGTCAAGCAATAACCACCTCTCAGCTAAGAAACAGGAACTGGTGATACTCTCCATCTGCCAAATGGCAAAACAGGTATATCATCTTCACAGAGAGATGGCATGGTAACGCTAAACTTTTCATTCTGCATAGGAACATACCCACATCCAGTCACCAATTCTCACAAAACTGTGCAAGCCAAGTCCTACCTCTTGTAACTGCAAATGACTGTTGTCATTGTCACTCTTACACCCAACTCTTCTACCCAAAATCACAAGTACATGACAGGCTAAAAGGCACCATCCAAAGGCCACACACTTGCAATTTTGAAACCTTCATGTAATTTACCATGCATTATATTTAGCTTAATAAGCTGGTAATTACCTTTTTTGAGGGGTAGGAGGTTGAATAATACCATAACTGCATCACATCACATTTTCTCAGTCATGTGGTACTCTCCTCTATAATAACAGAGATCGAATGTATCTCCCTTCATCATCTTCTTTCCCATATCTGCTTTTTCTAAACTCTCCCTCCTGTTTGCCCTTCTCTACTTGACAGTAACAAAGCAGATCAAAAATACAGAACACCTATCTTTTGAACACTAACTAGGAAGACCAGGTTTCTTCACCACGAAAAAGACCAAAGAGGGTATTTAACAGATCCATATGGTTGCAAGTGACATTAAGGAGACAAAAAGGGATTGGCTACCCACCATCCCTAAGCTAGCAAGTGGGAAATTGAGCAAACTTAGAAAAAAGGTGCTTCATACAGCATGTGAAGGTGTTATTCAGTATTCTGTGTCTGCTAAAACATAGGTTCAAGAAAGAACTACACAGATCCATGAAAAGAAGTTCATCAAAATTTACCAGACAGAAAATATCTAGCTGAGGAAATTGCTGAAAAAACCCCAATAGTTAAAAACTGGGGAAACCTTCTGAGACATCATCTCTGCACATTTGTCCCACTCTCAGGCTTCTCTACAAACATAAGTTATTGCACTTGATTAGAGACAGTTCTGGGACAGAAACTTTGACGGACACAGTAAAGAACAGCTGAAAATCATCCCCCATAGAGACTAAACAAGGAAAGATGTGCGCGAACAGAATGATTTAAGCTTCTTGGACCTGTAGCAAAGTCAACTCAAAATACTACTTCCACTTAAAATAAAGAGATCTTTTGTGCAGGTCTCCACACACTCCAGTTCAAAAATTCGAGAACTCAGAAATTTCAGTAGCAGCCAGACCAAAGAAAGTCATTCTAGTAAAGGTTATTATAAAGTACTTACTTTCCATGTAATACATATTCTATAATGAAGAAGTACATTACATTTTTTTCCTACACATCAGCATAGTTTGTGCTGGCATAAGCATGCCAAAATTTTATTAACATGACCACATTAAAGTTTAAAATAGATGCTCAACTTTTCATTAAAAAAAAAAAAATCCAAAAAAACCCAAAACCAGAAATAATTGTGGGGTTTTTTTGTTGTTGTTTTTCTTTTTTGGGTGGGGGGAGAGTGTAGAGGATAACATGCTGGTAAAAATTGAACAATGCAAGATGTACCACCATAGCAGTTCCTTGGCCAAAAGCAATATCACAGAGCTCAACAATAAGAGCCAAGCCATTCTCCTCCTTCCAACCACTGAGACTAGGAAGTACCTGAACAGAAAGCAGCTCTTTGGGTTCATGGTGTAGAACAATTTGAACACAAACCAGTGTCCCTATACATTGATAAAGCCTAAGGACATGCTGGGCTGCAACAGCAAGGCTCCAGTTAGCAAATCAAAAATTGTCATTATTTCTCTGCCCATAGCACAAAGCCATATCTAATCTATTGTGTCCAGTTTCAGGGGTCCCCATTATGAAAGAACACCTCCAAACTGAAGACAGGCCACTGAGGTGTTTTGCGGGCTGCAGCCCATGATCACAGAAGGGGACACTGAGAGCACCGTTGTCCATCCCAAAGAAGAGCAGATCAAAGGAGGAAGTTGTTGCCCTGCCCACCATCTGAACATGGCTTAAGGAGACAAAGCCAATTCTGAGTGCTGTGACGGGAAATGAGAAAGTGCAAGAAACATGGACTGAAACATAGCAAATCTCAAACGTACATAGAGAGAAAAATTTTCCCAAAGAGTGGCTAAGCACTAGAGCAGGCCACCTTGGAGATATTCAAAGCTCAACTAGACAAGACCTTGAGCAACGTGACCTAGCTTGAGTTAGCCCTGCTCTGAGCAAGGGCTGGGACTAGGATGGCCTCTTCAGAAGATGGCCAAGTAAACATTTTTTTAAATTATATATTGAGCAAAAAAAGCAAAATGTGACATCTTTATAAGAATTAATTTCCAAAAATATTTTCTCAGAGGAACATTTTCTACATTTTTCCCCAGCAAGGATACTTAAAAGCCGACTTTTTGAGACCGGAATACATAACATAGTATTCATACATATAAATAACAAAAGGCTCAATCTTTAGAAGACCAAGAATAAATTTGATCATTTTTAATCACCTTATTTAGCTTATCAACTGTACTCATGAAGGAGGCTATTAATATTTCTCAACTCAAGCTGTAAAATCTTACTTTATTACCACACAAAAGCAGCACTGAACCATAAAACTGCAAAATGAAACTTGGAAACATTATTAATTGCTATTTTGTTATTAAAGCATGTCTTCCATACAAGTGTCAAAGACCTGGACTCCTTCTGCTTCAAGACTTCATATTAATTTCAGCAATAATAAAAGCTTAACATTCCCAGTATTTGCTTACTCAAAAAGCAAGATGCTAAGAAAATACCTTCAGTTTTATTTGCAACATTTAAAACAGAATTTTATGACCAACACAAAGACACCAAGAATAGCTGCTAGAGTGGGTACTGCTCTTAGAGAATCGATTCAAGTGCTCTGACAAAAAAAAATAAATTAGCATTTCAAGGCACATTCCTCCCTCCTACATATCAAAACTGGCATAAACAAAAAAAAGAAGTTACAATCTGCTCAGAAGACAAGGATGAAAGATGACGATCACTACTGAAACAATGAAGTACATCAAAACTGAAACGCGAAGCAGAAACTAATTTCTTTTACAGCTGTGGTCATCAATGCTTAAAACACACACATCCCTATTACTATTAATGCATAATTTTAACTCAGCACAGAAAATTTTTCTGGATACAGAGCAGTTACTTTCAACCCTGCAAAGGCGTCCTGTTTACTTAGACCTTTAAAACTAGATTTATACCATATTTACAAAATACGACTCAAAAGTAAGCAGCATGAAGGCATGCACTCTTGCAATGTAAAAGAACACACACGAAGACTTGTTTGCAATTAATTTGAAAAGCTCTACAGCAACAGAGATTCATATATTCCTAAAATTAAAAAATACTGCCACATATGTGGCATTCCAAAGGGCTTCCAATGATTATATCCAAGTTGCAGTTCATCAGTGTTGTGATTTAATCCAGCAGGTAGATAAACACCACACTCATCAAAAAAACCCCTAAACACTCACTTCTTCCCCTTGTTTGGAGTGAAATTGCAAAATTTAGAGGTGACCACGGTACCAGGCACTTGGCTGTACCATCCCATACACCTACTACCACGCACAGCTACGCAGACCTGGGGGCAAATGTCTGTGTCATATTCTTAAATAGTTGTTTCACCCTGAACAAGACCTGAAACACATTCAGGAGACAGAAATAGGAACATGCTGGTTTGAACATGCCGAGGATACTAAAAGTTCCTCCAGAGCTACTGCAGTTAGCCTGGAGGAGAGGGGGAAGGTGGAGAAGGGTCTTCCCTGCAGTCAAGGCCGTCTGAGGAGGAAAGGCGCACGGTGCAATTATTACTGGCTCCCGTAGATGGCTCCCGAAGCCCGGAGATGGCGGCAGTGCGAGCACAAACACCGCAGCAGCCGCACAACCACAATGTTACCGGGAACCAGCGCTACAAAATTCAACACAATGAAAACCAACCCAGACCCCAGAGGTGATGAACAGCACGACATGGAACATACACAGCAAGTGTTGGTACTTATACAACATATATACACTTGGGCATTTAAAGCAAGTATTGTTGATATACAACACAGCTCTGCACACACAAATCAATACTATGAACTAAAAGAGGGCAGATGAAGATGAAACATTAGAAAGAATATTTTACTGTGGTGAGGCACTGGAAGACATTGCACAGAGAAGCTGTGGATGTTTCATCCTTGGAACTGTTCAAGGCCAGGCTGGATGCGGTTTTGAATGATCCAGTCTAGTAGAATGTGTCCCTGCCCATGGCAAGGGGGTTGGATGGAACTAGGTAATCATTAAGGCCCCTTCCAATCCAAGCCATTCTATAACTCTACAATTATAACAAATTTCTTTCAACATGCTCCAGTCAGATCTTCCACTATTTCAAACCTTTATGTCCCATACTGGGTGCCAAGAAAGAACTGTCATGATTTAACCAGCAGGTGGCTAAACCTCACAGCCACTCACTCATTCCTTCATCCACAGTGGAATGGGGAAAAGAGCTAGGGGNACTATTTCAAACCTTTATGTCCCATACTGGGTGCCAAGAAAGAACTGTCATGATTTAACCAGCAGGTGGCTAAACCTCACACAGCCACTCACTCATTCCTTCATCCACAGTGGAATGAGGAAAAGAGCTGGGGAGGGGGGGAGTAAAATTTGTAGGTAATAGGATACAAAAGGAAGAGAAAATAATAAAAATTATAATCATAATGAATTAATGTATACATAAGTGATGCACAATGCAGCTGCTCATCACTTACAGGCTAAGGCCCAGCCAGTTCCCAATCAGCAGACCCTGATCAGCTTTCTCCCTAGTATAAACATTGACCATCATGCCATATGGTATGGAATATCCCTTGGGACAGCTGGGGTCAGCTGTCCTGGCTGTGTCCCTTCCCAGCTCCTCGTGACCACCAGCCTCCTTGCAGGTAGGGTGGAGAGTGAGAAGCTGAAAAGTCCTTGACAATATAAACACTGCTTGGCAACAACTAAAACAGCTGGGTGTTATCAACAGTATTCTCAACCTAAATCCAAGTACAGGTCTGTAAAAAACATGAAGGTGATCATCCAAACTACTGTAAAACCATCTTAAGCATCCATAAGTGCAGTTTAAACATGCTATCAGGAGCATACTTTTCCTAACTGGTAGTATTCTTTCATTAAAATGTTTATAGTTATACCCACAGAGCTGTATTAGAGAAAACATTTGTTCAAAGTTAGTAAAAATTTAAAGACCACTTTGCACAAGAGAAAATATGCATTGCCCTTCACTACTACTGCCATAAATAAAGTGTAAAAAAATCTGCCATGGTAAGACACCAAATGATGTTCCTTTGCATATTGTTTACCTAAATGTTTTTTGAAGTAACAGGTAAAAATCAGGTGCTGAAGCAGCTCACTATTAAAATTTATTTTTGACAATATAAGTTTAATTAATTTAGTATTTTGTCACTTTCAATTTAGTATTTTGTCACTGCAGACTCACGAAGAGAAAGGATTTGAATTAAGGGCTCTAACACTTGAGATTCATCTAGCCTCCCAGCCAGGTGATGTGTAACGAGAGAATAACATATGTTCTTTATTCTCCTGCTTTTTTTGAATGATCCCCTAATCCAAGCTTTCACTTCCTTTCCTTCCCAAGTCAGTCACAGAAACGCTTCATCTGACAGAAAATTACTTTCTATTCTGTCAATGAGTTGGGGGGGGAAGAGGAGGGACAGTCAGTTATTACTGTTATGAAAATATAAAAATTATGCTATTATTTTAAGAATCAAACAACATAGACACACAGTAATTATTTTGAACAGAGAAAAAATACTGGAAGACATTTAAGAGTAGAATTATGCAGTTACAAAGCAGTAAGTTCCTCTCTAGTGCAACAGCATGAGGAAAATATGACCACAGCTAAAGCATAACAGCAATTATTCTTCTAGACTAAATTAAGCTTTTTCCATTTCATCATGTTACTATCATATGGTGGCACAGTTTAGTTAGGAACTAAAATGTAAATTAAGAAAACAGAACAGAGACTTCTATAGTGCTCAGAAAGACATTCTCTTTCCTTCTCTTCCCCATTCCCAAACCTAGAGAAAATTACACACTGGTAAACCCTCAGCAGTATTCTCCAAGGAAATATTTTCCACCTATAAACCACAAATAGAGAATCTTTTAGCCTAAGCATCCAAAATCATAATGAGCATCAACTGCAAATTTCTGCAATAGTTATTTGATCAAGGCTGAAAACTCAGTGGATTTACAAAACTTAATACCTCAAGCATAAAAACACTTTCAAGTTCTTGTTTCCTCATTTGTTTATTCCACAGCAATTCTCTCTATTTTAGACAATTCTTCAAAATGAAATTCTGAAATGTATGCCAGAAATTTTTCAGACCAAACTCAGAGTGAGAGATTTCTTTGGCCATTAAGAGAGAGATTACCACGAACTGTTATTTACTACTTAATGACACAAAAATTGATTGAAATAATTTTATGCTACATATTTGAGAATGATTTAACTATTAAACAAACCCAGAGATGTTTATCTTAAAATATTAAGTATAAGCAATGATGCACCCACTTCCTTCACTTACTCTGATTTTCACAGTTACAAACAAATCTGATGCTATTTTGTATCAAAGATTGTAGATAGCACTCAAGTGAAAAGTTGCAGAGGTATTTGGGAAGTATTTGCCAAAAGGCAGAATTCCAGGCTGTTCTTACACTAGCTGAAGTGCAATTCTCTAATCTATCAAAACCTACCTGTGTACTACAGACATGACTGTGTATCGTACCTTACATCTGAATTTAAAAGCACAACTTTAAATAAGCTTTTAAAACCAAGAACCATGACTGTGCTCATTATACATTCTGTTTTCAATGAAAAGCAGCTTGATGGATCATATTTTTACATAAGGATCCTTTCAGCATTCCTTAGCAGCTCATTACTTCAACACAAAGTGTGCCTCATTCAGAAATCACTACTCTGCACAGTCAGAACCAGACCCTCCAAAATCACTCACCTTCTCTTCAGCTCCTTCACTGATGTTTTCTTTCCAAATAACAGTTAAATAGAAAATTTCACTCTCACTAGTACTTTCAACTGTGTAAGAGAAAGTATGCTAAGGTGGAAAATGTAATGTTCATTAGCATTACAATTCTAAAAAGTAAAATCTTTGCTTTATATTTAAAACTGTCTTGGGCACAGTATCACGGTTACAAAAGTAAAAAAAGGTATGTACTTGGAAACTCTGAGTAAACTCTACTGCCCTGATACCTTTAAAGTCTCCTGCACTCCCACTGTACAATGAACCTATCAGAAATTACGGCAACATCAACCAAAAGAAGTGGAAATGTACTTCCATAATAAATGGTAATTTCCATTTCTATCATTGTAACAAGCAATACCATGAGACAAGATGATCCAGCTGTTGAAAGATGTATTTTATCTATTCAGCACACTGCCATCAATATCAGAGCTAAGAGATTTCATATCCTCATTAAATAGGAGAATAATATTATTAATGTCTTTCATAAGGGTACTGGATAATGTACACGTCTAGCCTGTGATTTAATGCTGTATACTGATTTACATCTGTAAGTATTTAAAGACTGAGATCACACATACTGTATTTTACAACAGTAGAAGAATATAACACAGTGAAACTTCTGCAGACTGAAAAAAACAAGTGAACATGAGTCTCTAACAGCTACTTAATAGAAGAGATTTAGTGATAACACAGGCACACTGTTATCTAACAGTAATAGCTGCGATGCAAAAATGTCAAACTTTTCCAGGTAACACACAGAGATGTGCCCAAGATAACCTCACTAACTCTAAACTTTGATAAGATAAGCTTCCAGCAAGCAGCACTGCTGTAAAACAGCAGATGCTAGAAACAGCCCCTGCAGTCAGAAACTGCTGGACAAGAGCTCTTGCAAGCTTTCTGCTCCTTGAGAAGATTTGCTACTCCATGATTCATAACAGGCCAACAGGCCACAGTAATGCGACATACAAAAGTCACAACACTGTGGAGGGTTTACTTTGTTCATGTAATAAAATTCTTAAAATTCTTTTTTTTTTCTTTTTTCTTCTCAGATACAAGCTGTGAACAGTCTTTCTCACTCACATTTTCTCAAGAAAATGCTGGCAGCCACCCTAAAGCATCAAAATGAACACAAATATACTAAGGCTGGGGCCGTGCCAAAGACACAGCTGCCACGCCACTGAGAGTATCTTGAAGCTGTCTTAACACACATGGCTTTTTCTCCTCTGGCTTTCAACAGCTTTTTTTTCGGATATGACACAGCACTAGAAGCTCGAGCTGTTCCTGGAGCACTGGGACACAAACAAGAAGAAAGAAAAAGCCAGTCCTGACCACTGCCCCCAGACAGCACTCCCTGACAAAGAAGTGAGTTCAGCAGGCTGTTCTCAGTAAGTCTTCACTTGCTGTCAGTTAATGCAATTATTCCCATTTCCAAAACCCAGCCTACATTTCCCTAAGCGAAGGGTTCAAAAATGATGCCAATACAAGAACACGCGTCATGCTTCAATTACTTACCAATGGTACAAAGATTATTTAAACCACTTTCTTTTTCCTTAAATGTGCAAAGAAGCTCAAAGGTTGTACATCAGTCCTAGAGCTGTCCAGTCCTCCTAAAATCTGACACCTCATGACTATGCATTACATTAAGTACAGAAAAAGTGATTAGAAATATGCATATACTATTCATCCCCCAGAGAGCCTTTCCTTCTTCCTGTCAGCTCTATTAGAGTTACTCTTACTGGAATTAAATATGCTCCCCTTGCTCTAAAGAAGTAGAAAATGTACTATTCCTCAAAGTATGAACAATATGCATAGCTTGGAGATTCGGTATTAAATTTATTTTAATTTTATTGCTATGAAAATCACAGGAAAAAATAACTGATGTATAGGATATTTAATATCCAAGGTTTCCAAGTGTAATTCTCTCTAACTAAAACTTCAGGACAGCTTCTTACTCCTATGTATTCCTACACGTATTATTTACATAAAGCTGTATTTTAACAGCAATAACACACAAAACACACACATAGAAAATTCTAATGAATATCACTCTGTTATCAGTAGGAATGACAACAGTACCTTACTCCAAAATCACCAGTTACACTCCCACCAGCTTTCTGCTAAGTACTCACTGTCTGGGGAGTGTGAGCACACAGAAATTGAAGAGACAAAAAAAAAAAAAATCTGTCTCAAGAGTGTTATAACATGATTTCAGAATGCAAAGTCTTTGCAAAGGTCTTTCTCCTGAGACCTGGTTCATCTATATGCAACATCTACTCCAAATGCCTCAAATTTCCACATTCTAGATGACACAGGCTTTCTGACTAATAATTTAAATTACCAGGAACATGTAACTTTAAAAGAACCTACTTTTGCTCAAATGGTAAGATACTGACCTTCAGAAAACTTCAGACTTCTGAAACACACTGCTGCTTTTATTAATTCACCCTTCCATTGAGAAGTTCATTTAGATCTGCTGGAAAAGGCAAATAATAATCAAGCATGCTGCTATTCTATCCTTCCCTCAAATCCCTACCAAAATCCCATTTACGCTATACTAAGAAACAAAACTTCTCTAAGGGAAGAGGTAAATCAAGCCAGAACAGTAAATCCCAATTGTGTAACAACCTCCACCTCATCACCTAGCTTATGTGATGATATAAACTAGTTCAACAACAGAAAAATTGACAGAAAGTCTTATGAAACTCAGAGGACAGGAGATAATGTGCAGTGCTTAATATGAGTTTTTGAAGAGCACCAGCACAAAAAGAGGTAGAAAGAAGGAAACTAGTATGTCACTGAGTCAAACCCATTAAGTAACACTTGTCCTAACTAAGTATTTGTATCCCATAAAGAAGGCTAAACCTAAGAATTACAACAGTAAGTAAACCACTTCTGAAACAAGACTCAATACATTCAAAATACCAACAACTCCAAAAAGGAGACTAGCTATGGGAAACCTAAACATTTCCTGGGAACTCACTGATTGGAAAGAATCAGCGTGAGACACACTATACCAAGAAAAGTCAGGACACTGAAAAGGTGGGTGTTAAAAAGACCTGCAGCAATTTAAAGATCTTTAACTTTAGATGTGTTGCAAGCAGAGTAAGCTTTTTTCTTTCCTCCTTTTTTTTTTTTTCACAGTAGCCACAACTTCATCCTAAGTTGCATCAATTCTATAAATCAAGGACATCTTATATTAGTGCTTGATTTAGCTTCCTAGCAGAGAAACCAGCAGGTGAAGTCTGTGTCCCCCAAGACTGTGCATAAATCGATTCGAGATCTCACATAAAAAGATACAGGGAGAGTCTCTCCCAGCAACTGATGAAAACCACAAGGGTGAGTTGCAGCAAGGCAGTGGAAATCACAGCTGAGATGGAGTGCATAGGGGACTGTCACACTTGCTTTGCCTTTTCTCTGTTTTCAATAGTTCAGTTCATTTCTCTCCAAATCCTCACTCCCTCTTCCCTCATCTCCAATCAAGAGGAGAAAATCCTTTCTTCAGAAGTACAGTGTGAGGACACTTACCTAACAACAGAAAAATAAGAACATAAATGGTGTTTTACCTTACGCAGTCTAGGGCTGTCTAACACAGTTCCATTTTTGTCAAGGGTGGCCACAGGCAGGTGATCCAGGTTAAGAATGCAAACCACAGCAAATATCCAGACATAAGTGTCCAGAGCAACTTCTGGCTATCAGCCATTTTAGAGCTGGTAGTCCAGCTTCACTGTAGAGTTCAGTATTCAGTGAAACTATCCCCACCTGGCTTTGCCTAATTACAATTTCAACTCACACTTTTTCTGCTCCACAATATCATGTGGCAAGTAAGTTCCACAATTTAATTACACATTGCTTGACAAGCTGCTTTAATTTTCATCAGGTGGCAAGTTTAATTCACCATGTAGCCTAATTCTTGTGTTAAGAAAAACAGCTACTTTTGCTTTCTATTTATCATTTCTTTATGATCTATGGATTTTATAGATCTCTATCATCTCTCCTCCTATTGTTCTGTTTCTCAGAGTAATAAAGATCCTCATCTTCCCAGCACAGAGTATCTTCCACACCTCTCATCCACTTTTTCAGTGTCTATGAAACCCTTGCTGTGCTGGGATGGTTACATTAATGCACACTCAATGATTTCAACACACCACTGATGAACATAATGACTTAACAATGATTTAATTCTTTGTGAACAATTCCCAACAGCTCTCTGACCACTGCCCTTCACATGTATGTATGCAGGTAACAGGAGCAAATTTAGAGCTCATCCCTGTGTAGACAGGTTTGCATTATCTTCCCCTGTATAAGCACCAATTGGCACTCACCAGAACTGAACTACACTTGCACATGAAAGAACTGGACAAGAGCTTTGGAAGAGTTTGCTGCAAGTACCCCATTAGTTCAGATTTTACCAATACCCAAAGATCAACAAACTGCTACAGTGCCACAGTACTGTCACTGCTTAAGAATATTTTTTAATACAATGACTTCTTAATCCTCGCAGAAACTTACTGCTAACATTGTTCCAACATGAAGCAATCATTTATCCATCTAGTTTCTCACCTTTTAACCAACCACACTAACCCACAGGACAACAATTTGTTTTCAGCAAATAAGGTTTGGTTGAGGTCCTTAGTCAAAAATTTTACCCACTTTTAAACCAATCTGCTACTGACTTCAGTAAGTGCTTTCCTATTCTAGAGTTGCAGCATTCAGTGAGCAATAACTGTGCAGGATTTGGTGAGTAAGAGATCTTTCATTTTATGTCCTGCCTACAGATTATATAAACGTCACCAAGTTCACCTCCTTCAGTTTTCTCTTTTGCAAACTGATGTGTTCTAAACATGTTAGTCCCCTACCTCCTTCTATCTCCTTATTTTACCCATCCTTTTTGCACCTTTTAATTATAGCCCTGAATTTGTTTATTGTAGTTGCAACAATTCCAGCCAGCAACAGTTATTTTTCAAACACCTAGCATCCTCTTTAAAAAGAAAAAAAAAAAATAGCATCTGAAATAGTTTCTTGGGGTTGCTTCCCTTAACAGAATACAAAATGCTGGACCTTTAGCACTCCTCCAGTGTGAAAATGACATGAAGAATTCAGGTTCTAACTACCCACTACTTGTGACCCAACAGGAATGCAAATTGATCAGATCAGCCAGTAAGGGATGCACCTGAACAGATAAAAAATAAAGTGATGAGGCATTTTGTACTGTATTGGCATTTTGAGATTTCATGGTACCAACCAAACTTCACAAGATTTTGCACATCACAAAAGAAGTCTCAAGAATCTCCAAACAGATGCATCTCTCCTGTGAAACACAAGATGTGTGTCATGCTTGTGTCTAAGGAAAATCTTGTCACCTGCCTGAGCTTGCTCAAGATGCAGGAACCGATTTCAGCTGTGATTTCCAAAAATGTTTTATTGGAATAGCAAAAAAAAATGAGAGAAAAGCAGATCATCTTGCAGAATTCTGGAACTGACTACTTTGCCAAATGCCTTCTGTGCTCTTAGAAAGTGGTGTTACATTCATCCCTTTGAGAACTTCCTTGTGTTTCCAGGCATACACCTACTTCTGCTTTAAAGCTTGGATCATATCAGATGACTAGTCCTACAAAAGGACACATGTGAACAAACCAATCTTAAACCCAGGGTTACCCAGTATGCAGCACGTCACTTGCTGAAATACAAAAAACTCAGTTTAAAAGTTTGTTGTACATCAATTCCATATTTTTCACTTACAAAGAATATACAACCACAATGACATTAATATAAAGGTTTTATCAGGGACTGTTAATCATTATTCTTTTGTTTCCAAACAACTAGTACAATTCCATTTCCTCTTCATCTCTAGGAGTAACTTTTCATAGTCACGACATTGCTCACATAATCTACAAAATACATTATGTTTCACAAGACTGTATTTTTTTGCCATAAAGTTACTAATTTTTATGGCATCACACACTGCAAGAAAAAAAATCTGTACTAGTTGACAAAGAACTCACAAGTACATTTAGCTGTACTAAAAACATCTTTACTTATCCAGTTTGCACCTCTTGCTTTCCCACAGAGATCAATCACCAGACCCGAGATCAGTGAACCACAGGCTAAACCTGCGGTAGGCCAGGACATATCGTTTATTCATGACAATATGTTGGCATTTCTATGTAATAAATTCCCAAGTTCTGCAAAGAGCTAGGAACACTGTAGAGGTCTTGGCTTGACATACTCTCTTATGAAATGCCACCCAGAAAATTTAAAACAACAAACAAACAAAAACAAAAACCACAAAAAATTCTATTGCAAGCCACTAAGAAGTACTTTGTAACTTATTATTCACAAAAGGGGATGTATTCTGCAGTTCTTCTGGACTTCACTTCTAGTAATAAAACTGGATTCACTAATTCATGCTCCATTAAGGTCCATATTTTAATAAGAACACTGGAAAACTGGTTCTGAAATTCACTGAATAACTACATATGTAACTATAGGTGTTATGTAATGATGTAACTATAACAATACAAAAAGGTAATTCTGCCACTTGGCCTTCCTCCTCATGTTTGATAATTAAATAAAAAGTTAATATAGAACTTCTGTTCCAGGACAGAATATCTTTTTCACTGACATGTAATATAAACACCTTCTCTCTCTCCTAGCTAGAACCAATATCTCATTCCAAGGAACAGTGTAGTGCATAATGAAAAGAACTAGCACCAAAAAATGCAGGCTTTCAATGAGAGCTGCAGGGATCTGTCTTCAGAAAAACTACAGTTCTGCACACAAACTACAGGGCCCTTTTGCTCATTTTCATAAAACACCACC
>VXBB01013576.1:216914-264639 GCA_013399915.1 Illadopsis cleaveri | reverse complement strand
TGTTGTTGTGCGGTTGGGGGTGGGGGGGGGGGGGGGGGGTGTTTGTTTGTTTGTTTGTTTGTTTTTATGATTTACCCTAAAATGCTGTGCACTGATATGAACGTTTTGGTGTTTTTTGGTTTTGGGGAGGTTTTGTTTGTTTGCTTGCTTGCTTGCTTGCTTGCTTGTTTGTTTGTTTTAATCTGCCTTTTTAAAGGGAATTATACTTTAGCAGAATAGCACTATTTCATTATTGCTGTTACAAGTCCCCAGTGCCCTCGGGTGCCAGTGACGGGCGCGGTGGGAGCATTTTCTCCCTGTTTACTCTGTGTTCCAGCATGCAGAGAAACGGCCAGAAGGGGAGCTTGGGCAGATCCGGAAATGATTTCCATAAGCATTAAGAAAATGCTTATCAAGGCCTTGACGCTCAGGGTTTCTGCCTGCAGGTGAGGTTAGCTGCTCTGCAAAAAACACTAACCATTTGCATTAGTGTATCATGTCCAGCTACTTCTGTAACCCATCAATGCCAAATGTTTTTTTTCAGCACTGAGGTTTTGAAACTTGTCTACCTGCTGTGTTTGTCTATTAAAGATGGATTTTTCTTCCTGGGTCATTTTCATCCTTAAGATGTTTCAGTTTTTATGCAGCATCTTCAAGTCAAAGCTTACAATTTTGCTTTTGTTGAGGGGGGTTTTTTTGTTTGGTTTGGTTATTTTGATCTCCCTGAAAACCTCTCTTTACTGAGTACAAATCACTAAGGATTTTTGCACACAACACTCTGTCCTGCTCATTCATGGTATTTTCTTTTGTGTCTATAAATTACATACTCAAGGACAAAGGTTTTGTCATGAGTAGGTATGGTGTCCTGTGTGGCTGCTGTTTTTAAGAAGGCACATATATCTTTAAGTTGAAAATTATTAAAAGCTTGACACAGATGAAGGAAATAAAACCTGTATGATTCAGGTTCAACTGAGCAATGTATAATGCTACACATATCCTTGTAGCTTTTCTGGTCATGAGCCTTAACATAAACCTAAGAAAACAAACAAACAAACAAACAAAAAAAAAAAGGAAGGAAAAAAAGGCAGCCTAAAAATGCAAGACTGACGTGATTTCTGCCAACAAAATCTCAAAATAATGAATATAGCCATAGGAAAGTATTGATCCTTGGGGCGATCATTAAGCAACAACAACAAAAAAATAGCAGAGGGAGCATTATTAATTGGGAAAGTGGATTTTCAGAGGTTGTGCAGTCCTATGTCATGACAAGACTCCAGGTGAACATGAGCTGGAATAATGTAAGGAGATCTAACTAACTCAAGAACCTTGAAACAGACCTACTGTATGTCTGTACCAAAGAAACTCTGGAATTAGTGATGGGGAATACTGTAAAGCAGAAGAATCACACTGAAATGTCAGTGGCCAAGTCACACCTATGTTACAACAGTAGCAGCCACTGACATGGAAAAGCACTAGCAGATAGGTGGAAGTGTGGTTCCAGTTCAGAATTTATTATGCAAAAGAAATGGGAATAAAAACACTTTGCATTTGGAGTCTGACCTGTCTGCACATTAGATTATCAAGAAAAGGTTGTAAACATTGTAACTCAAAATGGGATGCCCATAGAGCCAATTAATAAGGGATGGAGTATGACCTAGGAGAAGATAATGAGAATTACAGACTTTATGCATTGCCTTGTGTTAGTTTAAGACATGGAGGGTTTTACTTACTTAAATCTTCATTGAAATCACCAGGCAATTATACCAGCAGTTTATGCCAGCATAGGGCTAGCTGTTGCACCTCGTGACACTAACCACCATCTACAATAAAGAAAATGTCGGTGCTGTCCTTCTTAAAGGTCTGCAGGCATCTGCTCTAACAAATTCATTATATGCAAGCTGAGATGTGTGTGTGTGTATATTCACATGTGCCTCCTTTTGTACAGAAGTCCCCATTAGTGGGTGTTCCTCTGCTCACAGAGGGCACTGCCTGAGCTTTGCAGGTTGTAGCTGCTGTTGGCTGTGCTGCACTGAGGTGAACAATTAGTTCCACTGTAAAACAGAAGGTGATACAGTGCCTGCCAGGCAGTGAGAAACCCGCAGGTAAGACCCTCAATACCAACTGTTTTGTGATAAAACATTCTTAGAACATATTCTCTCAATATCAATCACCTTTAGAATAAATGACATTGCTGTAGGTAATGAGCACCAGAATACCTGGGGCTGTACAGGGACTGACCTAAACCCCCACATGCCTGTAAGAGGCTCTGTGCCTCCAGAGCTTTCTCTGAAAATGCTTATTGCTCCAGATGAATCGTGCATCACTGTCCACAAAATTCACAAGGACTTCTGTCCAAACTGCCTAAAATGCAGTTCTGTTTGACTGCTGCCCATGTGCCCTGGGACAACTTAATCTGTGCCATAGAGGTTATTTCACAATGTTCAGTAATTTTGAAATACCTGAAAGGGTTGGCCTACTCAAGCATCTCTGGTCAGACAGAGCTCTAACAGACAGTGCTAACACACAGCACAAGACAGCAAGAGCCAGTTTTTGAAGCATACCTGCAGGCTTCTTGATTCATTGGATTGATTCATCCTTACCCCCCTAATCTCCTGCCAGTTCCAGGCTCAATCCTCTTGGTTAGCAGTAGGCTCACAAAACTGGGGAGCTGAAACTTTTGACCACACTTTCAAGAAATTTGTAACACTCATTGTGAGTTATAGCATTGTTCACACCAACCTGATGTGCTGAAAGCAACAACAGTGGGATGAAGACCCTAAACACCAGGTCCGATAGGAAATCCCCACAACATCAGAAATGCTGTTTTGGTCTTAATTTTTATTTTGTCTTCTATTGAATACGCTTTCTTCGTTGCGTTATCTGAAGGGAACAGGTCTGCTTGCTGAACATAAAAGCAGATGATCCTTATCCTGGATCCATAGCTGAGGGTAACTGGGCACTGAATGTAAAGGGCCTTTCCTTCTGGTCATTGTATTTCTAGGAGTGTGCTGGAGTTTCAACAAAAGTGATTCTCTCTCCATGTCGTGTGACGGCTGGTCCTGAACTGATTTGACTGCAGTCAGAAGGATTAGCTTTTTTACATGTGTTGTTGCATGTCAGCCAAAATATTTTGTGTATTTTATCTGAAAGAGAAGAACAGTACTCAGCACTCAGTCGTTCTTATATGGCAACTGGAGAAGGGATTGCCTTTTCACAGGCTAAAGAGAAGAAGGGAAAATTACAGAAGTAAAGATTTTGTTCATGGGGGAGAGGAAGGGGAGAGGCTTGGAAAGGAGCAGGATGAAGGAAAGACAAACAGCAAGTACATATCCTACATAGGAATGGTAAAAGATTTTGAAGTCTTGGACATAATACCACCACCTATAGCCACAGATTGTAGTTAAGATGGTGTTGCATGGAGAGATAATTTCCACTAAAGGCCAAGGCTAACATTTTTGTCAGGCTGCTCTAATTGATTTTGTCACCTGACTGTTCTCTTCTGGAACCCTTCAGTTTGACCACACTCCCCACTTTGTCCTGCAAATCACTATGTGTATGTCAGGCCACAGGCATCGGGTGTAGTTCACACTGGCATTATGTTCAGTCAAAAAGACAGCATCACACTCAGCAAGGCACTGTGGCTGTCAGGATGGGGGCATTTATATATGGTACAATGATGCTCTTGTTGGCTCTGTGCATGACTGCTTATCAAAATCTCAGCAGTTCAGACCTGAAAATGCAGATGAACCACTGCAGTGATCACTAGGGTATGATGGATCACTAAGTATTGCAGAATGTAATTCCATATAATTATGATGCATTCAGGGAGCCAGCAGAAGGGCTGGTGTTTGTCAGCCATTCTGGCACAGCTCAACCTATTGCCCCTCTGGACGTTGACTTGGGAAATAGCCAGGGAGCAGAGGATCAAACAGCATATGGCTTTGCAGACTTTCCTGGGCTGCAGTAAACATCCCAGCCCTGAACAGCTGTGTCTTGTCTCTAACAAGATTACTTTTAAGAGACTGATACCTTCTGGACTGGATGAAAATCTGGAAATAAGCATTATGTTGTCAGGGCTTTGAGTACACCAAGAGCGTCTTCCCTGCTCCTTGGGGCTTGGTTGCCCATCCTCCACTGCAGCTCTGATTTGGTGCAGCTGTAGCCTTGAGTCAGGGTGCTGGGGACAGAGCTGTGTGAGGAGGAGTTATGGGAAGCCTCATGAGGGCCCTCCTGCTCTTTGCTTGGGAGCTGCATTAAAGCTCAGGCTTTCATCCATGAGGCTTGTCTTAGGTCTGCCTGTACCTGTCCATGTGCCTTGCTGATCCTGAACCACTGATTTGATTTACTGCCTTGACCTCACACCTGCTTCATCACTGCAGACATGTCTGGTAACCTTAAATACTGCCTCACCCTGCTCCCCAGTGTGGCACCTGCTCAGGTACTGTGGGACTGTGCCCTTCTGGGTGGGATCACTGCCCTACCTGCCTTGC
Source organism: Illadopsis cleaveri (assembly GCA_013399915.1). NCBI lineage: Eukaryota > Metazoa > Chordata > Aves > Passeriformes > Timaliidae > Illadopsis > Illadopsis cleaveri. Next base: position 260,170 of record VXBB01013576.1, on the reverse strand, counting down.
TATTGCCCTCAGCTCCTGGCTTCCTTCTCTTGTGGGGCAGCCCATGCTTGCTGCTTCCTGAGAGCTCCTATCCCAGAGCCATGAGCATAGTGCTTTGTGGAGAAGTTCCATGATAACCCATTGGCCATCACCTAGTGTCTGAAATCAGTACACGTGATGCAACTGAACAAAGCTCAGTGACAGTGGAGACACTGCTGGAGGCCAGCTGCTGGCCATGCAGTCCCTCAATGTACAGGACAGGACAGAACAGTGCCCTCAAATAGGAGGAGAGCAGGTAGGGAATGCCTGGTTCTCTCTGCAGGCTTCTGCTTCCCTCATGCTTCCCCAACTTTCAAGTTGAAAGCTTGTCTTGTAAGATTAAGGTTAATACTTACCACCACTACTGGGCAGAGCTGCTCATGAAGGGCTGGCTGCATGCTGGGAAATTGTGGCCTATATATGAGCAGACAAGTTAGGGACAGCACTTTTACTGTGGAGGCTAAAGGCCTTGTGGAGTAAGTGCCATGCGAGAGGACACCTCACACAGTGTCAGGAAGCTTCCAGCAGGATGTAAAGAACTTGCAGAGTGGGGATGGATGGAACAATGTCAGGTTGCCTGTCCAGCCACATGGACATCCCTGTTAAAACTAAGCCAGTTCTCTAGAGTAGGACAGCAACACCCCAAATACCAAGGTAATGGAAGCCTGTAGATCAGCCTGTCAGAGCCACACAGGCACAGATACCATGATCCTGCATAGTACACGAACAGGATATGTCCTTAACTATAAACACAGATTAGATTGGAGAGCACAGCTGTGCAGCATGACAGTGACCACCTATTACATTCACCACCTATTACCTATACACCACGTGTATGTGGCTGTGTAGGAATTCTGTATATTGGGTGTGCTATTATTATTATTAAAAGTCATAAAGGTTTTATTTTGTATATCCACAATACTAGAAGATGTCATCTCTGTTAAACAGTTTGGACATAAATGACCCAGTAATCTGTGTCAGCACTTGATTTAATTGCAAGGTGAGAGAAAAAGACTGAATAAATAAGTGCTGTTTTCTCATTGAAATCTAAAAAGATTATTTTTTGATTATAAAAGATTCACTCTGTGGTTTTCCTCGAGTGCTGTCGTATGTTTGTGCTTGAGGAAAAACGAGTTATTGGAAATCTATGCCAGGCTCCAGATAAGCAGTTGACTTTCCATCCATGATTTAATACCCACTGAACAGGCAAGAATGCTTCTTTGTTATTTCCTGGCAGTGAAAATATACTGTGTTAGGCATCTTTCCTATTCAGTTGTGGCAGCTTTTGCCTACCACTGTTCTTCCCCTGTAGTCTGCAGGCCCAAAGCAGTACAGTTTGGAAAAATTAAATTTCTCAAGAATTTTTCAAGAAGCAGCAAAATCAGTGCTTCTAACAATCAAGTGCAATAACTGGGCATGCTGTTTGCTGTCCTTCACTTATGAGTGATTCAGTTCCTTTCTTTTCTAATTCTGCTTTTATTTATGTATCTCTTCTGTCTCTGTTGATTTTAGTTGTTCTGTCCTTTGTGCTCCTTCTTTCCTGCTTATTAGCAAAACTCAACAAATCAAAAGAATGGGAATCACCTGATCTTCATGGCAGGTTTTTAATCCTCTTTTAAGAGAAAACTGGGCTCTATTTTCTGAGTAACTACAGTATTATGAAGGGAATTACAAAATTCCAGAATCATCCTTAAAGCAGCCTTACATATTTTAAGTTATTAAAAACAACATATTTTTTTCCCAACTATGTTTCAGCTAACTTTTTGATTAAATTTTGCTGTTCTCAAAGATGAAGGATGAAAAGAAACAGAAATGCCAGAGCCCTGAACAATTTCTCACTATTTGCAAGGATACACTTGGAACTTTCCTGGCTTGGATATTTATCCTGACTAGATGAGACATTTCAAATGGAGTCTATACAGCAACAGGACCATAAGAGCAAAGGAAGAGCTTCAGGGACTAAAAAAGATTCATAGCTCCACATCCCCAAGTGGGCTTCTGTTCGCCACAGTTGTTTTAAAAGTTTTTATTCCTTTATTTCAGTACAAAATTATAATTTCACTTTCTTCACAGCCTACAAAAAAATCGTGATTTAGTACAAAAGCAAGTGTATGTGTTAATGCAGCTACTGTCCTGTACAGAGTCCAAAGTTGCTAGTCTAGGGGACACAAATATACTCCAGAAAGCACAGTGCAGTTTGGCAAGTTAGTGAACTGCTGAAAACTGGCACTCACCATGAAAAACTACCAAATGGGGAAAAAATGGAGGAATGAGAGATTGGAAGAAAAAGTTGTGGAGGGAGTCCATAAAAAATTGAGAGAATAAAGAAAAATTGGCAACAACTGGGCCACAGCATAGAGCAACAATTTGGGCTACCTCTGTCGATTGCGATTCAGTAAAATAAGAGGCCGTGAATGAAAATAATTTATCATGAAAATAATACATCAAGTAATGCTGTTAGTAAGCAAACCAACACAGCATAAAAATGTATAGAGAGGTCACTAAGGACTCTCTTTTCCTTCTCATGCAAATGAAGCTTTTGGCTTGGAGATTGAATACTTTTTAATGAGATTTTATGAATTTATCTTTTTTCCTTATCTGGACACAACATCAGAAAAAATCAGTACTCTGTTCCACCCTCTATAAAATTCACTGAGGCATTCCTTTAATTATGTTTACATATGCTTATACTTGTGAGGCTGCTGTGTGAACCAGGCACCTGGCTGAAAAAAGGAAAATTGGAGAGAAGGGATGCTGAAGTTTTTACTTTGAACTGGATCCCTTTGCTGGTCTGATTCACATTACAGTCCTGCACCTTGTTGACATAGGGGTAGAAATTAATTAAGTCAGCACTGGTGCTGGAGACAGTATATCATCAGATCATTACCTCTCTGGAAAAAAACAAACCCATTACTTGTGGTGCAGTGTAGCTGCAAATTAAAGGTGTTAGGAAAACACGTAACTGAGGGGCAAATGAAAGGCAAATGTGAGAGGGACAGGAAATATGTGTATAGGGGGGAAAAGCATTTGGAAAACGCTGAGGGATAGGAAGAAGAGGTATAATATATGGTAGCAACACTTTGACCAACTCTCTGACCATCTTTATAGAACCTAATTAAAACTTTCAAATTTTGTATAGAACCTAATGAAAACTTTCAAATAATTTCTCTTATTTTCAGATTTTCTGCAATTACTGCTACAAGTTGCCAGTTTACCTCAGCAGAGCACAAGCATGGGCTAACACTTCCTGATAAAAATGAAACAGTTGTTTCCTATCAAAGCACAAAAAGCAAAGCAGCAGAGGAGAACCAACCAGCAGTTATTTACCAGCAGTTTGTTATCTATTTCAGTGCTCACAACCGTGTTCTCTTAGCCTGATAAACAGGGTGGCCTGCTGTTAACAAATATTGCCTGAAGCAAAACACTAAACAATCTAAAAGAACCTTTTATTCCTATTTTACATATTTATTTCCAAACAGTTCCTAACAGCTCCAGTCAGTGCATTAAGGTGCCCAGTCCTTACTGGCTGCACAAATCAGTCCTTCATGCTGACGCCAGCAGTATTGCCATGGTTACATGATTAGAGTGGCTTAATCTGGCAGGTGCCTTAGCAAAAGACCGAGTGCCAAAGCAATCCTAGCACATAATCTATACTTTTCCATCAAACAAATTCGTATATCACATGCTCTGTTGTCCATATCATGGTAGGGTGGGTTGTTTCTTGTTTGCTATTTGGTTTTTTTTTTCCTGTATAACAATGCTGTTCTCAAAATTTTACCACTTTTCACCTATAACATTGCAAACAATTTTCTAAAAGAAACCCCCTGTTTTCTCTACTCAAAGTTTGGTAGATCCAACAATCTCAGTAAAGATAACAACCAAGGAATAAAAAATGATTGCATAAACCACAAAAATTCAATGTGAAGTTTATATTTATAACTACATTTAGGGTTGGACTAAAAATCTGGAAAGATCCCATACCAGTTGAAGGCTGGGCAGCTATTACTTGTTTGAGGGGATTCCATACCAGTTGAAGGCTGGGCAGCTATTACTTGTTTGAGGGGATTCTTTGGGAGATGCAAAGGTCTGTATTTTTTTTTTTTAAAAAACTGATGATTTCAAAGCTGAGATCCAGAAGCTTTGGAGATAGATTCAGTTGTAAACAGTTGTGGTTGATACTACCAGAACTGCTCCATTGAGGTATGAGAATATTTGCCTACCAAGTATTCAGACTAAGTAATTCACATACAAATAGCAAAATGACTTCAAGCAAAGTGCCTTCTTGAGAGGAGAAAATATCAGAGAAATATAAGAAGTGAAAACGCAATGCACAGATCAAACTTTGGCAAGCAAGGAACTGCTAGCATTTTCTTAGGTGGAAGTGACTAGACTTCGTAAATCGCAAACTAATACAAAGCCTTAATACCTCAATTGGTATTATTTTAGCTGTAATTATAAAGATATTATAATTGTTACATGTGCTACATGCAAAACCTTCCTTTTGTTTCCTTCTGTTGGGTGAGGTACAATGTTAAAAGAGCAGAGAGGGAGTTTTCATTCTTTATACTTTCACACCGCTTGCCAAGATCCATTTTCTGATCTGAATATAGGACAGTGTAGTAGCTTATATAATACTTAAGGTATAAAAACACCTTGGAGTGTGTAGAAGTTTTATAGCTGTTTCGTAGATTCATTCATACTATTGCCCAGTATATTTTCTGTCTCACCTCCAAAAAACTTGATGTGTTGTTTTTCACAGCTTGTTTGCCATCTCCCCTTTCTCATGCTGATTTCACTGCTGCGTTGATGAAGCTTCAGTCCTCTGGTCTTTATACTGTAGCATTCAAGTTTAGAGATTCTGAAGCCTTCCTTAGAAGTGACTCAAGTAATTTTTTGCATTTGGAGAAGAAAGCTGAAAAGCCTTCAATATTTAAATAGAAGCATAAGTTTCAAGTGTAGTATAAAGGCTTCAGATCTCTTAACTTTATTCATCAATTAACATATCTGCAACAGCTGGGGTTTGATCCATATTTTCAGAGAACAGTAATGTTGCTGATACAGCACTTCCAGTTCAGTCACAGGAATACTGAAGTGGTTTTCAGAAGATAATTTAAAAAGCACTCAGTTGACAGGATGTTTCTTCAGGGAACCATTGATCGCATTTTCAAATTGCAACAGAGCCAGAGATTGTCTTCATTTTAATTTCAATATCAGGAATGCCTTAAGTGACGATCACAGCTAACCCATTTTAATGACAACCCTGAACATTTAGAAACTCTTATCTATTCAATGTACTTCTGTGCAGAGAAACAAGAACAGATGGATACTTCCTTAACACCTGCTGCTGTGGGAGTCTTCTAAAACACTTGCAAGTAAGAAATTATTACTGCCATAAAGTGTCTCTCAGTTTTATTTGTTTAGAGGATTTCTACAGAACATGCATACAATTTATTTTAGGTTTCTCAACTTAGTTGTTGCTTTTGGAAAGCTGAGGAAGGAGCACTTACTGAATGAAAGTTTATTTCTATGCTTCATAAAAAAAAGGTTTAGGATAATAGATTGGAGATTTACTGCAACCTGTTGTGTAAGGAGGTAGAAGAATGCACCTGGTACAGTACTCCAGCAGTGAAGGAACAGCTCCAGGAATAAAGAGCCCAGTCCTGCAAAGCAGGAGGAGTTCCATTGGAGAAGAGAGGGCTTTCTAGAGAAAACCATGGCATATTGAAACCTACTGCTTTTCTGACTAGGAACTGAAAGATGAAGTGCAGAAGTTTTGGCTCATAATTACCCTTAGAGCTCTCTATGGGTGATTTAAATGTTTCTTGGCTTCCACAAGTCTTCAAAAATAGAAAGACAAATTATTTCCTAGATTTGGAACACTGTTCTCTTCTGAAGTTATATGCATCAGTTTTGTTTGTTTTGTAGGTTTTCATATACAGCAAGAAATAACATGTGAGTTCAAAGGATCTGAAAGTGAAATGTTATTAAGGATTCTAATCCACCTAGATTATTTAATGGGTTTCATTTTCATTATGCTTAGTGGTCAGAAACTGCCCTAAAATAAATCTAGTTAATTGCAATAGGAGATACAACCCAAGTTGAAATACCAAAAGAAGACATCCATCTTTTGGAACAGATGTTGCAATAATGAATGCAGGTGATAAGAAATTTGTAAAATGGAGAGTATCTAACAGTATCTAATGCAGAAGGAAAGTGTTTCTTCCTGTCTAGGAAGCCATTGGGGATTGACCTTGTAGCACATCACTTTGATTCCATTTTATAGGTCCACAGACTTAAAACTTGAAATAACTATGCAAAGAGTTTACTCTGAGCTTTTGCATAATAGAGGTCACAATACTTCACCTGGTATTCTTGACCCATAATTTCTGACTGGGCCGGAGAACATCTCTTAGAAACACACAGAGTCATAATTTAAAGGCTTGACATTGTGATAAATTCTTAATTCCCAAGGTAAGTTGTTTTGATTGTAAATTGCCATCATGCTAAAATGATGTACATTATATTAGCTTGAATTGATATATTTGTCTTCCAAGTACAGAACTTTTTTATGTTGTCTTACTGATTCCACAGTTCTCTGATCTGTCTCATCCCACTGTACAAACAAATGAAATAACCACTGACTTTCCTGTTGCCTATACTTATTAAATGAAACTTTTTTAACTTCTTCTGGCTCTAAGGTCTGGATTTCCAAACCTTATGAAATTGAAAAAAGATTCTGAAGAAACTAAAAGTATTTGGTGTATATTTTTAAAGACTCGACAGAAGAAAATAATGTTATTTCTTACTCATCTCTGTAAGTAATGCCATCTATAAGCATAGAAATGTGCCTTTGTTAATTTATCTAAGGATCACAGCAATTAATTCAGACACTTTAGATATTAGGTTATCCTGCCAATTTACATGCATCTAAGATAAAACTTGTAATTTGTTTTGGCTCCTCTGTCTCCTGAACACAAAGATAAATTTGCTATATGTCTAGGACATGAATTCCAAGGGCTGAACTCTATCCGATGTTCAACGCACAAGTTTAGATAAACCATTTATCTACTCTGAATGATTAAAACCTGAATACATGACTTATGAGGAAAAGCATAATAGAACTGAGTGTGTTTAGCCTGGAACAGGCTTGGGAAGTTGTTGTCTACAAATGCCCATTGGGGGGTGTAGGGAAGATGAAGTTGAACTCTCCTTGAAGGTGCAGAGTGAAAGCGTGAGGCAGAGTCAGAGCTAACTGCTACAAAGGAATTTCTGGTAAAATATTAAGAGGGAAAAATCAATTACTCCTACTGAGGGTAGGCAGCCACAGATATCTCTACTGTTAAGAACGACCACCCTTAGAAATACTCAAAGCTCAAGTGAGTGATCTGATCAACCTGCCAGACCTACTCTGAAGGGTGACTCAGAGCAAGCAGATCTGTTCCAGAAAAATGTTCTTTCCAGTTTACATGACTCTGAGTCCATAACTAGCTAATTAGGTCTGCCGGCCTAACTCAGCAGTGTAACTGAAGCTATGCTGTAATTTAGGCTTGAAATGCAGACCTTTCTTTGCACAAGACCTTACATGATATTGGACAGGAACAGGGATTTTTATCAGGGTGCTGGTTCATACAAAGAAAAGGCTACTCAGCAGACAACAGGTGAATGTCCACCTCATCCAACCATCCACTGTGCTTGTCTTGGCCATCCCTGTCTCTCCTGCATGAACTAAACTACTTCACTTAACACCACAACCTGATATGATAAACTAGCATAAATTCCAGTTCTACACAATAGACAAGTTTTAGTCCTCATGCTAGACCATGCCATGATTTCCAGCAATGTAGTAGTAGCTCCTGCATAAAACACTGACTTTCCCCCAAGGCAGGTGGAGAGCAGACAGCTGAGAAGAAGCAGAACCATGGGCAAAACAAATTTCTGAATCAGCAGCCTTCTTTTTTGCTTTCATTGCAACTAAAATTGGTCCAAAGAGTTATGTTCTTGATGAAGCTACATGCTGTGCCAAAGCTAAATGTTATTGAGCTTGCTTATCAGACATGATAAGCAATGCAAGGTATATAATATAGTTAACAACTTAATTTGTACCTGTTGTGTTCAAAAGAATCATCCTATTATCTTTACTTAACATTCTTCTACACCCTGTTAAACTAATCCAGTGAAATACACATACATAAGAATTAGGCCTTTGATATGATCAGTAAATTAAATTAACTTGACTCCAGGAAGAAAAAGATAAGAAAATGCTTGTCCTTATGAGAAAGGTCACAAAAAAAAGAATAATAAGAATGCATGCTTAAAACCTGAATTTAAAGAAATAATGGCCAGAGGGATAAGTGGCCTGCCTTTTTTGTAGGTTTCTGACTGTTTGAAAGAAATCTTTTTCCTTAGCACTTTACTGTATTCAGATTAAGGACACTTTCTGATTATATGTTCTGATTTGATATGCCTTATGTGGAAAGATGACTGGGGGTAAAATTAGAGGCAACAGAGAAGTTATATTCACATCCTAACAGAAGTTATAATGGTACGGAAATTAGATGGTAAAATGCAGCTGCTGCTCCCTGGATGGAATGTGATCAGTATGTGATCAGCTCAAAACCTATTCCATGAAGATTCCCCACACACACAATCTGCACCTATAAGCACTGGCTGAGGGGATGGAATGGAGGGTGGAGCAGAGTGGAAACCCTGTGGCCAAGCTCTGTTGAAACCCTTGTAGGGAAGTGAACTCCATGGTACTTTGCAGCTGATAAATGCCACAGGAGCTGTCAGTCAGGGAGGTGGGAGCAGGTGCCTTGCTCTCAAGGCAGGAACTGTAGCGAAATTGCTCTCCTTGGATGAACTTGGTTTATTTTAACCTAATTGTAATACTAACACACAACTCCATCCCCAAGTTACCCACCCCAAGGTATGACCACCCCTCACTGAGGAAGTGTCTAAATTTTATTGACTATACCTTTAAGAGTGAAGCAAGGGAATTGTGCACCAATCAGCAACAAACGTCTGTATGACTAGAATTATTTAAGCTCCACCTAAACATAAAGAAATACTATAAAAATATGGTGAGGATGGGGAAAGTTAGGGAAGATTCCATAGTAACTGCTGGGATCAGTTGATGGGCTGAACCTGTCCTCTCATTCATAGGGAGAGGTAAGAACCACATTCTGTGTGTACTGAATACTTTTATTAGGGATTAGTTTGCATTGCTTTGAATATGTTTCTGCAGTCAAATACCATCACAAATAATCCTTGAACCTTAACCTGACACAATTTTATATTAACAAAGAGTGTTATTCTGTAAACTGTTGGTGTGAATCGTTCATGAGTGCTGGCAATCACTGGCAGAGAGGGGAAATACTGGAGCAGAGTGGAAGACTCACTGAGGAGTCTCCGTTATGGTGCCCGGGTGTGTTCCTAAATAAGTCAGTCAAACCAGCCTCCAATCCAGCAGGATTGCTCAGTGAAGGGTCCCCATAACAGGGCACTGACAGACTGGTTGAGCATGAGAGTCTTGGCTTTCCTGGAGCACTGACAGACAAATCAAACACTAAGGGTCAAGGAAATCTCCCTTTTTCATGTGACTCCTAAAATGATGCAATTTCATTGCAGAAACCAGACATACTCTATTGCAGCAAAAAATGAGAAATAAATGTGTTAATGGTTTAAACAACAGCTACGTTGGCCAGTAGGTTGTAAATATACACATTTTCTTTGCTCTTTTCCTCTCCAGTTTGAGGGTCACATCAAAGCCATGCCCCTGTATCAACAGGAGAAGTCAATACTTCAAACAATGGGGAAAACAGAAGATGAAACTGTGAATGTATGTGCAGTGTGGGTTGCTCAGCTAAGGCTGTGGATATGGAAGTAATGTCTTGCACAGGGATGATACCCTGGGAAAAAGTTGTTTTCTGAATTATATTCTATAAGGCAAACTTTTTGCCTTATAGAATATGTCTCCTGCTAATTACTCCAAGATCAATTATAATTGAGGAGATGGATGTGTAAAACTAATCTCAGAGGTTTTTACTGCTCTTTCCAAAAGCAACTGTTTCACCTCAGCTGTCAAAAGGTCCAATCTATAGGACCATCTGCTCACACAGCTAGAAGTTTTAACTGGTGCGAATATGTCCTGGAAAGGGCAGCTAAGTCAAAGTTGGGCAACTTGACTGGAAAAACAAACATTTTCTGCAGCAAATGAAATATTCACTAGTCTTAATGACTAGTACTGGCTGCAGTGAGGTTTGTCCAGTTAATTTCTTTGAAATATATTGGCTTCAAAAATAAACAAAAAATCTTTCTTCCGCTTTTTGAATGGATGCATCAGTCACCTGCTGGAATCCAGCCTGATCAAAGAAAGGCATAAACTTACTTAAACTGTCTTTTCAAGTGTCTTTGTAGACTGAGTGAGGTGTTTCATATTGTAAGTTAGTTTTTCTTTAACTGTGTATAATGATTTGTTATCATTCTTGGCAGGTGATAAAGTGATCACACCCAAGTAGCATTACCAGGAACCTTCTTTTGCTAGGACAGCTCACCCACACCTTCCAACAGTCTTGTTCAGTGACTCGCTCTGTTGCTACACAATTTCTCCCTTTCTCCTGAGAGCAGGGAACAGCAGTAGTTTCATCTTGGGCTATTTGTCTCAGAGCCCTTTGCAATTCTATTCCTACTCATCTGGTTCATCTCCATTTTCTTAATTGAAAACTGAGATTTTTTTTTCCACATATTGCATAATAGTGTGTAGGCTTGCCTTTCAAATCTATTGATATGATAAAAAATGAATTTGCAAGTAGTTTTATCAAAGATTCTGCAGCCATAACAAGACTTGTAACTGCATTACAACTGAAGGTGAGAAATGTGTGTATGTGTGTATGCATATACTTGTCTCTGTCTTCTCATACCATAACTTATTGTAAAACTTTGAGTGTTATTTATGTATCTACTTAAAGCACTGGAGTAATTACTGTAGAGAGAATTAAAAAAAAAAAACAAGGCAACACAAAACTTATAAATCTTGCTTTATGTTTGGGGGCTGTACTAAACATAATTTGCCACAAAGCTGCATCTTGTGTTTGCAGAGTGTTTATCAGCTTTCTCTATTTATAACAGATGGAACTAGAGCATTCTGAATGTTTCTATTAAACAGAAAATGGCACTGCAACATAAACACAATATTGTGGAAGTTTGGTCTTGCAAATTAAATTCTACAACCTGGCAGATAGCTTACAAAATCATCTTATCCTCTCTTTTGTAGAATTTAATATCAGCAGATATCCCTTGCCATGTGCCCAGTGAGGGCAACATTAGGAAAGGGAGGATAACATTGATATTCCACAAGGGTCATTCCGTGGATTTCATGAGGCGCTATCACATATTAAAAGAAATGAATGGACAAGCAACAATCTCTCCTTGTAGCTAAAGAAATCTCAGTCTGATTCTGATCCTTAGGCACTTATGTCCCACCATATTACTGGTTAAAATATATTTCCAAATTGACTATTTCTAAGTCAATAGACAAAATAGCAGCGTAATCACAACCATCCCACTCTGAAGAAATGGCCATTGCTGATCTTGCAAAAACATCCTCTTCCAATGAACAACATGTGCTTCCAGACCTCTGACTTTGGCCATCTTCATAGACTGGGTAATTGTTTACTCATGGGCATTTATGTAAGTCCTTCAGCTGGTAAGCATCTCCTTTTCCAATTTTCAACATATTTTCTTTTCTCAGAGGCTGAAGTGTCTTTCCTCCTGGGTTTCCATAATACCCTTCCTTGTTACAGATCTACCCAAGACTAGAGTTAGACAGTCATTCATTGCCCATAACTTCTGTCTTCATTTATTTCAAACAAACAAACAAACAAACAAACAAACAAACACCCCCAAAAACAAACTTCATGTGTGCAAATAAAACCACAGCACCATAAGGAATGCCAACTATACCAGTGAGTCAATGTGTTAAAATTCTCCCACCTCCATTAATTTATAACCCTCTTGAAAATTAGACCCACAGAGATGGCCACAATGTGGGACCATCATCTTTAGCTTTGCTCACATAAAAAGTTATATCAGAGTTTTTATCTTCAATCCCTTGCAGAAGTATTAACCTCAGATCCTATTCCCTTTACAGTCTGCAGCTCCTGAAGAGTCCATGCAGAGGCAGGTTTACCCTGAAGGACTGCAGTCCATGGAAGGGCACATGCTGCAGCAGAGGAAAATAACTGGAGGAAGGAGTGAGAAAGAGGCACTCTTATGGACTGGCTGCAATCCCCATTCTTTCTGCACCAGGCTGGGGGCAGGAGTGAGTTGGGAATGAAAAAAATGATGTGGAGCCTGAGAAAAGGGAGGATGAGGGTGGTGGGAAAGGGGTTTAGTTTTTGTTTATTTTTCTTATCATCCTACTCTGTTTTAATTGTTAATATTAACTAATTTTCTCCCAGTCATGTCTGTTTTGTCCACAACAGTTACTGGTGACCAATCTCCTTGCCCTCATCTTCACCCATGAGTTGTTTTCTTCTTATTTTTTCATCCTGTCCCACTGAGGAGGAGCAGGGAGAGAGCAGCTGGGTAGGAGATTGTTAGCCATGGCTAATCTACCATACCAGTGTATCATCTTTGTAGCATCTCTAATTTGATCTGTATCAAATGAGAGTATTCAAAAGGTCACAATTCTAGAAAAATATGTGCATGTAACTTCATATTCTCAAGCTAAGCACATGAAAGAATTCCCTTGCCACTTTGTGGGTAAAACTGGACATTCCAGAAAAAGACATGTATATATGTCTTATAATTTTTTAATTTCTCAAAAGTTATTCTTAGTAGTTTTCCTCATGTATCATTTTTAATTACAGAGAAGGAGTGGAAACTAATTCAAATTATCTTCTGAAACAACTTCTAAAAACTAATTCCTGATCTTCCTACACGTTCAATCTGTAAGATGTATGCGCAAAGTAGCATTTATCAAGATGTGAACACATAACCATAATGACATTAATGTCTTATCCAGGAGTCCCTGCTGGTTAAGCACTGCTGGGGCATCACACTTGCCAAGCAGAGCCAAAGCAGTCTCCTGTACCTTCCTGTTGCTTTCTACAACTCAGGCTCCCTGCCATTATCTCCTCCAATCAAGCATGATTACATACATGGCTTCAGCTGGCATTCTGACAAGTCAAGACATTTGGTAGTGACAAATATAAACCGTGCTCTTAAACTTGGAAATCAGTATGTAAGAGGTGGTATGGTTAAACTTTGGGACCAATATAAGCTGTATCCATATAACACAAGGAATACTGCAAGTGGTATTAGACATTTCAGCATCTATATTACATACCTTTAAACATTCCAAAATATATTTACAGTATCTGAAAGTGTTTCTAATGGATCTTATGCACATGCAGTGTTCAGCCAAGTGGATTAACCCCATAGAGGTTATGAACACATCTGATCCATAAAACTCAGCTTCCTCACTGACCTGTGTTTTGCCTTGTGACACCTAATCATTTGAGCTAGCAGATCTAAAATGTGCTTAATAGATTTGTAATTTTATCCTGAGTAAAGAATCAACTCAATCAAACTTCTATCCCGTTTCAGAATGGCATTTAAAAAATTTGTAAACTGAAAATCTGCTAAGACGGTTTTTATCAAAACAGTTGGGAATTATACTTCTTAAATTGCCTGTGGCTGTTTATAAGGTTTTTATAAAAAAACAGTTCCTCTGTATTTATGACAGTGGCTCATCTATTGCTACAAACCAAAGCAAAAAATTTCAACATAATGCTAAAAATCAAGTTAAAGTTTGTTGCTGATCTTCTTCAAAAAGGTTCTGAATTTGGGGTTAGAATATTCTCATGTCTTTTAATTTCATGTTTAATAACTCAGTTTTGCCTGTAAGAGTCTTTTCTTTCTGAAACTTGGCATGACATAACATGTTATTAATTGGCATTGTACATACACAAGTCTTGATCTTGTCAGTTGCCCCAAGTGCCATAAAAACATAAGGAAGGCAAATTTCTCAAATGAAAAGCTTAAATTTAAGGGGTTTTTCCCAATTCAGCTGTTATGCAGGAAGCTGAATGGCTTATAATTCTTAGGTCTTTAGCTGATATAGGGCCACAGATTTTAGAAGGCTGATGTGGTTAGCAAGGCCAGCTATTAATTTAAGCCAAGCAAGGAAGCAGTACAATTTCTGACTGTTTTACTAATGCCAGAAAGCAATGGAATCTTAGAGTAGGATAGTTCAGTTGGAAGGGACCTGAGACAATCATCCAGTCCAGCTGACTGACCAGTTCAGGACTGACCAAAAGTTAAAGCATGCTGTTAAGGACATTGTCTAAATGCCTCTTAAACACTGACAAGCTTGGGGCATAGACCACTTCTCTAGGAAGACTTCCAGCTTTTGACCATGCTCTCATAAAGAAATGCTTCCTAATGCAGTCTGAACCTCCTGTGGTGCAGGTTGAAACTATTCCTTTCTGTCCTACCATTGGGTCAGAGAGAGAAGCAATCAGAACATCCCTCTCCACTTCCCCTCCTCAGGAAGCTGCTCCAGAGCAGCTTCAGCCTCCTTCACTCCTCTCAGCCTCCTTCACTCCGAATTAGACAAACCTAAAGTCCCCAGTTGCTCCTCATAGGACTTGTGTTCTAAATTCAGATTAAGTGTTAATAGATGACCAGAGTTGAAATTACTGTGTGCATGTGTGTACACCAGAAGGAAAACATAGGAAACAGCAAGAGAATTAAGTCAGAGAGTTAATTAATTAATCCAAACGAGAGAATTCAGAGTAAAATGTCATCAGATGAAAGATGTATCTCCTGTGTTTCTTATTTTCCACCATATTCAGGCAAATAGGATTCCATGTACGTTTTTCAAAAATAAACAAGATTACAACAAAGACATTTCTGATTGCAAAATCAATTTCAGGGGAAAATAAACCAATCTGAAAGGTCTCAAACTGCTTAACTTCTCAAGCTATGTCTCTGTGGAATTGTGTCTTGCTATTCTTCTTATTATAGACTTGTAAGAGAAAAGGGTGTCATTTCCA
This sequence comes from Illadopsis cleaveri, assembly GCA_013399915.1. Taxonomy (NCBI): domain Eukaryota; kingdom Metazoa; phylum Chordata; class Aves; order Passeriformes; family Timaliidae; genus Illadopsis; species Illadopsis cleaveri. The sequence continues at coordinate 245,093 of VXBB01013576.1, read as the reverse complement.
AAATGTTATAGTTTGTGAGTTACAAACTGAAGGAAAAAACAAAAATATATTTGTGAGGCAATGAAAGATTATTGCACATTCCTTCAAAGGTAAAACATACAGTTTGTAATTTAAAAGTAAATTATTCTATATTTAAATGTTATATTTTTCTTATGAAGTGACTTACCCAAGCAAAACAGCAATGCTGATTTGTCGTAAGAAAGCCATTTTGCCATACAGAAATGGAATATTTTTCAGTTAGAGTTATTTTGATCATTCTGTGATATACCTATTTCTTCTTACATTATTATTTTTAACTGTTAAAAATAATCCTGTCAGTGGTAAAGGAATAGAACAACTTTTCAAAGTTTACCTTTCTGTTCTTATCAAGACCACATATTCAAAAAGAAAAAACACAAACTGCCCAATCTTCTTATGGCAAAACAGGAAGTGTTCTGGGCATTCTGATAGAACATGAGGAGGAAGCTTTGGTCCTTGCCCTGGTATTTTTAAACAAATACAGTTTAATGTAAAGCATTCCTGTTTGAGAAGCCTTGTCTGGAAATCAGTGCTCTCTTCCCTGTTGGGTGATTCCTTTATCCACAAACCTTTATTTAAGCTTTGCTTCTCTGCTTTTCCACATGGTCCTTGAATGCTGAGCTACACAATGGTGCATAAGTCATGATGTGATCATGTCTGAAAATCAGGGTATAGTGAGAGGATTTGGGCTGAGTCAAAGGAATGCCTGCCTGTGTGGGGATTGTAGTGGAGGATGAAGTAACAGGCAGGAATGCAGCACCACCAAATTAGAGTGAATAAGGGATTAGACCAAGTTAGAATGGATGGATGTGGGCAACATATCTGAATTTTAGCCTCATTTAAAAAGGATTTAGCTAGACTGCATTCTATCTGATCATGTCAGCATCCTTCAAATGTACCTATTGATGTAGATAGTCACTGCCTCCTTCCCACAGATAAAATCTTTTTACTATTTGCTGTACAGTAACAGCTGCCAAAAAGCAGGAGTGCCCCCAAAAGCCAGGTGATGGAGTGTGTGGCTTAGAGGCATTTCCAAGGCAGATTAACACTCCTAGAGTAAAACTGGCCCAGTTTAGACAAAGATTTTTCCTATGGAGTGTGGCAATGCAGCAAACAGTTGCAATACAGGAAAATAACACTGAGAAATCATCATTCAAATGTTACCAAGACAAATATCCCCTGTTGTGGCAGCTAGAGACCACAGAGCTCTAGATATGCTGTAGCAATTCTTCAGGGCCTCTGACAGTGGTAGGAAACAGCTCAGGAAAAAAATTACCATTGCAACTCTCAAGANTCTGACAGTGGTAGGAAACAGCTCTCACCTTTCCCTCAGGAAAAAAATTACTGCTGCAACTCCCAAGGCAACAGCTCCCAAGCATGCTGAGAGTGAGAAAATCCCTGTCTCTTTACATCTGCTCTTTCAGCTTTGCTCTTCAGAGGTTTCCTTTTGCATCAATGGTGAAAGGTAGGAATGACATTTAGATGTTCTGAGGTCTATGTGGAGCCCCTCACCCCTCCAGCACGGACATCTTGCACACTTCACATCACTCTGTTGTAAGTAAAACCTGGGACTCTACTTTTCAAGCACCACAAAGAGATGAAGGAAAGAGCCTGAGAGTGGACCTATGTTTCTTGATCAGTGGAACAGATCACAGCACTGCTTAGGAATGACAACACTCAGGCTCCAATTATTGTGCACTTTTGAAGAATCTTCTAATCAAAATTGTCTGTATACAACAAGCAGAAATTTGTTTTTTTCCTATTGCACAGTAAATCAGTACAAGCTTTTACTCTGTGTCTAAAACTGAAATAGAGTTTGATTTCAAACGCAAGATAGTAATGGAAACAAAACCCAGAGATATTCTTTGTGAAGACTGACAAATTTCAAAGAATGCAAAGCACAAACATTCCAAATACACAATTACATAAACTATTTCATTTTGCAATAAAACTCAGTAAAACATTAAATTTTTAATGCTCCTTTACCATAGAATATGCAAATCAACTTTTACAAGTCTACATCTTCCAACAATAGATGGCACTACAAATTCCTACATTCACCACAACATTAAATAATGTTTTAGCATTTTAACATTTGCAAAACTAATCATAACTGCCTAAGTAATATATGATGATCAACTTAGCTCTAAAACACTTACATAGATTTTTTTCTATCACAGCAAAATGGAAAGTTACGATAGAAGGAGCAATATCTCAAAAATATTTTACTACTTACACTGATTTATCTGAACTGAGAACTAGGAAAATATTCCACTATCAATTACAATGGTGTAAATCACAATGCTCAGTGTCAAATAACAAGAAGTTTCTGTTTATTAGCAGCCACAAGAACAAAGCCTGTTGTCTATTTATATGAGTAATAGGCTGAATTTTACGTTTCATTTAAAAAACAGCAAAGTAATTTTAGGCACAGGTCTTCCTTAGAAAAGTACAAAAGTCACTTTTAAATAGACACAGCGTGTTGGTGTTTATTTGTGCAACAGGAACACACCTGCTGCTTCAGGACAGGAACCACATGGGTTTCCTTCAACTGAGCCTCAGGAGCTGCTCATCACAAGGAGTACTGCAAAGACAGCATGGTATCTGAGAATGCTGCTGAAGCAAAGGAAGGATCTGGGCCCTGGTGTGCACACCTTAACACAGCCCCACGTAAGACAACCAGCCTGTTATTTACCAACCACAGAAGGCTATTAATCTTTGTATAAGATGATATATACACTACACTCCCTGTGCTCTTCAGCAAGGTGAAAGTAGGATTGAAATCAGCTGATTCGCAGCTGGTGAGAGAAAGAATAGGCACAGATTTAAAGGTTTGAAGTAGTGAACAGAACCAAGAGGACAATTGCGGCATGTATGGATTCATGTATCAGCAAATCACAAATCAGTCTTCTTGTGTCTGTGATTTCCACAATAGAACAAGTTCTTACTAGTATGTGGCTTATTGAAGTGTCTTCAGCAGACCAAAAGAAAAGGAGGAAAGAGACAGGAATGTGAACTTCACATCAAAGTGGATATGCTGGTATGAATATGCAGGTGTAAGAGAGGGGTAAGAGGTGTAAGGAGAACATGAGGATGACTGACCTCTGTCTAAACTGGAATAGCCCACTCCACAGACTACTTGCCATCAAATATCTTCCTTCCTATAGACCAGCATTGGCTCAGATCATCACTATCATTACAGAGCACTATAAGGAAACCCACTTTTAAAAGACTTTAGGCAATAAAAACCATGACTTCAGAAATGGGAAAAGCAGTGAGGGAGCAGTGTCTGCTTTGGCATTTGTGGTAGGTACAGTTTCAAGATACTTCTGCCATTATCCCCTCATTCAAGCATTGCCAAAGCACACTGTTGTGCATCAGTAGTTAACAACTGTTGAATCTCAGTGACAGACCCTCGGAGGGAAATGCTGTCAGGTAAGTCAGGGAGCCCTGCATGCACCTCTGGAATGTAGTCCTCCTTCTCTAAGTAATAAGAATAATCTGTTCCATGTACTGTGGCAAGTCTCCAAGCATCACGCAGGGCTGAGCTTTAGATGAAGTTGGCATATTTGAAACAGCCAGCCTAAGTCAGTCTCATTGTTTGCATCAACCGTCTCTAAACAGACCTTAGAAAAAACCATTCAATTTCTCGTTTAATATCTTCATTTTTAATTGGCTTGTTGCATTTTTTATATGCATTGAAATTCTAGTACACTAGCTCCTGTGGGAAAATAGTACTCAGCAATTTGAACTTGTTAGCTGCTCTGAACATAGGGGACCTGATTTTCATTTATCTTACAGCCGCTTTATATTGCTCAGGCAGTAAATTGCATTTACACCCAGTAAATGAGCAACCGGAGTAGTGTAAAGTAACTTTAGCATGAATGAGAATTAGACCCAAAGCCTTCCCAAGTTTTTATAGCAACTCTGTTATTCATCTCAATTGGTGAGATAGGGATTGATTGACAAACAAATAGCAACACGGTATTGCCTAGTTTGGAAGGAGAATTGAGCCAGGGATTAGAAAACCCCAATTCAGCGAAGGAAATCAGACTGGCTATTAAAAGCCTGAAGTCCAACAAAGCACTAAGGCCAGATGGTTTCAGCATACATTTTTACAATCAGCTAAGTATAAAAGATGAAATAGCTCCCCTGCTGGTTAAAGTATTTCAAAATTATTTACAGATGGGAATTAATGTTAATGAGTCATGTAGCTAACTCCCTACATACCATGCTGAAAATTTACCACCCTCAAGTTTAGTCCCAGCCAATGCACCAGAAAGTTTCATCATTTGAAAATAAAAATAGATTTTCCTTGTTTTACCACATATAACTAACCATTTCAGTTTCACATCTAAGAGGCTTAAACAGAAGTAGGATAATGAGGGACAGGGCTAGCACCAGAAATGTCCTCAACGTGAGGATTATTTTAATTGTAAATTCCCATGGCTGGAAGATTTACTCATAAAATATAACATGAAGCACGAGTGTGGTATGGAGAGGACTGATATTAAAGATATGTGCAAGAGTGGTTGAAGGGAACACAGAGCTCTCTCTCTCTCTGGGTGAGTGATTCAGAGCCGTGTTAGGGTCAAAATGCAGATTTCACCATTTGATGGTCCCATGGGGCAGCCACTCACATGATAAAAGTGCTAATGGGCCATCTGACTGCACGTGTCAGTGAAACACAGAATATTCTGCTCTTTTTGTCTGTATGTATTGGTTGTTTGCACAGACACAAATTATTAGATCTAACGCAACCAAAAATTTATAATAAACAATAAAGAAAACAGAAAAATCCCCCACTGTGGACTTTTAGTCAGCTTATATTAATGCAGATTTTCTCCTGTGTACAAATTTAAAGTCAAGCTTTTGCCTCACTAAGTGGCACAGGTGAAGGAGACTGGAATCTGAATGAGCAGTTTCAGATTTCTGTCCTCTCCACAGATAAAAATCTCCCTAATCATTGCACTCCCTTAACAGATTCATTTCTCTGAGGTACAGCTACCTTACAGTTTGATCTCTCTTCTCTCATTAAAAAGCAAACAATTTAAAAATACTCCTTGATCAAGGTCCTTTCAATTGCTCATTTTACAAATAGGCATAATCCAAAATGAATGAGACCAAGAATAAATTTCTGCCATTAGTCAAATATAATTACAGCCAGACAAATGATACTTTTTAATTTTAAAATTGCATTCAGGATCTGGGCTAGCACGGCAGGTTAACTCAGCACTCAACTTTCAGCTTTTCCTTTGTTTCACTTTGACTTTAATTACATTTATTTGCTCTGTAATAACAACTGACTAACCACTTCTGTATATGAAGAAACTACTATCAGGTACATTATTTCAATAGTCTGGGTTTAGAGGAAGATGAAGGCAGGTAAAGCTTCTGCAGAGGTCATCAAATGATCAACCTTTAGCCCTGGGGAGAGAAAACAAACAAAAACACTCAACTACCAGTGAAACAGGTTTTAGAAACACATCTTCAGAAAAGGTAAGAGGTTTCCTTGTGGTTATTCCTTGAATGACCTTCCCCTGACTTTGCCTTCACTTAGTTATTTTCCTTTTTAAATCATTCTCCAGCCTACTCAAATAGCCAATGCTGAAATATGTTTTATGCTCTCCAATACTGGACAGCTGTGGATTTTATTTTTTTTAGCTCCAGCAATGTCTAAAGTGCAGAAACCTTCCCCACCTCATCCTCTCACAAAAAATCCCCAAAAAAATACAACTCACCAAAAAACCAACAAAAAACAACAGCAAAACCCAAAACAAAAGCAGAGGGCCATGGCTGAAGGAAACAGGAGTTAGTTTTGCAGGGAACTCCTCATCTGGAGGACTTGTGTCAGCTCTGCTCTGTAAGAGGTTTCCACCATTTCCATCCCTTCTACATGGGCTGCTCTGTGACCGACTGCAGACCCACTGGGGTCCAAACTGGCAAAGCTTGGCTAACAGCTGATTCACTTGTGCTATGTTCACTTGTTAGTACTAGGGACTGTCACTGAGAAGCCTAGGGGCAATTCTCTAAATCCCAGTTTATTATCCAGATCATGAGAGGTAATTCCTGATGGCACCAGCACGCACAGAGCTATCAGCCAGCTGGCACTACCTGCATGGAATCACACAGGTGCCACACCTTGCACACAGTACATAAAGACACATTTCTCAGAGATATCCACTGCTGGTCAGTAATATGTACCCTAACTGTCATTAATGCTTACTTGCCTAAGTAAATAATAACAAACTCATACTAGCTGTTGGGAAAAGTCCATTTCTACATCTATGTTTTCTAAGCAACTTAGCTTAAACCTCTGCTCTGCCCTTGCAAGACCCCCACCTGGAATACTGTGTCCAAATCTGGAGTCCTCAGTACATGAAAGACATGGAGCTGTTAGAGAGAGTTCACAGGAAGGCCACAAAGGTTGTCAGCAGGCTGGAGTACCTCTACTATGAGTACAGGCTGAGAGAGCTGAGGCTGTTCAACCTGGAGAAGACAATGCTCTGAGGAGACCTTATAGCACCTTCCAGTACCTGAAGGGTATTCTGAAAAAGAAGGACAGTGAGTTTTTACATGGGCAGATATTGATGGGACAAGGAGAAATTGTTTTAATGGTTTTAAACTAAAATAAGAGGGATTTCAATTCAATGTGAAGAAGAAATTCTCTACTGTGAGGATAATGAGGGAGTGGAACAGCTTGGCCAGGGAAGCTCTGGATGTCCCATCATTGGAAGTGTTCAAGGTCAGGTCGGACTGGTCCCTGAGAAACCTGATTTAGTGGAAGGTGCCTCTGCCCATGGCATCCTTAACCTAATCCTTCCAACCCAAACTGTTCTATCATTCTGTGATTCTGGTTCTATGTACTCTGTCAAATCAAATACTGTCATCTCAGCAACTCCAAGATATTGTCTATTTTCTATGAGAGGAGATTTCCCCCAAAGTCATCTGAGTTAACTCTTTGTTGGCTGATATCTTATTTTTCACTGAAAACTTTTTCTCTTCTCCCTAGACTGAGAATTCCTTTCAGTTTCTTTTCTTTTGAACATTTTCATTATAAGGATGAGAAATAATGGGTATACAAATACTATAGCAGATATATTTCAGTCTTGACATGCTGAAACAGATACAGTTTGAAAGTGTAAATTGCTCTCTACAGTTTTCCTTAGTGCATATTAGAAGAAATTTAGATTGCAATATAAAGATTTAATAAACACATTAAGATGTAAAGACCATTACTTATTAAATTAAAACTGAGATAATGCAACAAACAAATTAAAAATATTGTTGCAAATAAATTGGCAAGTTGATGGTTATTTGATTTAGATTATCAAATTATTCCAACTATGAGTCAAACCCTGCTGTGAGGTTGAGACAAGAAAAAAGCAGATTTTTTTTTTCTAGTCCTGTATCAGGAAAGAAATTAGGTTTGGGTCTCAGTTTAATACAAATATTTTTTTCCCATTTTTTTGCATAGTAATAGGGATTTTCTGACAGCGATTCAACTGTCATGACTGCTTTCACAGAGTAATGCGTAAACTGGATATTTTCTAGCAAGTACAGAGACCAAATAAGATTCCTTAGCTACATTTTCACTGCTGTTTTCCCTTTTTCTTAAATGTCATAATTATTGTAGTAGCTATTCTTTTGCTTTTCTTATTACCTTCCCTATTGCACATAACAACATAAAAACTAAGCAACAGAAATAAAAGAGTGTTTACTACGACAGGTTTCTACACAACAGTTGCTCCAGAAAGCACTTCTATAACTTTGACAGCACTTACTCACATAAAAGACCAATTTGGGAGCTCATTTTAAGGTTTCAGAAAGTATTATCAAAAGGGTTTTTTTCACAAGCACATAAATTCATTCTTTGTGCTTTCATGAGCTGGCAGGACACGAATGGAGTATTCCCTTAACACAAGGCAGGAAAAAAAAGCAATAGGAGAATACACTTTTACTTTGTGGCCTACAGATCTTTGATGTATGCAGGTGCTGCATAGAAGAGCTGATACAGTACCTTGCTTAATTTTTTAACATCTGCACCCACATAATGGAACACAGAAGATTTGTCATATGTCACACCCAGCTCAGAGTTCTTGCCTTCTCTTGCAGAGTGTGCGGTATCCAAACGGAGGGTGAGACACTTCTTTTATCTGCTCTGTGTCCACCTTAGATGTGCCTTTGATCACTCCTGGAGGTGATTCTCATATGCAGTCTCTGATAATAGGAGCAGGCTTCTTAAATATCAGATTAAATAGCACAACCTTAATACTGGGCTGTATGGCCTACGTACAGTTAACATAATCCAGTCATATTTCCCACTTGATAGGCTTTAGGGCTGAGATCACTATAGGGTCACAAAGCCCCCCAACAACCACCCTTGGAAAAATTCTCTCTTCCATCTGCCAATGAGGTAAGCTCCAAAAATATAGCAGCTGAATTCTCTATTATCTGGGTTAAATCAAGACACACTAATGTCGATCCCCCAAAATATGATTAGTAGGAAATACAGTGCTGGGTTACTGAAGAAGCACCACTGAAGTCAGCCAGCATTCAGCATGAGATGGAGCTGAGAACAGAAGAGACTCGGACTCCTTGCTGTGCCCTGTAGCACCTTCTGATCAATGGTTTCTGGCACACGGCCGCAGATCTGAGCTGGCTCTGTCTGCTCCCAAAGTGCTGCCGAGGGAGTTAATAAGCCTCCTGGAATTCACTGCCCTGGGAGGAATGATGCACGGCCGTGAGGTTGGCTCGGTGGTGCTCAGCGGGGTACTGGGACTGAGCCAGAGCAAATGAGCCCGGCTGATTCTGCTGAGGGACAGTTAATTGCCTCTGAAACAGGCACCCCAGGACTCTCGGTTCACTCTGAGGAGCAGGCTCCGGCTTGTAGGAGTCATGAATTGATCAATCAGCCATGGAGAAGTAGCTAAAACTGCTTTTGACTTACTAGGGCTGACCCTGGAAGCAGTGCAGTTGTGATCAGGCAATGTTCTGTCTGAAGCGACAGCCTCTGCACAGAGCCAGCCCCTGTGCCCCGCTCTCCCTGCGGGAGTCACCCCCAGCTGGACACTCACCCACTTAACCCCCTGAGCATTAAGTGTGTCAGTTGCAAGCAAACCCCAGGCAGAAGAGGTGGCATAAGTGTTTCTACTCCTCTCATAACAAATAAACCATATTTGAATCATTCTTTAAAAATGACTAATGACCTCGTGAACACTCAACACTCACATTCATTCATCTTTTTATCAAGAGATGCCAAGTCATGCATACCCTTGCAGGAATGGAAATTAGGGAAATGTGTTGCAAGATTTTATCAATGAATATTTTCCTGATCTGCTCAGCAGAAACTGCTTCTACACCTTCTTACACTAATTTCTATTTAACATCACTTAAATGTGAGGTATTTCTTTAACAGACAGTTTCGCCCCCCTATTCCCTTCATGGTCTCTCTAGCACTTGCATTTACTGCAACTACTGGTAGCAAATTTAATCGAACTGCTGGCAGCAGTTTTTCAACAGAAAGACACCTGCTGCAAGATTCCTCTTCCCTGTTACCTTTCCACCTTTTCTCCTTATTGAAGAGGATGGCAATTTAGTAGTTTCCCCCATGCCTTGCAGTTCCTTCTCTAGGCCCCCTGCTGGACGTTATTACACCACCGTTACCTCTATGACATCGATTTCTGATGAATCTGCCTTAAAAACTGCGACTGTGATTCTATTTAGATGGAAGTCATTCTGCACCTGTAGTCTCATTGACATAAAATTCAGTTAATTTTGTATTATGATCAGAAACATGAAATAGATTTGATTTTGCAGAAAGTTGACATTTCAGCCAAGAGAGATGTATATTATACTGATTTATGTGATTAGGAAAAAACACTGTGAGATGTTTTTCCATTATGGTACTCATCTACAAGAGAGAGATTCCTTATTTGTATGAGCAGAGGGAAAGTGTTTTGACCTAGGAATGAAGAAAGTTGATTGTCCCCTCTTGCCATTGCTATGCTGTATGTCTGTGTACCTAGAAAGCTCATTGTATAGCTAAACCTCAGACTTTCCCTTAGAAAGCTGCTGTTACCTCCCAATTCATCATAAAGTGGCACTGCACACTAACTCTGAGCTAACATTTTGTCAGAGCTTGACAAGATCACTTTCTTTCAGGAGCCTCACTTCCTCAGGCAGAGTCCTCCTGGAATGAATGTGCAAACAGAATTGTGGACATTTGCTAGGAAGGCTAAAGAGCATCCAGACTGCTGATGGCCTGAGAAAATGAACCCTGTAGTCATATAAGAGGGATTTTCCCCCTCCAGTTTTCTTTTAGAAAATATGTTAAGTTATGTATCTCTTGGTTAGCTCTTAATTAATTAAAAGGCATAATCGGTCAGTGACGGCATCACACGCTAAGCACAGACACATGGCTGCCATTGGGGGATATATTTTTTGATCTCCTTTATAAAATCTTTACTTTGTTAGTATTTCACACTTTATTGGTACATCTTATCACATAGTGACAATATTGGAAGTTGAGGAATATATATATATAGGGCACTGGCATTTGAACAGCAAAGCAAATATTGTAAATATGTCTGTCTGCTTTTTACGCCAAAAAATCTGTCTGCTTCTTACACCACCTTCCATTCTAGACTATTTTGTTTTGTTACAACACTCCCACAAGTTTTCGCAGGCATCACAGAAAAATGTGGTCTTTCATTGTTTTCCATTTTGATTTGGTCAGTTTGGTCAGTTGGGGTTGGCTGTTCCTGGTCTGTGCACCTTCCCAACCTCCTGCCCAGCCTCAGCCTACTCACCTTAGGGGGAATGGGGAGGAGGTGAGAGACAAGAAACAAGAGAGGGCCTTGCTGCTGCAGGAGCACTTCTCCATAGCCATAGCCAACACACTGCTGTGTGATCCACACTGGTTTAGCCACAGATGCAAAGCACAGGGCCCTACAGGCTGCTGGAAGAACATTAACTCCACCCCAGTCAGACACACTACAGTGAGCTTCTTACTGACCTCTCTGGAAATGAAATCTCTTTTGGTGGGTCCCAAAGGATCTGATGTTTCCTCCTCCTTGTTACAACCGTACTAGGGCTGGCAAACATTAAATGTCTGCATCTGGATTTTCTTATTCACCCTGCCAATAGATGTAAATTACTTCACTTTAAAAAGAATAGTATATATTTTAAGCAATTTAATCCAAAGATAAAGATTTAAAAGTTTTCCCCAAGCCAAAATTATTAAAAATGAATACTTTGAATCTAGAGCTCTTCATTCATTTTAGGACTTCACTTTGTGCAGTCACCTGTCAAAGATAACTATTAAAAACTACAACATATTAAAAAAGAAAAGTTTGGAAGGAAATTTGTTCGATATGGCAAATAGTTCTTGGCAGTGAAAGAAAGAAGCTGTGATGTGAGCAATCCTCTTATTTTTGCTTGTTGTAATAAATGCCAACCTACAGATGGAATTCAAGGAGTAATTCAAGACTATTAAATTATCTACTTTTAAAAATGAATCAAGTAAGTCATCCCTTTTTAAAAGCTGTGAAAAAGAAATAGTATTTTTTTAAAACTTGCCAGTAGAAAAGGGGATAAGCAGGAAGTACAATTGATCTCATCTAAAATCTTATAGTTGAGAACATTTATTATGGCATAAGGCAGAAAGGGAGAGAGGCTTATAAATGAGATCCAACTGTCTCTCCAGATGCATTTTGCTGAAAGACTATTCAGAGTGAACCTTTAAAACTTGAATTTGGAAAGCATAAGCCATGCTAAAATAAATCTAAGCTGATATATTCATTTGTAACAAAATGAATGTGACACATCATGGCTATGACAATATGCAATTTCACCCTGAGAATTCAGTTTTCAGAGGTGATTTAATTTTCTTTAAAACATTATTGAAAACTACAAGACACGGATTAGAATAAATATCCTTGTCTCATATGAGTATTAATTTTGACAATGCTCACCCTACAACTAAGATACAATAGGCAAGCCCATTATTTGCTAAGTCATCTATGATGGAAAGGGTTGGTACATAATTATCTAAATGCTCAGTAGGATTATCACTGTAATGTTTAAAGACTCTGAGCAGGAGATAGGATAAAGGTTAGAAAAATTAGATGATTTTTAAATGCTTAATTAAATATTTTTTCAGACATTAACATAACCCAGAAGAAGGAAACTAAGTCAACCTACCACCCTCTGTAAAGTTTGTACATACAGTGTAAGGCATAGCAGAGCCAGACTGCAGTAAGAGGTATGTCCATGGTATGGAGCTGTTTGATAAATGCTGTTGCAGTGTTTGTCTTAGTCCCTAAACTGTGCCTGCTAAAGTCAGTGGGAGTTTTTTACTGCATCTACAGGCAATGAATAAAGCCTAGATTCTTTACATTTGCTTTTACAATGTGCTTGATATTCTCAAACACAGTGCTGTGTTCCCTGCAATAGTGTGTGTACACAAATGCACACAGACACACTTGCTATTGAGCCGTAGATGTGGGATAGAATTCTCTGCCTCCACATCCACATGCCTACCAGAATGGGTTACTGTGCATCTCTCACGTGTCAGGATGTACAGCCTTCATTATCCAAGCTGCATTAAAATCACAGCTCCCTCATTTTGATTTAGCAAACAAACCTGTGCCAGCTCTAAGCATGTAAGTAGTGCTGGTGAGTTAATGCTGCTTCTCATGTGATTGAACTTGAGCATGTGCTTAATTTCTTGATTTGGGGCCAGACCACTGAGAAAGAATGCTGTGAGAGGGAGCTGCAGGCAGGGGAGTGAGCCCTGCTAAGGCAGGCACCGCTCAGGTAGTAATGGCTTGGTTTAAAACTCTTTCTTTCCAACAGGCAAAAACTTTGAAGAAGCCCAAAGTTTTTGCGGCTGTTTGAAAGGATCTTCACAGTTCAAAATTCGAGGCAATAGGGGGAGCAAGGTGGCAGTACGGACTGGATATAAACCAGAAAAAAATAGGATCAGAAAGAACAAGAAGCATATAAGATATAGAAAAATGTCAAAACTAATAAGAGGAGATTTCAGCTACCCAGACACACAGGAACAGGGACACAATGAGAGAAATAAATCAAGCAACAGTCATGTACTATATCCTCAATGTATTAAAAGGTGGCAAAAAAGACAGAAGTTCTGACTTTCAACTGTGCAGGTGTTAGGAGGCAGAGGTGGAGGACTCACTAATGACCATAATCCAGTTGGATTCATTACTGCAGACTGAACCTACAAGAGGAATAAAAAAACCCCAAGGACTTTGAACGTAGAAGAATGGGGAAGTGCTGGAGGCAATCCAGTGGGTTAAGCGCCTAATGGGAGGTGTGGGAGGAGGGAAGGACACGGAGGAAATGGAAACTGTTCAGAAAGCAATTACAGCATATCCAAGGGTGGTACGTATTATCCAACAATATGTGCACTAGGATGAGAAAAAGACCATAGCAAATAAAAACAGGATTGAAAAAGATATTGAGAGATAAATAAAAAGGATACATAAGCAGCGTAAAATTTCAGGTGCAGAGGGAGAACAGAAAATTTATACAAATAATTTAAAATAAATGAACACAAGGATACAAAAAGTGCAAGCAGACAATGAAATTAAATTAGAAATAGGCTAATATCAGAGTATATCCCTAGAAGCTGTAACAAAACCTCTGCAGAGAAAGCAGGTGTTCAGGGTGAAACCAAAGCAGCATGATACCATGCACTGGTTCAAGCTCTGTTCGTCATGGCTGAGTTTGCCATTCCTGAAAGATTTAAAACAATAAAACAATTGGAAACACTTGTTCTTAGACAAAATTTTCTCCATTTACTACACTCTGGAAGAAAGACAGTCCTTCTATCCCCATCTCACAGCCACCTTTCCCAGCTCATCCCAGGTGAGTGAAAGGTAATCACATACCCTTAGCAGACACTGCAAGATGCTTGGGCAGTTGCTTCTTTCACTGCCATTCCACCTCCCTTTTTCACAAGCTGGCAATTAGAAATTATAGGAGGCAGTGGGTTTGAAGAGATCTTTTCAGTTCTAGACGGACTCATTTGTACTTTCAGGCCAGTTTGAGCAGTAAGATGGGGGAAACATACCTTGAGTGTAATTTTGGGTGTAATTTTTGGATAGGCAGTTTGCCTGAGCCAAAAACATCCCAAGAAGCATTCTGAAAAATGGTAACTACCTGCAAATAAGCTACCACACCAGAGAGTGCTCATCTCTATTACTTCAGATAGTTGATGTGGGTCCTTGTGAAGAACATCCTTTTAAAGACACTTTTGCTGTCTTCTCACTAACAACAGAGGAAATCTTTGCAGATCTTCCTCCCCAAGCCAGTCCTTGACCTCTTCCCTATCTCCCAGCTAACAATCTAATACTACCAGAATAAGACAAGGTAGCATGGTTTAGGTCAGAGGACTCGTATTATCTTGGCAGCATTATAACTTACAACATTAGCAACTACCATCTACTTTCACATCTACTTGGTAGAGTCTTACAGGACTTTATTAACTCATTTCCCACAAATGGAGCAATTGGCTTTTGAGCTGCCTAACGTGGTGTTCCTAGAGCCAACCTTTCCTTTGTTTTTTCTCCATGGCAACATGTTCGTCAGAAAGCTCTGGTTGTAATTTAAAAACAATTGGAAGAAGAAACAAAACAACAGAGAAATTGCCAGAAAAAGCACACTACCTCTAATATTAATCAGTGAAGTCCACAATAGAAAATCTTCTGCTAAAAGCAGAAACTACATCTCCCAATTTACTCCTGTATTTGAACCCCAGTAATAAACTGCACAGAACAGTGTTGTTACTTTAATTACTTCTGTTTAGATGTCTCATTTTGTGAGTAAATTTTATTGCATTTTTTTTCATTCAAGATTCGCTGTTGTTTTGGAAAGAAAAATACAAAACAACCAGAGCCAGTAAAAACGATGTTAAATGACAGATGGCCATTGGAGAAATGCTGTACAGTTTGAGGAACCAGTCCAGTCAATCAAATGCTGTATTTGGAAACAACAGATAGGAGGGCAGGTACTTCCTTATCACCATTTGTAGTGGAACTACAGCTGCAGCTCCAGTTTTGAGGTGTGCACACAGCACACAGTGGGATACAGAAACACAATAGTCAGAGAAGCCGCTTAAAGCCACAAGAGAAAGCGTGGACTGGTTTGACAAACATACAAAAAGCTCTTGATATTCATGAGATTCAGTAAGCACTGATACAAAACTTCTTCTGATACTTAACCCTTTATAACTTATGGTTGTTTTTGTTCTCACACTAGCCATGTGCTCACACTCCTGTGAGCTACTGGGGAAAAAGTCGAGAACCATATACAGCAGATACCATAAGGTACAACTTCTCCTGTATGGTATAATGCAGTAAGTTCCTTCATGGCAGCTCCTAAAATGAAGAAATATGTAAAATATATATAAAATACTTGGAGGTTTTTATTAGATTTGTTTAGTATTTTTCACAATATCAATGTTGCAACAACAGATTTCCTGTGCTCAGACATCTCTGAGTTCAGTCTGTTCTTTCAGAAAAAATAAGCATTTATCTCAGATTTGAGTTTTCTTTAAGACAAAACAAAACCTCAAAACAGCACAACCATCTCCATTTAGAATCCTAGGGTTAAGAAGAAATACAAACTTGTCCGTTATTGATGGTAATACTAAATTACTTTGTTCTTTTGGTTACACATAAAACGTTCACTGCAGTTGAAGATATCAGGGTCATCTTATGTATAGAGGAGCTGTTGCTCTTTATGCAATTTTCACGTGAAAAATATACAGATTTAACGGTATAACTTAACTCTATTAATCTCACTTAATCAGCACAAAACACACTTCACTAGAGATACCTCTGTCCTTTCTAATGTGAGTCTATAAACCAGTGTATGTATGGTTCATCCTTTATAATTCCAGTCAGTAGTACACATACTATATATAAATGTGCCTTGATTTTATTTGCTTTCAAGTTCTGCATCAGTGAGAATCTTCAATAACGGAAGTAAAGCACTTAAAGCTCTCTGCTCCCCTCTGCACCTTTCAGCAATAAATAAACAACACCCCAGTACTGAAGGTATGGCTAACCCTTTGCTCTAGCAGGAAACCTTATTTCAGTAGTTTCACACAGATCAAGTTAAAGGGTAAAGAATTAAATTACTAACTGCAATAACTTGTCCTTTTTTTTTTTTTTCGCACAACTCTCTTTTTTTTGCTACAAAATATTCTGAATTTCAGAACATGGAAAATCAGGATATTCGACATAACTTTTTATTTGAGGTTTTTTTAAAACAACTGGGTATACACTTTATTTCTTCAGAACAACAATAAAGGTATTGGAAAAAAAATACTTTGCTAAAACTGTAATTAAAAAAAAAATCTTTCCTAAAAGCTTTCTAAGGTGAACTAAATTACACTGGACATATATAAATAAAAAAGAGCAAAGAAGAACATGAACATATATTACTAGTGTAATTCATCAAAAACAGTTGACACTTCAATCTAATCCAGAAATGAAAACACAGAACTTTATAGAGTTATAGGAAGTAAGCAATTTAAACGTACCATGGCACAAGGTCATCTAACAATGAAGACAGGAAGATGTTCTCTTTTTATTCACTCTCCTTCACTCCTTTAATCCTTCTGAATCTATCAAGTACAGATTAATATAAATCTTTTTAACAGCCAGAGGTGATCTTGAAATCAGATAATTAATAATAGTGGTCCAAGTTTTGTATAGCAGGTCTGTCATTCCATTTTAATATAAAATGAAAGGATACTTTATGTAACTAAGCTATTATTCTGGGAAAGGTGTTTTTTTCCATAATAAAGTAATTTAGGTCTTAACTAATTATTTCATCATTTTAAAATGTAATTTTTTTTGGAAAATTCACTGAAATAGTTCATCTCTCTTAAACGGGTGCTGATGTGGAAAAAAACAATTCTCAGAATACACTCACTGCTGCTCATTCAAAACACTCACTTGCCGAGTCATTCCCACGTAGTTCACAGCTAAATGTATGAAGCCAAGGAAACGCATTCAATTTGCTTTGAAAGTAAACCTCCAAGGCAATTTCATAAGCAAAAATCATATTCATGTCATACAGATACTGTGGTTAAGTTTATGATTCCAATTTGGCCTGGAGAGCTTTCAATACTCTAGGAAAAAATACTTCACCAATCTATATGTAAATACTTCAGTAAAACCACTGAACAGTGATCAAGTTCAGTATTAATATCACAAATTAAAGAGGGCATCTGAAAACGTACTGTCTAGAAGAATGATCAGAGCTCATGCTGAAGAATAATCTGTGTTTTTAGCAGCCTATAAGCATGGCAAAAACTGTGGTGTTTCATTCATTAAGTCACAGTGTTGTATATAAAGAAAACACTAAATACTGAAATACAGCCGGTGGTTTCGTGGCAGCAGGGTGGGTAGCAGGCAATCACCTGGAAATGTCAGCCTAAAAAAAGTCATGGTAGGACTAGCAGACCTCTGTTGTACAGTTCAAATTGGCAATTAAATATACTTTTTGGGCTTGCATTTCTATTACATGTCATTAAACAAGAAAAAAAAAATCAACCAAGTAACTCAAATAACCTCTCAATTTCTAATTGATTGTCTTAGTGAAAGTGTATTTTTTTAAGCAGATGTGATGGCACACATTTGTTTGCCCCAGGGGAGAGTGGGAAGAGTTAGCCAAATATCCTTTTGAAGTCCTATGGAGGCGCCAAGAGAGTTGTACGGGAGGAAGGCACAACCATTTTCAATGTTTTAGGGTTTTTTAGCTCCAAGACACATATACTGTTGCTTGTTTACACCACTGGCCACCTCCATGTAGGCCAGCACTGCCCTAGGACTCAGCTTTCACACAGCTGCAGGGAGAGAAGTCAGCTGGAGTGGGCCAGTCCGTGGCAAGATCTCTCAACTATTCTTGCTCCTGCTTCTCTCCTTTGGCTTCACTGTCTTATATTGAGTCTTCTGGATGTGGGGACACAGATTCAGACAGTATAATTTCTCAAAGCAGCCCCTAAGTTGACGTGTAAATTAGCTACAAGACATATGGGGCAGGATTTAGGTCCAGACCATAGACACCAAAATAGAGGTGACCACCTATGCACTAGATACACAAGGTCTCACTTCACATAACAAAGGTTAATTTGGTACCCATGCAAAGCTGCTAAGTTTCATTTTAGATGGATGCCCTAAGGTCTCAAAGACATCAGCCAAAGGTTAGCAGATGTTATATAGAACTTATAGGAGATGCTCAGTTGGAATTCGTAATAGCAACTGGCATTAGAGCAGTATCCTACAGGTCTCAAATGACACTGCAGAGCCACAGCAATGTCACATTTCCCTGCCTTACTTCATAAACCTTGTCACTGCAAAACCTATTAACTAAGTTCTATTGCAGAAATAGCATAAACAGAAAAAAATCACTCTTCCATACACAATTCTTCATTGCTGGACCTTGTTGGACCAACCCAGCATAAAGAGCAGGAAGCACCTGAGTTCAATATGTGCACTGTCTGACAAGGCAATTTTCACACAGAGATTCATAGGGGAAAGGAGGGTGCTCCACTTTTCAGTGCAAGGTAATTCTCAAGTGGTTTTAAATTGCAAGGTGCTAAGAGTCAGAGACATTGTCCCTGAGAGATGAGCGGCCACATCTCTCACTGCTGTGCCAGCATGGAGGTGGGCACACAGGGAAGCACTCTGGGCTGCTCTGCCATTTGGGGGCTCACAAGAGACTTTGGTGCAGTAGGCACCAAAGAGGGGACAGGACATCTCTGCAACAACAACCAAGAACCAAAACTTAACAGACAAGTGTAAATTATGAAAAAAACATTTTTCTCTTGCTTTTCTTAACATATATCAATGAATTAGATATTCCTCTTAAAGCTGTTGTGCCTAGGCAGTAGATGTCTGCTGATTTCTGGTATGACACACGGAAGAAGTGAACTGGAGGAGGAGAAGGTCATCTGACCCATTTTTAAAAGAGTTATTCTGTATGCTGTGACCAACATGGGATTTGGCATGCAGTTAGGCTGAGTGGAAAGTAATAGAATGGCTATGGCAAAGCCAGAGGGTTAAAAGTAGCATAAAAGCCAATGAGTATATGCAAAGAAAGGAATGAAAGTTTCTGAATGTGCAGAAAGGAAATCTAAACTTCATATGAAAGTCTCGTGTTTGATATCATAATAATGAAGCAAACCCTAAGAGGCTGAAAATCTGCAGGAATCAAGTTGCCTTGCTTGAGTACAGTCAGCATAGGAGATCTCCTTTGGCTTAGGATCCATCAGCTGCAACCTTTTCTCTGCTTACTCTCTATTTCCCATGTGGCAAGGGAAAGGTAACAAAACACAGCTCAGAAGGTAAAAGAGTTTTCACCCACAGATACAAAGAGACAGGAAGGCTCATGTAGTCATCCTATGATGTGGGAGAAGAGGTCTCTGTTCTCTCAAAATTTGTATCTGATAAACAAAACCAGGAGACATGATGCCAGGAAGCACACTAAAGGTACTTACCACAAAGTACAAATTCTATTTACAATTACACTGTAACTGCTTTTAGCTGACTTCAATCTTTCCCAACTAGAATTCACTCAAACAATACATCATAGTACAAAATATTTTATAGATGCTATCTAGAATTGAAAATTGTGGCACCTACCCATGGCCAGGGTGCAAGGTATGTGCAATAGGAATGACCATTTGTCCTCATGAAAATTATTTGATTTCAATATGTTACAATAGTCTATGATGCTGCAAGTTTGTAATACTTTAAATAATGGCCCAAATCTGCCTATGGTTCCAGATCTTCATTTTGAACTCACTATTTTATAACAGTACAAAGGGAGTTTAAGTCAAGTTGTCAAGTGGTTGACAAAGCTGAAAATGAAATATCATAAGAAAATATGTCAGAGGTAGACCTTTCTGACCCAAACTTCTCTTCGGCCAGCAAAACAATTTGTCTCACCAGTCACTGTATGGGCTGCATCAATCGTACAGCTGATTTTTTTCTGGACTTGCATCAAACAATCTCAGCACACTGATCAGGACATTCTTAAATCTCTGTCCTTTCATGCTAAATCCAAAAGCTTCCTTTTCATGTGCACTCAACAAATAGACATTCATAACCTCAGAACATAAAAATATGATGGATTTTATCTTGAAGGACTTAGAATAATTAAATGCAACCAACTTGTTTCTGAAAGGTTTCCCTTCAGCTCTGCCTCAAGGATGTGACATATTTGCTGTTTTTCTCAGTTTTGATTTCTTTTGCTTTGTCAGAGAAAGCAATGCTGTTATACATCACACAAAATAGTGATGCAGTAGGGAGAGATGAGTGACAAAATCCAGCAGAGAAAAAGAGTTCAAATAAAAGTTTTCCTATCTTAATCCCTACAGGGTTGTGCCAATAACATAAAAAATGTTAAGACTTGGCAGATGCTATTATCCAGGATTTGCTTTCCTTAGAGAATAAAAATAAATTTCTTACCTCAGAAAGGCATGAGCAGTCAACAAAAAAACTCATCATCATTAGGAATGCAAATTCAGGGTAAATTTATCCAATGATTTTACCAGAGAAAAACTGTGAAAGTCAAAGTCTGGAAGTGAAAGATCCAACATCCATACTGCTGTCCATCATTGTTCATTTTTTACATGCATTTTATTTCACCTTATGCCCTGTGTAATTCTGTGGTATCTGCCCTCACTGTATCCAACAACACTCTAAACACTTAAAATGTGCCTTTTTTTTTTTTTTTTTAATTTCCCTGCTTGTAGAAGTAGTTTGACTATTTAATGCTCCTACACATATTAAAAATTAGAACAATTAGGTGAAGGGTTTTTTTAAAATTTTCTGTTCTAAACACAATAATATGCATGGCTCATCTCATGGGAAGAGTGGTAAGTACAGGGTGCTATCAGGTAGCCTTGGCAGCACTGGGCCAGCACGGCTAGCAAGGGACTGGCAGCATGAGGCACAGCTAACACCATCACCACCATATTGGCTCATTCTGAATCAGTGCTTCCCAGTAATCCCAAATCATTTCAAACTGTGAGTGCAAATGATTGCAGAAGAAGGAGCTGTTTGCACACACATACACAGAGCACACAGGGGAAAAAACTACAAATTGTTATTGTTCTTTAGGAATTAATTATGGCTATTTTGTTTTTCTCATCTCTATCAAATAGCAATACTATTTATTGTGTCATTTGATTCATGATCGTGCTTGTCAAGTCCAGGCAGATGCCCAAGCTAATAAAAATTCCAAATAACAAGTAAAATATATGCAATATCAGTTTTTAAAAGCTAGACACTCTTCCTTCAGAGTAATTGCTCTACTCGAGATCTCATTTTGATAGGCTATAATAGCTGAATAAACAAAACCAACTAGATTAAAATTTGATCATGCAGACAGCAGTAGATCATGATTACATTATTTAGTGATGGAAGGATTGTTTCAAAGAAAAATATGAAGACTTATCAGATACAAAACCCCATACCAAGTAAACACTATTTGTAAATACAAAGTAAATACTTTTATAAAACAGCAGAGAGATCCATTTAATCATTGGCATATAGCTGCCTCTGTAAATTCTGGGTAAGTTAAGGTCATAAAATCAATTATATTACTGTTAATATCCCAGTTCCCACTGTTATTTCCTGATATTCCAATTTCTGTCAGCTACATTGAAATTCAAGGCTATATACATGGCACCCACACTTAGTTCTTGTGGATGAATACTGGTACTTGAAGCCAGGTCCTTTTGGTCACCAGAATACGGAAAAGCTGATGGAGACCAAAGATAAAGAGATACTGCTGAGAAGATGGAGCCTCCGGATAACTGAATGAGGGGACAAAAGCAGTGTAAGGATTATGTTGATAATAGATCTCAGCCAGATGTTCACTGACTTTTTCTGCCTTTTAAAAGCAGTGAAGCTTGCCTAAGTGAGACATTTTCAATAGTACTACTGTACCTTGGGGATTCTGAATAAAACTGCTGCTTGCAAATGTTGTGTACTTGAATTTTTTTCCCCTAAGAATGACAAATTTAGTAGTTACTCATTTTTATTTCTAGCCTTTACTTCATATTTTGTTAGGTTTCTTACAACTCCTTTCCATCTACTACAGCAGTCTACATGTATAAGCAATTGTCCCTTGACAGGAGGAGAATGAAGCATCTTCAATCCCAGTTTTCTGCTTTGCTGGGATTCAGAGACACTATCATGAATAAACATACTACCCTGATGGGAAGTATTGAGTTCAAAACTGTAAAGAGAATCTGAGTTTTATTTTAATGTCATCATGGTTCATAGGAAAAAAACCTAAAACAGTCGAGCGCAATGTTCACAGAGCCCTGTGTAGGTAACAGAGCAGAAATGGTGCTATTTAAAGAACAGATTGTCTTCTACAATGGGCCAGTGTTTACCTGTTGATACCTGCTGTGACACACCATGTCTTGTTTTTATTGACCATCCAAACATATAAAATGGCTTTTCTTGTGTGGAAGACAGGGCTTCCTGGGAGCATGGAGGCCTCTCTAGAAGCTTTGTTTGCCACTCATTTCCTTCATTGTATGGGCATGTTCATCCTACTTGGTTGCACTGATGTCTGGATGTGTCCTGCTTTCACCCATTCAAAGCATTCACTTTCTTCTCTCATAACAGCTTTCAGATTTCCTCCCAAATCAGAGATGCCATCCCCAGTTACCTGCAACATGTTGGAATTCATCAGATGAATCTGCCAGTGAATCTATGGTACCTGCCACTTACCCTTGATGAGGTCACATCTGGACCATTGAGATCCTCAGTGCAAGACAGGGATTTGCTGGAATGAGTTCAGTGAAAGAAAACAAATAAGTTTAAGGACTGGAGCATCTTTCATATCCCAGACTATTCTGTGACTCTGTGAATCAGTCAAGTTCCTTGTGTTACAGACTCCCAGGAGAACTGACACTGAACTAAATTAAGAGTTTTACAAAAATATGGTAAGGTTTCTCTGAAATTCTAAGTTTTCTATCTTTTTTAAAGTACAGTAAATTGTAACTGACATCAACAGAAATGCAAATCTTGTGTGTAAAGGTATATGCATGACAGATAAAACCAGCTAAACTAGATGTGAGTCCTCTTTTCCCATATAGGCATCAGTATTTTTGACAGATATCCTAAATCTTTTTTTTTTAATTGGCTATTATCAAACAGAAGCAATTTATCTCTTTTGTAAGGTTAGGCAAATAATCCATTCAGAATTAACATGCAGCTTCTATCCTCAAGAATATTTTGTAGGAAATTATTTTAAAATAAGATTCAAATCTTTATAATTAGGAAGGGCAAATATATTAATAAGAATAAAGAGATACATTTCTAATCTCCAGGTTATGCAAATTACTCTGTGATTTTTGTCATTTACTTCAGAAACAGCAGAACAATGCAGTTTTTTCACATGCATGACAATCCTTCTCATTTGTGTGCTTGACACATTGCAACTGGTTATTTTTTCTTACACAGCAAACTTTAATGGTATTGAGACTGTAAGTGCATATCTTTCATTTAAATACATTCACACTTTTAAAAACTCAATGTTTATAAATATTTTTCTTTACAAATAACCTTTATAGAACTCTCAAAACTAAGCCCATTATTGTTTGAAATATTTGTTAGATACATAATTACAGGTAATTGAGGGGATGACTTTGCTTCAGAAAAAAACCTGTATTTCCTTTTTGGCTTTGCTATTTCTTGTCCACATGCCAAATAGCAAATATGTTTGAACCCTGTAGCTAACAGACACATTAAATACATTTTTACATCTAGGAGAGAACTTTTACATCTAGGAGAGAACTGTACAAATTCAGACAGTTTGCTATTGCCTCTCTTCACACAGCTAGCATAAGGAAGAAGCACTTGCTAACACCAGAACTGTGCAATCATGGCTATTGCATAGTGTATGTACAGCACACTGAGACTCTCCCTGTGCTCAGCTGAGGGATTAGACAGGGCATACCCAGACTATACAGTGCAGCAGCCAACAGAGAGTCCTAAGGCGGCTAAAAACAAGACCAGGGCAAGTGACTTGCTAACACAGCCTCACTGTTTCAAATAAGCAGTTCCTTTGTGTAGATACGGGAGCTCTACAGGCTCCCTGATTCCCTGTTTTTTTCACTCAGAACGGGTTCCAGCACCTCTCATACTACCTACCTGATGCTGAGGGGAGCATCCTGGAAAATGATTCATAGGTTAAGAGACAGGAAAGGAATTTTCCCAGGGACCTGCAGGTAGCAGAGCAAGGAATTCTGTAGGGCTGTGGGCAGGGGAATTGAACCGCAGTGGGGAGGGATAATCTGTATCCCAAGCTGTGCAAACAGGTGATACAGAAGAAACACATGGGTGTTAGGAATCCTTTCAGACTTAAAACTGAAACTGTGACTGTAATGAAACCTGGGCTGCTTCGGCATTTTCTTCTTGCACTATGTCCCCAACTTCAACCACTGCCTTCTAAGCACCATCCTATTCCCTGTCTTTGTCACTTGTTTTTTGTGTGCCTTCACTGTGTTTCTTTTATCAGCTCTCCAACAGCATTTCCTCCTCAAATCTACTATTTCAAAAAGCAAAAAAAAAAAATGAAAAGCAGCACAGTTCCCATGCCGCTGCTTCCTAAAACTTACCAAGACCTCATGTCAATAAGCTTACATCAATTTCCGTATTTGATGTCCACAATTCCTTTGGCTTCAGTAACTCCATTTTACATACCCAAGACCACACCTATGTACTGAAGCAGCTGACTAATTTGCACTATTATAAGGAAATGTGATTTTAAACTTTTCAAACGGAACTGATCTCGTGCAAAGATAGAAATATTGGAAAGCTTCCTCCTGTGAGGACTTATTGGGGACTCACAACATGGGAGGGTACATTCTGTCAGCAATATCACTTTCCTGTAGTCAGTGTCAGAAACCTTCATTACAGTCACAGCTAATAGGCAGTATTTCTTCACACTGAAGGAGTACACAATTCTGCTTCTTAACAGCAAGGTATGGTGGAAAGAAAAAGAATCCCAAATAAAGGAATATTTTCTATATTCTTTGTCACAGAGCTTCAGCACATGTGCCAGTGTCAAGACCCACATCAGAGCAGCATGCGCCATATACACTAGGTCCAGAAATCCGTACTGGAACAGGTAATAGGTTGCCCAGGCATAGCAGCCATGGTCTGTGTATGCTTTTTCCAATCATATGAATATAAGGGGCTAGAACAGCTTCTCTTCCGCTAAAAATCTGTTTTCAGTCTCTTTTCAGTATCAGTGGAACAGGGTGACCTGACAGTAATCAAGTAGTGTCTTTGAAGTAGGCTGAGCTCTGCTTGTTTTTTTCACAGAGGCTTTTAAGACAACACTGACCAGTAACAGCTTTTGTCTCATTCTGACTGCATAAAGCAAAGTAGAAAAGGTGGCAATATTTATGTCACTCAAGACATCAGTGTTTGTGGGCTTCCTTTACTCATCTTCTCCAAATCCTCATTGATCTTATGTCATTGTCTCAGAAAGTCAATAGGCCATTGCTAGTCAGAACAAGTAGCAATTGCACCTAAAAACAATTAATCTTGTGAATGTCTTAAAATGCCTTGGGAATCATGGCTCAGATGAACTTTAAAAAGGAAGAGGGGTCATCTGAATTGCAACGGCATCATTAATTAGTATCAATAGCTTGTATTATTTTTTATTAATAAAATAACTGTAATGCTCTTAAGTGACTAATCATTTTGTCAATAGTCAGATAAACACATTAACCAAGCGGCATATTCTGGCATAGTTTTACTTGAAATATTTTCTTCCTTAAGTCTGTATTTGTAATATTGCTGATTGTTTAATGAAATACCTTCAACTCACTACCTGTTATACTCACTACATTCTATTTACTCACTGCATAATTACAAAGAGTAACAAGGGGATGCCACTTTCAAGGCTAAAGAAACTTAATGCCTGCGGTGCTACTACACCAGAAGTATCTTTGCATCTCTTTTAGACAGGGGAAAAAGTTACGGATAGTCAGTCAGTGACAGATAGTCAGTAAGTGACCATGTCTAATTTTGTCTTATGGGTGTGGTGTGTCAGCAGTGGTTAATAGCCAAACTCCCACCCAGCTGCTCACTCAGCCCCCTGCTCAGCTGGATAAGGGAGAAAATACAATTAGGAGTCTCATGGGTTGAGATGAGGACAGGAAAATTGTCCCCCAGTTACTATCACAGGCAAAACAGATTTGACTAGTGGAAAATTAATTTAATATTTTAACAATTGAATAGAATGGTAAGAAACAAAGACAAAAGTAAAAAACACTTTTAAAAAGTAAAAACCTCCATCCTAAATCTGCCTTTTTTGCAGGTTCCACATCACTCCTTCATTCCCAGCTCCTTTCTCTCTTCCTCCCCCTAGAGTAATGCAGAGGATGGGGAGTGGGGGGTTGGAGTCAGTCTATAAAATCTCCACTTCGTCACTCCTTCCTCCTCACACTTTCCCCAAGCCTGGGGAAAGAGACCCCATGGTCTCTTCCAGGGGCTGCAAGAGAACCTCTTCTCCTGCCCTGGGGCACCTTTATTTTTCTCTCCTCCTTCTCTCATTTTGGTGTTTTCAGGACTGTTTCTCTAATGTTTTCCCCTCAATCCTCACTGCATGTGCAGCATTTGGTCCATTTTAAAATACCTTTTCCCTGAGGTGCCACTCTTACGGCTTCAGGGCCCAGAACTGGCTGTGTCCAGCATGGGGCAGCCCTGGACACTCCTTGCAGTGGCTGCCCTGCAGCCCCTGATGCCAGCACCCCACCATGGATACCCAGTACAGAATGAGACTCGTGTACATCAAGATTTAGAAAATTTTTCTTTGTTGTTGTAAACTTCTGGTGGAAATGAAGCCTAGCAGACCAAAGGCAAGAGCTCCATCTGATGGAGACCACCCTGCCACAAAGGCCACCTTACCGTGCTCTCCTGCTGAACCTGGAACACTTTTATACCTGGGACTACAGGAAACAGCTTTTCAATCTCTGTGACTCAGGTCCTTCTTCAGGTTCTTCCTCCTTCAATTAATTCTCCACATTTTGAATTTCTTAGTTCTGCCCCTCACCCCACACCTGATTCTTACCAACTGCTCTACTACTGAACTTTTGTAATTAATTTTACAGTATGAAAAACTGTAGAAACCAGCTCAGAATCAGGAGATTTGCAGCAACTGACTATGCTTATTACCTACAGAAATATAAATGCCCAAGGAAGATAAAATTCTCATCATAATAATGAAGAAAATGTGAGAGAATGTAATTTTCAAATTCCAGCACTTATTAACTAAACAATTCAAGTGGGGGAATTGAAATTTACATGAAATAATTAGAAATAGTAAGTATTCTTGAAACTCTCAAAATACATTTTTAGTGTGAAAAGTTCATGCATCCCCATGCAATATTATTATGAAAAATTGATTTCAATATTAAAATCCTATCAGTCCAATGCATATGTCATTTTTGTTGCTGTAATATAGATTTTCACAATGATCAATTCCCAATTATTAGCCTGAAAAGCATCTCAACAGACAGAAGTAGAGATGAATACCTCATTGCTATAGAGCCAACATCAAGTACTTTAGTCATTTTTTTCCTTTTCCTTCAAAGGAGGAAATTAAACATCTGCTCATAAGATTTAGTGATCCTTCAAAAAACAAAGTCATTAGAATGAGTGACACATGATCAAAAAAGTGTATTTCGAGTGTCAGAGCAGTTAATAAGCTGTTGGACTTTGAGATATTAAAACAATAAATTTAAGATACAAATTCAAGAACAAGAAAAGCTGTGAAGTGGTAGGCAAGTTCTCTATAGCATTCCATTTATTTGCTTTATGACAGTGAATGTACATTACAGTTCAAATCAAAATCCATAATGGAGACAAAGGGAAAAAAAGGTGGGGGAGTGGGACACTGTTTTAGGGGACATGTTGTAAGAGGCACCAGATAAAGTGAGGAAGAAGTAAAAAACAGAATTAAGATGTCAGACTTTACCTTTGTCATTTTACTTCTGTCTTCCTTCATCTTATTGCTTGTACTTAACTGCTGGAGTAAAGGTTAATCTTTGAAGTTTGAATACATAAAATCCAGCTTTCCTTTTTC
>VXBB01013576.1:175581-208763 GCA_013399915.1 Illadopsis cleaveri | reverse complement strand
ATACCATTGGCCTTCTTGACCACAAGAACACACTGCTGACCCATGGACAGACTATTGTCTACCTGGGCCCCCAGGTCCTTCTCCATAGAGCTGCCTTCCAGCACATCAGCCCCCAGCCCATACTGGGGCTTGGGGTAATTCCTCCCCAGGTGCAGAACTCTGAACTTGCCTTTGCTGGACTTCATTGGATTCTCCTCTGCCCAACTCTCCAGCCTGTCTCCCACTGAATGGCGGAACAGCTTTCTGGCGTGTCAGCCACTCCTCCCACTTCTGTATCATCTGCAAACTTGCTGAGGGTGTGCTCTGTCCCTTCATCCAAGTCTTTGATGAATATGTTGAACAGAGGTGACCCAGTACTGAGCACTGAGGTTCACTGGTAAGTTACAGGCCTTCAAACTAGACTCTGTGTCCCTGACCACAGCCCTCTGAGACCTACCATTCAGCCAGTCCTCAATCCCCCTCACTGTCCCCTCGTCAAATCCACACTTCCTTAGCTGTGCACAAGCACACACACATTTACAGATCCCCTGAGAACTTGCATGGCCCCTCTGCCCACCTGGCACTCCTTCCCACATCTTGTCCCCCTTACTCATCCCACAGGCCCCTGACTGACTGGCTGGTCCCGCTGGATGCTCACTGCACACATGCAGCACTCACACATTTGTCCCATGGGTGTCCCACACTCAAGAGGTTCCCCCAAATACCAGCACAGACTTCCTCCCAACCTGATAACCCTGCCTGCACCCAGGGCCTCCTACTCCCTGGCTGGTTTAGCTTGGAGTTTGCCAGGCAGTGCACATCCCCTGCACATACACATGGTTTAGGGCAGGTATGGCACTTAGAACTGAGCCTTTACTCATCCACAGATTCAGTGTGTGGCTCCTGAGAAGTCATTTGAGCTACTTTAGTCCTCAGTTCTTTTTCTCCAAGGTGGTGGTGAGCCCTCCTACTTCGTTGTGCTGTTCTAAAGAACAGAGCACTCAAGTTTAGAGGTAGTCAGACATCTAAATAACAAGGCCTAAAAAAAAAAGAGAATACCTTGATGAATATACTGAACAAAAGCTCCTTTCAAAGCAAAAGGAAGGAACAGAGAAGATTAAAAAGGCACCTCTTTGAAGAGGTTCAAAGCACAGAAGAGGAGGAGGGAATTCCTTTCACCCAGCCTCAGTCAGGTACCCACATTAGCAGGACATCGCGGAGGTAAAAGAGAATCAACTTCCATGATGCTCAGAAGGCAATTTATGTAATGTGTCATTACTTGATAGAGATATTTTATCAACTACATCTACAGGGAGAAGCCTTCCCTGGCCCAGGCATTCACTGATTACCATGGCTGGACTGCACACACAGACCAACTCTTTATCTACCTCTGGGTACTCATAGAAAAGAAATGCACATTTGGGGAAGACAGACGCGGTATATTTCAGTTGTTCCCTTATCTAGAAAGCTGGGAACGACATTAAAATTAACACACTAGAGAGGCATAAACACAGCCTTTGTGATCGGTTTTTACAGCCTCCACTTGCTTTTTTAGAGTCATCATGGACCTGTATCTGAGCAAAAACTGAATTGGGTCCTACATCCCATTCCAGTTATGTATTCATATCCTTCACATTTAGAAAACCTAAGAAAACAAAATACTTCCAAGAATTTCTATTCTTAGTCTATATTGCCTTTGTCTATGCACATAGCTAAACATAAGTTAGGAGCACTGAGAAAAGCACAGGGACCACCACCCACCTGTGAAGAATATGAGATCACACAAAATCAAAGAATCAGAATGCTTAGGGTTGGAAAGGGCCCACTGGAGGTCATCTAGTCCAACCTTCCTGTTCAGACAGGGTGTCCTAGAGCTTGTTACTTAGGATTGTATCTAGATGATTCTTGACTATCTCCATGAGGGAGATTCCCTCTATGGGCTATCTGTTCCAGTGCTCGGTCACCTGCACAGTAAAAAAAGTTTTAACTCATATTCAGGTGGAACTTTCTGCACATTGCCTCGTCCTATTGCCTAGTACCACTGAGAAGAGCCTCTTGATGTCCTCCCTTCAGATACACACCTGATAGGCCTGGCTCTTAACCATTCTCTAGCTCTTTTGGCTGACTGCTCAGTCTGGTCTGTGCTTTTCAGTTTGTGAGTTGTCTAGGATTTCTCTTCCTCCTGAAAGAGATTTAGGAACTACCTCATGGAATGACAGGAGGCCTTGGTGATTAGTCTCCTTACTTAGCCAGTATGCTTCTCCTAAAAAAACACTATATTCTCAGCCACTTGACAGCACATGGATGTAAAGACATTTAAACTTTTTAGGATTCTTCTTAGACTTTTTATACCACATTGCTAGTCTTCACTTCCACTTTTACTGCTCTCAGCTAATTTTCTGCTGAACACTAACAGCAAGCAGGTGTAATAAGAAGAAATAGAAGAGGGCTCACAAAACATATGGACTACATTTTACAAAATTTTTAATAATTTGGTGTGTATGTCTAAATTATGCATACAGAAACTAATACAAGGTAACAGACTGTGTGCAACACTAATACCTGACTTGTACTGCACAGCAGGCATTTGATTAATGAATTAACTGCATATTTCAAGTTTTCAGTGTCTAGTTTTGAAAATTTAGCCCATACATCCATTTACTACACGTAACAGCAATGAGTAAACCACTTTTACTCTTGTTTATTTAAATGGTACTTATCTAAGTAAAATAGACAGACATTTGGACAACAGGAAAATGGCTGTTTTAGTTCCTTTTCTCTCTATCTAGAGACATATATTCCATAAAGCAAAAACAAAAACTACAAAAAACATTTAACATACTGGAGTATAAAGTGCCCTCAGTAAGGGAAAAAAAAAACAACAAAAAAACCAAACTCATAGACAGTTTGTTTATGACTAGAAGAGTGTAAACACACATCTATTTTATTTAACTTGCTAATCCTCTGACACAACTTGTGATATGTGTGATCAGCAGGCTTCAAGTTCATTTCACCATAGAAATATCTTCGTTTTCCTTAGGGGTATTGACAGCTGGTAGCAGTCAAAGCCATCTAGCTGCCAGTACCTCATTTAAAGGGAATGACATTAAGCTACAGAAATGAAAATAACTTTAATTCACTGTATTGGACTGTTCATCTCAACGAAAAAAATGCAAACTCTCTTGGGAATGGAGACATTTAGACCCTTTTTTCTGGAAAGGGTTTTGTACATTAATCAGTACTTCAGAGGTGAGCGGCACAGGATATTACTTGTTCCTTAGCAGGCCTCAGGTATAAGGCAGCTATGTCTATCATAATCCACTTTGGAAATGTTGTCTTCAAGCTCAACATTAGGATGCAGTCTACTTCAGAATTAGCACAATTGATTTATTTGTGGTCTTTCAAACAAAGGCAACACATTTTTCAGAAAATCACACTTTCAAAACAAATCACCTCTCTGGATTTTCACCTCATTCATGGCAAGTCAAGTCATCCCATAATGTGCTGGACTGCTGGAGCAGAGTCCCAGGTGATTTCTTTCCTTGTATCTTGTCTTCTCTGATTCTCAAAGAAGGAAAGTTGTCATAGTCAAGATGGCCACTGCACTCAAAGTGCTTCAATATAAACTTCAGATGGCCACAAGTATCAGCATATTATCTAGAAGCCTTCATACCTTTTCTATGTAGCAATCCTACAGGCAATTCTCCACAGCTCTGGCTCTTTCTCTCCTTCTTCCCTCTTCCTTCCTTCTGCAGTTCCAGCTCACTGCTTCCTGTCCCTAACACAGCCACCTAACCCTGTTGGTCCCTCACACAGCCTCCTCTCCCTTCCTCCTCACAGCATGGCCAGCAGACTCCAAGTGACTCCCTACTAACTCACTCTTTTATCACACCCAGCTGTGAGGGCAAGGCTGTTCCCACTTTTTGGTAAATAACACAGCTGCAATATATGGGAGGCAGGATTGCCTTCAGCACTATCAGTCCTCCCACAGAAAGTCAAGCCAAAAAGGTTTTTAATGACAGAGAAGGTGAAAAAACTTTTCCTAAAAATTTCAAGTGGTATCAAGCTTTCTCAGCATCTTGTCCTGACTTTGAAAAATGTTAGGGGCTTAGTCTCCTAACTCAGTGTACATTAAATATCCTGGAACTACCAAATGCCTTTCCAGCAATTCCCAGCTTCTCCCAGTGTCAAGTTTTGATATAGCGCAACTCCCTAGAAAAGTGAAAAAGAAAAACTGAATGTCCCAGTACCCTAGAGAACTTTATTTATTGCTGTACTGATGAACTAACAGGAACCAGTGATGGGACTGGCACAATATTTTTCTATGTCATCCCTTGTAACTTCTGCAGAGTACTGGGGTCAATTTTGCTTCTTACTCTGCATGTTAGCAATTGTCCTGGTTACCATAGTGTGAGCAGGTCTGTACCAAAATTTCAATCTATCATATGCTTATCATCTTTCTTGTCCTTTAAGTCTCTAGTTTCCGAGCATTGTAGGCTCCTTAAGCATAAATTGGTCCTCCTGGATTCAGGAATCTCAGGAAATGATAGCTATGTCATGCTTTTATGCATTAATTCTGAATCTTCAGCTCTGTGTTCCAGTTTCCAATTTCACTCAGGATTTTTATCAGATGTCTCTTCTTTCCTGGCATTACACATTTGGCTTCTGCATAAGGGACTCGTATATTTTCAGATTTTTTTTTACATTCATCCTTCATTTCACATTTGTGTGGAAGGCCCCATCCTCAGTCCGGCTTCATAGTGTGTTGACATGATGAAGTTACTTAACAATTAGCTTGAGTTAATTGAAGACTATGAAGCATAACAAGTGACAGAACCAGATATAGTTAGAAGTAAAGGACATCATGATTGTCTTCCTCTTCCTTCATTGCTTAGATGACAAATGTAAGCATTACTTAATTTTTTTGCTCATCTCTTTCACAACCCATGTGAAAATTCTAGTGGTCTTTTACATGTCCTATTTTTCAACTCATATTATTTCCTCTACCATTTACTCACAATACGTGTGTTCAGCAGTCACATCAGGGCAAAGCACTTAGATGATATCTTATTTATTCAGTGACAAGTGCCAAATGTTTCTGCATAATAAAACACGCATACAGTTCATTCTTTGGCTCTCTAATTCAAACCCAGTTATTATAACAGCAGATCCTAATTCCTCACATTTCTTTCTCTCTTTAACATGACATGCTTAATACAGTACAAAACTATTTATTTAAAATAATATTTAAAAAGTTGACTATATCCCCTATTTCATATAAATTGAATAACCTACTGATTAGGTTACCCAGATGATGAACTGTATTAAAATTCCACACTGAAAGAGATGCACAACACTACAAAATACCCAAAGCTATGTATTGTCTTGTACCAAAACAGACAGAAGTCCAGTTATGGGGGCTGCAGTGAAGCGCTGCAGAACTCAAATTGACTCAAGTTGTTTCCATGGATTATACTATGAAAGAATGTATCCAGCAAAACCTTGGAGTAGGGAAGAGCTGGTATTGCTATCTACTCACTACTAGAATAAACAGCTCCATTGATCCAGAAAACTGACTACATTTCTTTCAGCTATAAAAATTAATCAAAATTTTATCTGTACTCCTTTACACTTTTCTTTGCCATTTTTCCTCATATCTGTATGTCTTTCCAAACTTATTTTGCAACAACAAGTTAATTTTTGCACACAGGATTAGAAGGCATGCATAGAACAGTTAAATAATGGGTACTAATTTTTTTCCAGTTCCATTTCTGGTCCATTTTCTTGGTATTGTAGAAGATCTTTGTACAGTTTTCCTAAACTGACTATTGCAGCAGTCAAAGCCTAGGTAAATCAAGACTAGAGAGATAAAAAAAATGTCATTAGTGCAGCTGTTTATTATTTTTCCCTTGAGGTGACACCAGATACAGAACCCTTGCAGCTTAAAACTGAACCAAGGTATATACTGCAGCAGATTGCCCATCTGGTGTGACTTCCAAGTATTAAAATCTTCTGCAGGCTATCAGCACAAGGACCAGTCAAAATCTTTGCAATTGCCCAGACATCTTATTTCACACTACACAGAGTTGTGTGATCTCCAATTAAGATGTTCAGAATCACCATTATTAGCTTGTGATGAATGTTGATCATATCATCCAACCACAACAGTTCTGCATTTCAGCTGTAACCGTCCAGCTAATATGCAGTTACTGAAACAAGGTTGTCTGTGATCCCAAATATTATAGAAAATCAAGAACTGCCATTTACAGAGTGTGAAATCAAACGACTTTCTAGACTCTGTTGAACACTGTCACTGTAGATTAATGTGATACAACTCCTAAGTGATTGCAAAGCCACGATTTACATAAGACTGAATCTGAATGAATATAGCTTGTATAATCTCCTAGTTTAAAATAAATGGTTATACAGTGACAACTTTGATTTTAGATACGCAGATAATTTTTCTCTATTTCCACCTAAAACATAAATGGATAATTATATCCATCCCCACCTCCTCTCAGAAGCCATGCTAGTAGATATGGGGATAAAACATTCAATTATGAGATTGTGGACATGTATAGTTCAAAGCTAGAAAATATGACAAGTCTGAAAATTGTATTGAACAATGCAAATTATAAAGTATGGATTATTTACTAAATATGGTGAACATTTAGAAATTACAACAGGTACTTAGTTACTTGTAATCCTATTTGAAGAGTGGAAAGTATGGAAAGCAAGCATTGTTTATTCTGATATATCTGTTCTGGTGAATTTTCTCACGTAGACACAGGCAGAAACTAACAAAGAAGGTCTAGAAATCAAATAGAGTTTAGGAGTTCTAGTCTTTGCATGTAACAGAGGTATCAAACTCTGTGTATTAATCAAGACATTTATTACTGTAAAATGCCAGAGCTGTTTCGAATGGAAAAAAACCCCAATGCCCCAAGAGCTTGCTGTCTCTTTGTGGAAGACAGACAGGAGATGCAGACTAAATCAGGAGCAACACATAACAATGAGAAAGGCTGTATTTAATTCTTCACTTCTGTGAGCAGATTGGCAAAGGAGAATTCTAAAGAAAGATTTAAGAAATAATAATTAAATTGTTTGCAGATGCTCACATATGACTTCTTCATAGACTGAATGCCATCTGGGGAGAAGGCACAAAGGCACCTGTTTAGAAAGCTAACAAATTAATGATGGGACTGCTGTCATGTACCGATTAGAGAGTTAATTTATTCACATTGCAAAAGTTTCCAAGGTTGAATGCAAAGCTCTGCAAGTGAGAAAAAACCCCCAATATATTGTAGGAGAAAAGAAGAAGAAGAAAAAAAAAGACAAAACAGAAAGATGGAATAGATTTCATCATGAAAATGTTTTAGAACACTTAGGTTAGTAGCAGCATTAATTCTTTTAATCACTATCCAAGTAATTCTGTACAACAGGAAAGTACATTTGCAACTTAACATTTCCCACAGTTTTTGAAGTCGTTTAATATCCATAATAATAACAGCCTGCAGAAAAAGGAGTAAGGGAACTAGTCATTAAACCTTTCAGGGGAAAAAAATCTGTCTTCAGTTTTCAGACTATCAAAAACTATTTTCAAAGATGTGTGGAATAATCACCTTGGAAGTGTGATTATTCAAGATTTTATTCTCTGAGGATCACAAAAGAATTTTATTGTTAATTCCAAGTAGTCATTAACATTGCTATTTAAATATATCTGTGATTCTGAATTAATATGAATATGTATAATAAAATCTATTGAAAGTGAGTGAATTTATTGACTGAAAATTGCTGAAATCCCCAGAACAGTTTGAGAGAATGAGATTTACCTCACCTGCCTTCAGCATTTAAATGTACTCTTCTGGTCTAAACCAGGTATCAAAGCATCTTCTATAGTCAGTGAAGACATAGAAGGATCTCCAGAGGTTCTTCTTTCCATTGGTTTTAAATTCATATTTTAAGAGTGCATGAATTGCTTTTTGCTGATGTTAGTTTTTCTTCACTAGATAAAAGTGAGAACTTCAGTTAAGTGCTAACTCTCTAATCATAGAAAGAGCCTAGTTTAACTCTTTACTGATTACATTGTCCTTAGCCAGAGGATCACCTCTACACATAAATGCTACAAAACTCCCACATATTTTGTTTCACAGAACTATAGTACTTTGAAATACTTTCTAATTTTAGTTATATTGTCACTCATTCCCAGTATTGTTACTGACTTGTGACATGAAGGGCCACAGGGAAGTCACATCCCCTAAGCAGAACTTGGAGTAATCATTACAGGGACAAGGAGTCTCAGAATGAGTAATACCATTGTCGGCTGGGTGGAGGGTGGATGAGTCAAGCCCATGATATGCCAAAGCAATGCACTTTGTTTGGGATCCTTACATGCCAGCGCTCGGTTGTCAGTACCATTCCATACCTAAGCTTGCCTGCTGCATTTGCTGATGAGCTCTGCCCTGCTCTTGCTCCTGTGCACGCTGTTCTTCCGAAAATACTCTTTCCTGGTACTCTATTCTTATTTCCCGCAAAAAATGAAAAAGAGTTGACAACAATACTGCTTTATATCATGTATATTTTGAACCACCTTTAGGGCAACATTCTTTCTTTTTCCATGTTGTAGTTCATATAAGAAAGCTGCTTGAAAATATGTATCATCCACCCAAATGCTGTATCTGGATTATCACATTTGGGCTGCCTTTATTAATCTCCCAGTATCCTGCAAGCCTGTGCAGACAGATCTTCATATTCCCTCTCTTTAAACGGGACAAAAAGAGGTCTTTGCTGGTGCTTTTCTAAATGGAAAACCTGCATCTATCCACAATGTCCAGATTTGAAGCTCACAAAACATATGGTAAATAACAATTTTATGAGCACTTAGTGGGGTATAGTGATTGACTTCTTGATGACTTCCTGCTTGATTTTAAATCTTGTCAAAGGCTTTCATTATGTCTTTGAGGAGACTTCCTCTTCATTGGTACCAGCATGATTGTTCAATACAAGGGGAAATGAACTCATGAATGAAATGAAAATGAAAACAAATACAGTTTTGTAGACCCATGGGGATAAGGAATTACATTACTTTTCAGATACTAATAGGCACACTTATAATGATGGAATATTTTTCTCCCAGATTAAGGGTGGCTGTAGAAGTAACAAACAAATCTCTTGAGCCTCATGAGGACATTCACGGGATGCACACACATGATGGATTCCTGTGTGTATCACACCCAAGGAAAGAAGACAGACTTTCACTCTGCCAGATATGAACCCTGTTGATCCCGCTCTGTATGGAACTCCCAAGCTTCTCATGTTTCATCACTATGGATACACCAAATCATCACCAGACCCTTGTTACAGTCCCTGGAACTGCTCCTTACCCTGATTTTTGGCCTGACTTCCTCAGACTTGTTTCATCATCACAGTCACCTGATAGTCTGGACTATTGGCTAAACCTGGCTTTCACCTCTGGGCTGGTCTTTCTTGCCTCGGCTGGGGTCAGTGGGATGGGCCCTGGCTAGCAAGGCCTCTGGTCCTGCTTGCCATGGTATCTCCCTCAGAACCACATCCCTTAGGGAAAGCTGGTTCTCACCATGCCTTGACACTTAAGCAGAGGCTGATTCTGCTCTCTCTAAATTTTCCATTTATAAGGTAACAGAAAAAATGTTAACTGGCCTCTGCTTTTCTTGCAAACACACCTTGGTTTCATAAGTGTCCATTCTGGTTAGGCTGCCATACAATGGACAAAAACCACCTTGAAACCCTATTGCCTACCACCAGCTGAGGGGCAATCCTGTAATTGTTACAATGCAATTTCTTTCACTTGCCTCCCTCCCCTCAAAAACATAGCTGAGAGCTAATTGCATCTCTAGGTCCTACAAGATAACCTCTGTATCACAATCCAACATAACCACCTCTCCATCTCTGCAGATATACTTTGTAAAAATAAGTGAAAGCGTTCATTTTCCTTAACCAACAACTTTCAATCATTATAACATAGGTGAAGGAAGATGGAAACTTAGGAAGCTTGTTCTGATTCACACTGTCATAAAACTGCCACTTAAGAAACTTCCTAGAAAAAAACCCTAACCTTAGCTGTGCTGCACTGGAAGAGTACTTGTGATGCAAAGTACACCCTCCAATTACGTTCTTCATCATCCTATTTGACAAGAGATGAAGCTACTATTTAACATAAGAAAGACAGTGCATTGCACTCTGTAGAAATTTATGACTATGTGTGTTAAAAAGCCATTAAAAATCAGGTTTTCCATTGAAACTTGCCAAAGAACAGAGCATCAAAAAATAATATGCAGTTAGGATAGCAACAGAGTGACTTCTGTTACCCACAACATGGCTGATTATGTTTCATATAGAATGTATTTCAGGAATTTCCCCAAATGATATATATTGTTTTCTTAAAACAAGAGGAAACTTTTTTCTTAATCCACACGTACAATACTCATTGTAACGGAATATTAAGTTGCAGTAACCATAATATGATTATATCCACTACTCCTGCAAGAGGAAAAAGTAGATTGAGAAACTTAAAGATGGATTAGAATAAGAAAAATCAGTCAGAGAGAAATAAAAGCTATATAAACAAATTATAGTCAATTTTGAGACTTCTGCAATACATAACCAATGCATAAAAAGCATTATATATGCACATACATATATGTGTTTATCTCTCTTTCCCTCCCTCTCTCTCTCTTAAAACGATACATCTGTCAAAAGAAAATAAGGGATTTCTGAAAGCAAACTGTATCATGCCCTAGTAGAAAGTAATATAAATTATCACAAGGAAAAATGAAAGACAGAATCTTAGAAGGAAATTTGGAAAGTGAATCATAAAAAATACAGAAGTATATTAAAAAAAGAAAGCTATGAGGAATTTGGAGAGTTATCAAGAAGTAATGGAAGATAATTACATCTCAGAATTCTGACAGAAGTCTTAAAATCTTTCCAGTGAATCCCCTGAAAAATCACTAAGCTTGATCGCACTTCTATGGACCCTTATATTCATAAAAAAAATTCAGCACGATTTTGTCCTCTGAAAACATATTTATTTTCTTTTGGACAAAATTGAATGTTTGCAATAATTTTACTAGGAACACTTAATAGTATAACGATAGAATAGAGAAGGTTGGAACAGCTAATTTAATTCTTTAGGCGGCTCTGAAAATCCCACATGAAGTATAAAATTATGTAACACAGCCTTTATTGCGGCCCATGACACTCAGACCATTTACAATTTATATC
The DNA here is from genome assembly GCA_013399915.1 of Illadopsis cleaveri. Classification (NCBI taxonomy): domain Eukaryota; kingdom Metazoa; phylum Chordata; class Aves; order Passeriformes; family Timaliidae; genus Illadopsis; species Illadopsis cleaveri. The sequence goes on along the minus strand of VXBB01013576.1, from coordinate 197,522 downwards.
ACCTGTCAGGCTTGGCCTAGTCACTTCAACTAAAGTTAGAACTGAAGATAACTTGGCCCATAATTAAATTACAAACCTGAACTTTATAATAATGTAGTATGCAAGGTATCCTAAATAGTGCCACAAATCACATCTCAAGTATCCTCATAAAGATCCATTTGATGGACTGTATAATGGACTTCTTTACTGATTTTTTCCCCCATCTAGGCAGTATCTTGAAGGAGGTATATTAGATTTCCTCAGCTGAATAAGAGGCTAGCCTAAAATATTTTGTGAGAAATTATTAGCAACATGTAATCCACAATAAATTGATGAAGGAAACTGCTTTCCTACTTCTTATATCCTCATCTTTCATAGGGTGACTTTGAAAGGTTCAAGAAAGAGAATGGTGCTATTCAGACCACAACTATTTCTGAAAGTCCTTAAATTCTAACTAGAAAAGAGAGAAAATGAATCCATTGCATGTTAAATGTTGTTTGAAATTTCAAAAAGGTATGACTGATATATCAATAATAGGACTGTGACATATACTGTCCTCAGGGATGTCTTTCCTGTCTGTCCATTTTGGAGTAAAGACAGCTATACATTCAGGTTCTTCTAAAACCTGCAGGATCTTTCTTTATTGTTTACTGTTTCGGTGGCNAGTTTACTTCAGTAAAAACTCTCATGTAAAAAGAAAAAAAGTATTGTAGTATTTTAGACACAACTGTCAGTGGAAACTCCATTTCAGCTTGAGTCATCTAATTAGATGTTTCTTAAGTGTCTGCAAATTACTGCCATGCAAACATGAAGAATAGCCCTGAGGTCCTTTGTGCTTCCCTAAAATCCAAGTATTTTTTTATAACTGTTGTAAGATACATATTCCATTGACACTTAGCACTGATACCATCGTGCAAGTGTGACAGTCCAAGACTCCTAGCGATAAGGAACTGGGATGGAAATCAAGGATATTCTGGTTTTCAAAAGCATTTCTGCTGGTAACAGAAATGAATTGCAAGAAATATGACCATAATACTTTCCTGAAATACAGGCATAATACTTTTTATATAAGAAAGGGAAGAAAATAACAGTTTTCTGAAGACTCTAGTTCAGATATTTTGAAGATACAAGAAATATATGTGCCAAGAGTTGTGACATGTTCAGCTTTACCAATGCTGTGATCGAAATGGCTCAAAGCTGCTTGTCTTTACAGACAATTTGACATACCAGACAAGACAGCATTTTCTTTAATTATTTGTCCTAAATCCCTCTCTACTTCTGCCAAAAATATTACACAAATATTAACTAGCATACACTACTTGTCTGCCAGAGTGCCAATGAATGATGGCAAACAACTGTTTTGAGTACTTCCAACTGCACGTAGCATGCTGGGCAGCCAAGACAGATGAGAGCAGGAGCAGGGCTTTGAAAGAGACACATCATAAGACAAGTGGCATCATACATTCTTAAAGCATCACATGAGAAAAATGGTCTTGTTACCAAAAAAGAGCCCAGGGAGCATAAAAGAAAATTACTATTTTTTTTAGCACTGTCTTGGTTTAAGACAATTTAAAGAAGCAGACTCTCTAAAATGAGTTACCTCCTCTTCGTTTCAACCAACCCCTTTCCAACAATAAGGAATGAATATGAGTAGATGTAAGTGAAAAAAATAACTATTTACTAACAAGCAAAACAATGAAAGGCAAAAGATAATCTATGTAGTGAATAATCACTATGTAGAAAATTGTTAATTCTCACAAACTCCAGGGGAACAAAAAGCCCCACCCAAAATGGTTCCAAATCTCTTGCAAGATGGTGATCCCCACTGCCAACTGCGTGTAGGGAGACAAAGGGAGAAGGGTGTCAGACCCTTGCCAAGGGTGCCCATGTGACATCCCAGCTAATTAATTCCAGGGTTTAACCAAGGTTCTTTTGTTCTTGGTAGATGCAAAGGAGACAATCCCAACCAGATATTCTCAAAAGGTAAAAAACACACAAAAGTTACTGGTAAACCAAACCATAGGAAATAAAGGAATATTGGCAAAAGAGTAAATGCAACATAACATCACTTATCCCAGCACAGACTTAGCCCCTGAACATAGAAAACCTTTACACACACTTGATGTTATGTTCACACACTGTTATGTTCTGTGAGAAGAGAGTTAGAAGAAGAAGAAGAAAGGGAGAAAAACAGAGAGGCAGGAGAAATACAGAAAAACAGTCATAGCTCTCAGCTCCTGGCTTGCAGCGACGTAAAACCCCAAGACGATGGCAGAGCTAAAAAATAAGCTTGTCCTGTGGTATGGCTTCTTAAAGCCTTGGCCCATCCAGAGCCCTTCTCCCAGGTGGGACTCACGGCCACTCAGGGCAAGGGGTCAGGCAACCCTTGGGGCCCCCTGATTGACAGACCCTGTGGCGCTGGGGGGTATCGGGGATAGGGCATCCCCTCGCAAGAGCAAGCTCTGACCCACCCCCTACCACACATCCCAAGCTTCCCAAGATATCCCGAAACAGATCACTTTTTTCAGTCTCTGAAAGCCCGCCACGGGTGATCGTGTGGTGTAGGAAACAAAGGGACATGAAGGTGGCAAAAAGAACTCTCCCAGGAAGGTAGAAGCAAATGCGGGAGCTCTAGCGGCCGATGAGAAGCGCTGGCGGGCGCGGGGTCAGCTCTGCTGCCCTCTGGGCCCTGCTGGTGCTGGTGCCGCTGCCCGCCCGCCAGGCGTGTGTTGGCAGCGGGGCGCAGCGGAGCGCTCTGTCGGCACCAAGGCTGGGTCACCCAGCCCCAGGAACCGGCTCACTTGGCCAAGTTCGCTCCGAAACACGCTGTGATTGCGAAATGCAGTTGTCCTGAGTGGCTACTCTTGCAAGCCCAGAAAAATAAACAAAACACCAAACAAGCAAAAAGCCAACTGCCCAGAACAAGCGCCTCTGCAGCGGACCCTCCGCCTTCAGCAAACACTGCCAGGCACAAGAGCAGGTTGGCTCAGGTGTTGCAGCCTTGGAAAGGGACCAGGGGACGGCAACTCCCCACTGCCCTGCAATCCAAGTTCTTGCCGTGCTGGGTCTTAAAAAGACAGTAACACGTTAGGGGCAGAGATAGATATGGAATATAATAACATTCTGTGTTACCCACGACAAGTATGTAGCCGGAACTCTGTTCTCAGAAACTCTTTAAACAGATTTGTAACAAACAGAAGTTATCCTGATCATGAGCTTAAGCAAAGGAAAAATTCAATCCTTAATGAAGATTATTAAAACCAAAACTCCTTTTTGTCACATTTTAGTAGAGTTATAGTTCTGTAACCTTTTACAACCAAGTTCATATCCATAACCATATATCAGAAAACACCTAATACATTTTTCTCATGTAAGAACTTAAGGTTATTATTGTATTAGCTGGCAAATTTTCAGTTCTTTCCTTTTTCTGATTATTATGATCTTCTGGGATAGCTTTAGCTACAAATTTTCATTTTTCCTAGTCTGTGCTAGAAACAGAATGTAGAGATGACATATACTACTACAGTGGCAGTGACACTGACTAAATGACAATCAAATTATGTGCAAAAAAGCCAAAATAATTGTTTTACAGGTAAAAAAAAAACCCAAAATAACAAATTAAAGCAAATTTTGTCAATAAAACTTTATTATTGGAACAGAGTATGAATTTTCTCGTAACTGTAACATAAATTTGTTAATTTATTAGTATGATAAACTTACAGATAAGTGCCTTAGTAAACTTAATAGGCTAGACTAGATGAACGATTGAGATTTTATCTTCCCATTATCCTAATAATAGAATAATATGTTTTGCAAGTCACCCATGCTGTGAAAATTAAGTAAGACCTTATCCATAAGTTACATTTAAGGATATTACATTGCAATAAATTAAAAATATTAATGAGTGTTGTTGCAATATAAAATTACAACTGTTAAAGATTTTCTTAGATGAAACAAACATCAGTTGCCTCTGTAAGACCCGAGACCAGGCCATGTTTTTCCAAGGTAATTTTTTTATTGGCATTATGAGTTAAGAATCACCTATCTTTTTGTAACTTCTTTACTAACTTTTTGAATAAGATGGTAGGAAAGGTATAAGAAACATATTCAATTGGTACAACTTACAAACAGCTATGCAAGTTTGAGGGATTTGGGCTAGAATCGCCTGTTTGGGGCATTTCATGGGAGAAAGAAGAAGCCATTTTCCTGAAAAGATGTGTCATTTGCTTGCCTCTGCCAAGTTACAGGAACTGAGGCTAAGAAGGTTTTCCTTGTTAGCATACTAAATAGAGTAGAATTAAACTTGTATGCTTGCTCTGTAAAAACAACAACATTGCTGACAAAGTCCTTCATAACTTTTATGCAACAGTTCAAGGGATGAATCTCTTTAAAGAACAGTTAATTGACTATTTTATCTTCTTCTTCTAGGAAAGAACTAGGTGTCTCCAAATGAATTGTGGACAACTGCCTAAACGCAAAGTCCAGCTTTGAAATACTTTGCACAGGAATATATTTGTAAAACTGTCTCCCTGGAACAATGAATATTAGGAGAGTGTTTTTTTTTTTTTAAGTCATCAATTGAAGTATATTAAAAAAAATGAAAGAGAGAGAGATGGAACAGAATGCTAAAAGCCTAAATGAATCCATGAATCTAAAAGACTACTTCTCCAAATATCCATGGTTAATGTTATGCACTTATTTTGTCTCAGACTTTTATATTTGAAAAATTCTCATTCCAGAACAAAAAATAATGCAAAATGGCCAAGCTTTTTGCATCCTTCAGACAATATGCATGCTATGACTAAGTAGAATCTGCACAATTTTAGTATTAGTGATGCATTTCTTTCTCACAATTTTTCCTGAGTCATGATTTATCTTGGTAATCTGAGCTGTTGTAACAGTGTATTGTTTTCTGTGAAACATTTGACGAGGACAAGAGCTGTAGTATAAAACAATAATAATAGATCAAAAGTACTAACATTTACTTTTGGCTTAATAAAACTGTCTGATAAATTATTCCCTTCAGTGTTTCTCTGTTATTGCAACACAGTACCTTGAAAGTGATATATTGGCACAAGTCATTGTGTTCTACCACAGTGCAATTAGGAGGTCCATTTAAACAGCTTTATCATACGCACACATAGCCTGATTAATTTGCTAATCAAATGTTCCAGGAAATCATTAACCATGACATTAAACCGTGTTCTGCTAATTATACTCTCCACAAAGAATTCCAATATAAATTTACAAAATATCTATAGAAAGGTGCCAAAGGATGAACAGTTTAATGTATACAAGTAATTACAGCATCTACTCTGTGCGTGGCCCCACAGCTCCTCACCCTGCAAAGGCTGAGTCTGGGGCTGAATTCTGCCATGTTTCACCAGAACTCTGTGTACTGGCAGATGTTACATTTTGTAGGTCACTGCCTGTGCAAGTCATGGTGAAGGACTGAATGACAGAAGTTTTTTGTTTTAGGAAATACTCTAGAGATATAAATGCTGACTATCAGCCTTACTTTCCTTAATGATCCCTAACATTGAGATTTGGAAATAGATTTTCCCCTACATAAGTCTCCAGTTTACATCATTATTCTAACTACTCTTAATTTAAAATAAAGATAAATGCAAGGTATTGATTGTAGTAATGAGAATTCAATTGCCTTGTAAACCATATGCAATTTGCTAGTTTACAGCATAATGAAATCTCTATTTATGTATTTCCCCATAAACCACAGAGTCTTGCAGGTCTTTCAGTGATGGAAAACAACAGATTGCATTAAACAAATGCTGACTGTAGGTACACCTGTTCTTTTGGCCTTGGGAGCACAGTTAACAGCTCTTCCACACAGACTGTGTCCATCACAAAACAGAAACTCAGACGCAGGACTGCCACTGTTTTGCATAGGGACTATGTCTCTCCTGTGTCATTCTGCCTTCTTAACCCAATACCACCAAGTTGGTATAAAAGTAATATGAGAAGCATTAATTATATAGAACACATATATATATGTATGTGTGTATGTATATCTATGTATATATTGCTCTCTACAACTACCAGAAAAGAGGTTCTAATGGAGGTGGGGGCCCATCTCTACTGTTACTGCAGTGACAGGACCAGAGGAAATGAACTTAAGCTGAGACAGGGGAGATTCAGATTAGGTATTAGAATTTTTTTTTCACTGTTCAGATGGGCAGGCATTGGAATAGGTTGCTTGGGGAGGCGATGGAGTCACCATCCCTGGAAGTGTTTAAGAGGCATCTGGATCTGGTGGGGGGTGATTTGGATTTTTGGACTGGATGATCACAAAAGTCTCTTCCAAACCCGATGATTCTATATAATAATGTATATTTACATAGAAAAGTCCACGCTCTAATTATATAAAGAGGTCATATATAAATAGATGAAGCACTTTTTCACCTGTCAAACAGTGGCTTGAGGTACGGAATCGGAATTTTTAACAAAGTCAGTTGCTGGAAATCCGCATCCTAGGCCAAAGAGGTGAGGGACCTGCCCCGTGTTCAGATCCTGGACAGGCAGGATGCAGAGAAGACAGGATTTGCACGATAAGGAAATAAACTCTCCCTTCCTNCCGGGGCCGCCGGGCCTGGGCCCGACCGCGGGCAGCTCTCCCCCCCTGCCCATCTCCCTTCCTCGCCCGTGCGCGGCCATGGAGCCGCCGCGGCCGCGTTACTGCGCCCCGTCCTCGCCGCCGGGTCGCGGCGGGCGGGAGAACAAGGGGCTCCGTCGGAAGGGCCCGCCGGGGACCGGGAGCACCGGGGGCCCCGAGGAGGCGGCGGACAGCAGGAAACCCAAATTCGTAAGTACGAGCCGGTTCCGCTGCGGGGGTGCCCGAGGAGTGGGGCCTGCGGGCCTGTGCCGAGGGGGCCCGGCCGTGCGGTGACACCCTCGTGTCCCCCGCCACCCTCCCCTCCGGGGCCAGTCACTGTCCCCGAGACCGCGGGACTGAGTGAGAATACGTGGCGCCGTCAGGTTCAGCTGGGCTTCGAAGGCTGATCCCGCCTGGTCCAGCCCGCCTCTTGCTTGCCCGTGTGAAAGGACGCAGCAAGTTTCTAGGTCTCTCCCGAACGCTTCATCACAAGGCTTCATTGCCTTTGCTTGCTGCGTGACAGCTGTGGGTGGGAGGAGAGTGTAGAACAGATTTCCAGTTCTTGAAGGGTGTTACTTCTCATAGAACTGCAGTGTTATTTTGTTTGTTTGTTCGTTCGTTTTTTAAAACTTTAGTGATATAAACTCTACAGTGAAAAAACTGAAGGAATTTAAAGGACATAGTAAAGTTCTTCTCTGTATGCCTGCTTTTACAAAACTTTTGGCTAGCATGCCAAGAAATCGGAAAACTCAAGATGGCTTATAATAGTTCACGAGATGGTGTGTTTGCAAGATGTGCTCTAACCAAAGAGCACCCAGAAATAACCAGTTTTTGTTTGGACATCGTGAAAATTCCAAGCATTAGAGCTGGGACCAATATATATTCTACAGGCCTTGTATCCACAGAATCAGTTGGGCTGGAAAAGACCTCTCAAATCATCAAGTCTAATCTATGACTGAACACTACCATGACAACTAGACCATGTCACCAAGTGCCATGTTCAGTCTTTCCTTAAGCACTTCCAGAGATGGTGACTCCACCACCTCCCTGGACAGCCCATTCCAATGTCTAATGACCCTTTCTGTGAAGAAATAATGTCCAATGTCCGACCTAAACGTCCCCTGATACGGTTTGAGACTGCGTCCTCTTATCCTGTGGTTGGTTGCCTGGGAGAAGGGTCTGACCCCTGTCTGGATACAACCTCCTTTCAGGGAGTATCTGCCGCATGCAGAGATGATACACCCTATGCTCATGTTTAGGTGATGTATGTTGATCTTTGTTCAGCTGTCCCCAAGCCCACCTGCTCTAAAATGTATTTATTACATAATTACAAAAGAGATACCATAACACTTATATTAAACTCTTGATTCTAAGGCGTATTTGTGTAACATTCGGTACTTGAGTGTCTGGCACTTGTGCGCAGGTTCAAAAAAGTTACCTAATAAATGGTATCAAATAGGCTGGCAAGAGCTGTTCTGGAAGGTCACAGCTTGTTCCTGTTTGCTGCAATCTTTTTGTATTGTGGCTGCAGAGCCTGCTGTTTGAACCATGTTCCTGTGCCTTTTTCTACATGTTAGAATGGACGTATATGATACTGTGACCAAGAGCTATTTGCTTGCTTAGTAAGTGGCTGTGTGTCCACTGGGGACATGTGTGTTTTAGTCATGCAGGTGACACGGCTGGACGTGTAAGGCCCCTCACTTGATGAGGCTTTTAAAAGGGCTTACGGTTGTTCCTGTACTCTGAGTTAGATGCACAGGAGAAATAGCAGCAAGAGGTCAAAACAACAAAGAAGACTTTACTGGCAACCTCAGGAAATCAAAGAACTTTGCCAAAAGGTTTAGTGCAACATTCAATCAACATAAAATACATCTCAAAGCATTAACTTAGCCCATTTGACTTGTCAAACTTTAAGCCTGTTTGATTTTAAGTTACTCAAAAATTCCAAGAAAAGAGAATTAGAAGAGGAAGGAGAGGAAGACAGAAAAGATATAGAAAAGGACATGTATAGCTACCAGCTGCTGGGTTCCAGCAGTGCTCAGCTGGTAGAAATTCCAAGAGGAGGTAGGGTCAAGACGAGCTTGCCTTGTGTTCAGCTTTAAATACCCTTTGGCCTTCTGGGGCCCTTCCCCTAGATGGGACTTCTGTTTGTTGGGCTACTCAGGGGCTGGATTAGGGGCTCCAGAGGCTGGGTGTGGAGCATTGCCTCTGTGCCAAGGACTGGCAGGCACTGCGGGGCTGGGATGCAGGCCCCCGGGGTGGGAGGTGTGTGCAGAGCAGGACATCACCTCACCAGGGCAAGGCCCAGCCTGCCCCTTCCCCCACACACAGCTATCCCAAAATGTCTTGTGACACCAGATCTTCCCAGTCTCACAACACACTTTAGTGTATGATCTCTGAGGACCCTCTGTGGTCTGACCAGTGTAAAAGATTGGATAGTGTTGCTGTATGACTTGAGAGTTGGATTACTCCTTTCATGAGTGACAGAGATGGATTTTTGTGACTGGCGAGCTCTGGATATATTACTGATATTTTAATTGCCAAGTTCTTATGCAGATTTCACAATGGTTTTCATTTTTTCCTCTAATTATGTGCTAAAACAGAACTAGTGTGTTGCCATCATGTTCAGTTTTGCCAACCATGTGTTAAAATGGCAGTACAATAGTTTATAGGGAGTAGAACATGGATAGATATGTGATAAAAGCCATTGAGGCTTTTTTTCTTAAATGAAATCTCATGATATCAGTTAAAGAAGCCTTTTCTTTGGTGCAGGTGAGCTTGTTTGGTGTATGTCTAGGCTTCTGAGGCTGTCAAGGGTGATTTTGATAATGTTTTGATATAGGCATCAGCTGACTTTTTTTGAGGTCACGGTGTTGAGGTCACGGCGTTGAGGTCACAGCTACAGAAAATAAAGGGGGTTGAATTTGGGGTTCTGACTCAGTTTTATAAGGTATATGATAATCTTGTAGGTAGGTGTGGGTTTTGATAGCTTTTTTATTTTGGCTTCTTCCTGTTACCCCTGCCCAATTTCTCTTTAAGCGGGGATAGATGAGGATGTCCTTAATTCATGAGAATGCTTTGTCAAACTGCAATTTTCAAAAGCATTTCACCCTAATGATAGTCCTATTTTTCATCTTTAAATAATGTCTTAAAGCAAAGATTTTATCCTTGGATGTTGATAGGGACTGAAGAATTATGGATTGGACATGGATTGTATTCTAGGTGTGCCGTCAACTGACTGGCTGACCCTATTGCTCTCTACGAGTGCCTGGAAGGAGGCTGTAGTGAGGTTGGGGGGTCTGGGTCCTCTCCCAAGTAACAACTGGCAGAACAAGAGGAAAGGGCCTCAAGTTGCACCAGGGGAGATTTAGATTGGGTATTAAGTAAACTTTCTTCACTGAAAGGGTGGTCAAGCACTGGAAGAGGCTGCCCAGAGAAGTGGTTGAGTTACCATCTCATAAGGTGTTTAAAAGATGCGTAGATGTGGTTTAGTGATGGACCTGGCAGCGTTTGGTTTATGGCTGGGACTTGATGGTCTTAGAGGTATTTTCCAACTTGACTTCTTTGCATCAAACTCTTTCCGTAATACATCTTCAATGTAATTTTATTAGTTAAATTGGTTTTGTGTTAGAATGTGTAAAGCCTGGCTCTCACCCTTTTGGGCTTCTGCAATCTGGTCTTAGATCCTGCCTGTGCCCTTTTCTGTGTTTAGGGTACTCAGAGTGCCATACCTTATGTTATCTCAGTTATATTTCTATCTGTGTACATTTGTCAAATTAAATTAGCTGTTAGATTTATTGACCTAAGTAATAGAGATTATGTGAATGTAATATTGCTCAGTGTTCAAGGCTTGAAATTAAGTTCTAGGCTGGACCCTTCCAGTCAATGCAACATATTGATCTGTCATAGCAGATATGCTAATCTGAAAAATAATTTGATTCCCTGACAAACCTTGAGGTGAAATTGGATTGCTGGTTGACAAAGGTGACATCATTAACAATGCACGTCCTTTTTTTTTTCTCCTTTCTAAAGCAAAGTCTTTTTTAACTGAAGAAAATAATGTTTTTTAAAACCCACTGCATATGAGTGGTGGAGGAGGGAGAAAGAGGTATTGGAATCAGCTGCTATAACTGTTTAGCCCTGTCAGATGAGGTCTTGAAGGACTCTTTCTGAATAAACTGGCTTCTCAGAAGAAGTGAATGAGTTTTAAGCTTCAGTTATCTCAGTTCTTTTGGAGAATAATTTTAAACATTTTTTTTCAAGGAGTGATGGTTTGTTTTGAAGCACGTACCAGCGTGACTTTGTTCAGCAGGTCCAAGTTTTTAGAAGAGTAGGAGTTTTAAAAGGGTAAAAGAATTTCTGTGGTACTTCAGCTTATTGAAAGCTTGTGGATCCGCCCATGTGGTTTAGGACCTTGTAAAAAGAGGAAATCTGCTGAAGGATGGCAGATGCTGTACCTGTTCTCTATGTATACACTGAGCAAAAAACTTCTGAAATCTCCTGGGGCAGGGTGGGCTAAAAAGCAATTGTTTGCCACTTCCTCTCCTTGATTCCCCACCTTGCCTTAAAAATGTTTGGAAATCATTACAGTGAGTGCTACATTATGTGACTTCCAACTGCACTTTACTGATATGACATCTTGTAGACACCAGTCTTCAATAGATCAACTTCATTTCTAGCTCAAATTAGAGGTGTTTCTATTAATTTCAATATACCATTGATCTGACTTCAGTGACTTTCAGGTTATGTTTTTGATAAAGTTATTTATGAAACTTATGGATCAAGAAGGGTTTCTTGTTTACACCAATCTGTTAAAAATAGACAAATTAACAGTTGCATTTAACAGTGTCTATAAATCAAAGAAGGATGTAGTTAAGAGGAAAAGCACTTCCATTTCTCTGGCATAGAGTAGAAAGGTAAGACCAATCTGTGTCAATATCTTTAATTACAAAGTGACTGAATTATTGCTGCAGTTATGCTGCAGTGTAAGACCTTGAATCTAAATTAGTCTTTTAAAAAAATGATTGCTAAACAGATGTTACCTAAAACACTTTATCGCAGCTTTGTAAAATTGTAAATTCCTCATGCTGTTATTTTTTGTTGGCATGAATTAATGCTGTGGGTTATGATATTAAATTTTAGTGCTCTGTTCTAGCACTTTGTTATATGATCTTACCTGTAAGCACCAATTTTGAGTTTGACTCATCAATGCCTAAAGAATATCACTGTGTAGAACCTGTCGTGTTAAGGTAGTTTTGCTCCTGATCACTTTTCAGATTGCTTTACAAGCAGCAGAGACAGAGTGTGTGATAAAGCCATTATCTAAATGCTGTAGTAGTATATTGGAAATTAAAAGCAAGAAATGCTGTGCAGTGTGTACTTTGTGTTTTTAGACTGAGGTAGCAAAATTACTGAGGGAATATTGTTACAAAGGAGATCCTACAGTCATAACGTTCACTGTAATCATCCAATTAACTTTTCTCTGAGTCTACAGGTTTCCTTCAGTCCTTGATTTGGCCTTCTACTTGTGTTTCTGCTGGAGAATATCCTTTGGGGGGAAAACTAGCCAGTGTTAAATCTTTTTTTGGTGATAATATTAATGGCAATGCGTTCTTGCTCACTTTCAAATCTGCAAAGGTGCAGAGGGGATTATGTGATTATATGAACATTCTTTGTCTTCGTTAGTCTTGTTTCAGTGTTCAGGCATAAGCTAGCTGTTTCTTCTAAAACTCATCTTGCTTAAGCCCTCCTTTTTTCCATTTTTTATTCTTTTCTCACAGGCACATGCAGGCTGGAAGCTCTTTGTGACTTATCAAAAAACCTATGCATGTGCATGGTGATTTGGGGGAGGTGTTATAAGTGAGTTTGTTTCTTTGTTTTCATCTGTAAAAAAAGCAAAAATGAATATCCCCATAAATCTGGACTGTGGGTTTTTTTTTTTTGTAAATTGGAGTACTTCAAGGCGGTGGAGGACATGTGTATTGAAATTGTTGTTTAGTTGCCTCACATCCTGTTATGTTGCATGCCTAAAACCCCTCTCATATTGGCAGGGGTGTATGACACAATACTTTGTCTGTCTTCTGCTTCCATTTATGATCAAAAATCATATTTAGTTGGTCTTTCTGTCATACTAACAATGCCTATCCCTGCCAGGCATGATCTGAGTTCAAGTACCAAAGAATTTGTATTTAAACATTCTACTTGCATTCAGAAAGTTAGATGAGCAACCTCACACTGTGCTTATGCCATGGTGAAAAGACCACTTGTGGAGAATGTAGATGATACTCCTTTTGATAAAGCACCAAAACTCTTAGGTGATACAGACTATTCTCAATATCGTACTAGGCTAGTCTTCATTTGTTCCAGGCCACAGTGACCTGTAGTGCCGGTGGAAAGAATGCTGAAGACGTGGGATCAGAGGGTCACGTGAGATGTCATTCTCCTGGATTCTGATCCTGTTTGCCTGAACTGCTTGTACCACACCTATAGGGAGGGAATTTCATCCGTAAATATGCATATGTAAGGATCGGGAAATAGATGTAATGGCACAAAAGATCAGACTAGTACTGTTGATCCAATTAAGTAGGATTTGTCATTGCTGTGCTTTGCTACCTGGACTTGACTGGGGTAATTATATAGGCAATCCCTCAAGTTATTAAATTCTACCTAGCAGATGAACTTCGAGTATGTACTGCTGTTTGGATCTGCAATATAGGATCATCATCTTGTGTATTGATACCTGGCCAACAAGATAATGTTGCTTCATCACCCTCCCTGGTTTGCCCCCTCCTCCCTTCCTTCCTTTTGGTGCTGAGGTGACTAGACAATGCTTGAATTATGCAAAAAGCTGTAGCTATGCAGAAAGAAGTAGTTACTTTGTAGCAGGGTATGTGAACGAAGCACTTTCTAGAAATCAGCAAATTTAGCAGAACAAGCTAACTGCAAAAAGCTCACCACTGGCTGTTTGAGCAGACAAGCTTAGAGAGCATGTGCAGGAGCAGGTGAAAAGTTCAAGCCCGAGGAAGACTTTGGACAAAAGAACCACCAGGAGGCTCGTGCAGAAGCCATGCATGTCCTACAAGGGCTTACATAATCGTGCAATTAGAAAATATGTTACAATATGAAGGTTAGGAAAGTCTAATGTGCACATTAAGTAAAAAAGCATAAAAGCTTGTTCTATATGAAGAATTGAAGAGTGAGTTTGTGGTGGAGCTATCCCCCTCATTCTCGGCATCAAATAAACAAATACCTGCTCTATAGGCCTTATACTATGGAGTACTGTTTGCTTGCCTAGTTTTTGGGCATCAGAATGACAATAGAATTCTTTACTGTGAACGTATATGAAGGCAAATAGTATTTGGCTTCCTTAAGCTGGATGGTGCAAAAGTTGCATCACATGTGTCTTCATCACGTTTGGCCTTTTCAAGAGACAGAATACTCCTTCTGTCTGGGGAGCACTCATCTTGTTGCTGTGCTTGTGTTGTGAAACTCAGCCCTTATATCCTGTTGTACCTTTCAGCTTCTATTTAAGACTCTCACTTATCCCTGGAGTTTTGCCAGCTCATCATGAACACTGTACCACATGCTGCATGTGTGTGTATATATCCTCTGTCTTATGACATTTGTTATTTAACAGTATGCTTGGGGGATATCATCTTCCATAAGGGGTTATTCTGCCAGATTGCTTGCTTTCTTCAAAAATTATACACCTGTGCATTTCTTTTTCATTGGACTTTAAGTGAACTGCTTCTACTCAACTGCCAAACAAAATGACCTCTTCCTCCATGTCCTAGACTAAAAACTAAGTTACATTGAAGAGTGCAATTTTAAAATTTATTTTAGAAAAGTGTTTGTATAGCTTAAGACTAAGCAATGGTGTTACTTCTGCTTTTCTAACTGTAGGTGCTACTGATAAATCTCTCCTTCTGAACTGTCCTAATTAACTCTTTAATTTCTTAATGCTTTTGTATATCTCTGACTAGAAAACATGATGTCAGCATACTTAAAATATTGATAATTTGTTTTTCAGTTTTGCATATCTACTTTCTACATGATAAACAGACTAGAGGAATACTTGTACATAGTTCCTATGCTTTCAAATCAATAATTTTGTTATTGTGAAGTAGTTAATGGAAGGCTCAGAATAGTATATAAATATTTTCATCCATTGCAAAGCAGTATTCTGTAAAATACTTAATGTTTTCAGCAGTGACTGAATATTATAGGAATATTACTTAGGTCATATTTATCTGCCTGCAGGCCTGTGTTTGAGGCAACCTGCTTACTTGAGCAGAATGTGTCTTTTGTGAACTGATTTATCTGAGCCTAAAAATAGAAATATGTCCCTGTGGTAGTAAAGCACTCCCGCCTTTATCTGGTCTTTACCTGACTCCTGATCTAGTTATTTTTCCCCTTACTAGAAATGTGTTTGTTTTATTTGGCCAGTCAAGAAAGAAAATACGCTCTTGTTCTTGAGTCACAGCACTCCTCTAAATGTAATGCCATTAAAAGATCCAGTGTGGTAGGTCTTTTTGTTGCGGTTGTTGTTGTTAAGACCACATGTAATGTTCCACATCTCTGTATCTTTGAATGCTATAGAAGACCAGTAAAGCTGTCAACTGATTTTATTTTGTACAGCCTTGTCAGAAGAGAAGGACATGGTGAGGGAGAGGGGAGAAAGAGAACCCCAGTTCTGTTTTAACCAACTCCTCTGACCGAGAAGCATTATAACATGAAGTTCACTAAGTAAGTCTTTAGAGATGTCTTATAGCAAGTCATTCAGCCTTTTAATATGGGAGTGCTGAAAGAGCTGAACATTAGGTTGTAGTTTGCATGGAATTTCTTCTCCTTTTTAAAGAAAGTCTCTAAATACATCACCAGTGTTGATATTTAGTGCTGGTTAAGTAGATTCTTGCTTAAGAACCTGCTTTTAGTTTTCAAACTAGACCCCACAACTTTCAAACTAGACTCCACAACTTTTTAGGAAATAAATACTGGTATTTTTAGACTTCCTTACTCTAGTATCCAGCAAGACGAAGATTTTGAGAGAAGACTCATATCTGTATGTCAAGTTTGTTATACCATTATAGTGTCCTTAATTGGCTGTGGTAGTCTTTTTTCACTAATTAGTCAGATGACTTGAGTCATTGAGGTGTTCTGATATACAAAATGGGAAAATTTTCACCTGTTATCATAGTAAATTGCACTGTTGACTCTTACAGCTTAAATGAAAAGTAAAATACTGGCTTCTATCTTTTTTAAAGAACAAAACCTGAATCTGAAATTGCCTGGTTACCTGCATGATGGTGGTGTCTTGTATGGAGCAATTGCAAAACATCCAACATCTGTTCTTAAGAGGAAATGAACCTGGTATTGTTGCTTTCCTGCATTTTTTTAGTGGAGTTTACATGAATTTGACATGAATCTTGAATTTACACTGAAAGCATAGAATGCAGGTGGTTTTCATTCTAAGCAGATTATGTAATCTCCTGCCATGTTAGAGGAGCTCCATTATGATATTTGTGCATTGCTTAAGGCTTAGTGAGTTAAGTCATCTGTATGAAAAAGGAATAAATTTTCATGTTCTTCTCTACCTTGTTGCAGTGTCAGACCATATATGTTAGTGTTTTCTGTTACAGTTTTGCTCACTTAAGGATAGAAATGTTATACCAAACCTTGCTAAATGCAAACTCATGAGCTTTTGCAAATGACATCAATTAACACTTTTACTGTCTTTGTAGATATTTAGCAGAATGGGAAAAATAAGCAATAAACCCCAGTCCTATAGCAGGGTGAGGGGCAAAAGTCTGATCTACCCCTGTGGCAGGAGAACACCAGTGAGAAGTCTGGGATACAGATTTTCAGTCTCCTGGCTGGATTGCAATATTTTCACTTAGTTATTGTTTTCATTTAATACAAATCTTCACCTATTAGAACATGGAATGGAATTATCATAAAGGTTCAGTGGTGACCTAGCACCTTTTCTAACAATTTTATTTTTGATAGTAGAACTCAGTGTGTCATTGAATGCTGTGTTTCCTTACACCTTTGTCTTTTATTTTTAACTTCATAACCATTCATCAGACAATTCTTCCTCAGTTTCTTGACATTATTCATACTAGAGCTATTGTGTGATAATATTTGACTTAACACAAATTGTTCTTTAATTTTGAGGGATGAGCCAGAAAAGATGTCAGAAGTAATGATCACAGTCATAGAACCATTAAAGTTGGGAGCCTCTGAGATTATCATCATTAACCTAGCCACCACTTTCACTGCCAAACCCAAGTGTTATGTCTCTGCATGCCTTTTGAACACTTCCAGGGATGTTGATTCCACCACTTCCCTGGGCAGCCTGTTCCAATGCCTGCCTACCCTTTCAGTGAATAATTTTTTCCTAATATCCAGGCCAACCTCCACTGGTGCAACTTGAGGTCATTTCCTCTCGTCCTATTGCTTGTTAACTGGAAGAAGAGACTGACCCTCACCTTGCTATAACCTCCTTTTAGGTTGTTATAGCCAATTATTGTTGACTTGGTGAAGAGTTTCCAAATCTGGTTAATTAGGATATAGTCATTGACAGTTGCTATAGCTGTTGCCAAGCTGTGCACACTAGGCAGAGAGGGGAGTGTAAGAGAAGGGTAAGAGTATATCTAAATATTTGATTTCACATTCTTGACATTTTCCTGCCAAGTCTGTTCTCAACTTCTTCATAAAAATGTTACGTGGGATCCCTACAACACTGACTCATCAGTCGCCAATGTTCTGGTGCTGTTCTTTGGTTTTGTGCAAGAGCTGTGCATCCTAGCACTTGCTGTGTTTGTAAATGTGCAGTGGAGAGCAAATGTTGGTTCAGAAACTGCTGTTTTGAGTGATCTATAGATTTTTTTGTATGCTACTATTATTAAATGCTTAGTTCAGTTTCTTCTCACAAGTTCATGTTCTGCTTGCCACAAGGCATTACCTGAGACTATTCAACAATGTGAGTAGTTTGAGTGTTGCAGCCTGATGGATAGTTTTGAACTTTTGAGGAGCTCTGTGTTCTTCTATTGAGTTTGAAATTTCTGGATGATTTGTTGGTGGTGTCCCCACAGCCATCTTGACAAGACACGTCTAGTAGCTGAATTTTGAGCAGATCATCTGTATATTTAGCTATAAAATATAATTGAGTTATGAAATGTAATAAAACACAATTTGTTTCAAGCTGTGCTTGGTTCATATTCTTCTGATATTCTATTGGAGGATTGAATGGAAGATTTTTTAAAATCTTTATAATTTTCTGTGCATCGTAAACAAGCAAGGTACAACTTGCCAAGAAACCTGGTTCATTTCAAGTGTCAGGATTCAACCTGTTTAACTTCCATGTGATTTTGAATAAAAGTAACTATAACTGAGCTTTTTTCTCTTTTTTTAAATTGAACAATTTTGACATGACTACTTTCCTGTCTGATTTACAGCACTTAAATATCAAGACACTGACAGATGATGTGGTAAGACAACTTAAGTTTTGCTTTGGCTGTGCTGAGCAAATAACCTTACTGCTAATGCAATAGAAATAACCTTACTAATACAAGAAACAATCTTAACTTTGAGGATAATTTAGTTAATTAGCAAAGTCTCACTGAACTGGTAATTATCTGTAACATAATCAGTATGAGTAGCTAAAATGTATGGATGGCTTTGAAGTATGCTCTAATCACAGCTAAATGAGCCTGACACAGGTAATTGTGCCAATCTACATGCAGTATAGTTAAGATCTGTGATTGCATGTTTAATATTAAAGTTACTTAGGCTGCATGGCTAGCTTAAAATAACATGTTTAACAAAGTAACATTTGCTTGTGAAAATCATTAGTGCTTGTTCAGACCGCTTTAAGTATATTCAATGTCATGTTTAACAGTGTTTCTCAAATTTGATCAGAAATGAGGTTCTATATCTAACCACAAACCAGATTTTTTTCTTGCTCTTGAAGTTACCTATTTCACTGCTTGTACTATTCTTTTGTAGGTAATAATATTTTTTCTTAAAATACATTAATTTTACAAAGTCTTTGAATTTGCCTAGGAAGTAGTCTTTTGTCATCATGTAAAGATCAGTTGTTATGACTTCAGTGCTATACAGAGTTCTTGCTGAAGTACTTCTGTATGTAGCTGGGAGCTGAAGTGCAGAGAGATTTATGCCTATCAGTCTTAGTTTGACTTAAATCATCTATTTCTCTAGCAGAGTATCATTGGATGGAAATTCTGGTTAAGAAATTTGAGTCTGAGTGGCTGATAATATATAATACAAGTTTGATTGTATAAACTTGTGTTTATCTTGGAGAGATAAGAAAATGCTATCAGCTCTCTGAAAGCAAAAGTATTTTTTGGTAACTAGAAAACAAGTTTTGATAGTGTCATGTAAGGGTTATAGTTAGGATGCATAAGATCTTGCTGTTTGTTTTTGTGAGGTGCTCTTTTTTCCTGTTAAAGAGGGTAGACTGCTGCCTTATTGCCCTTGTACTTTACAAAGCTTATTGGACTTGTCCAGCCTGTAATCGTAGCCCCAAAAGGTCAGCAGGTTTATTGTGGATTTTTGGGATAAGGACAAAAAGCCTGTTAGCTCTGTTGTGAACAAACATTTCCCCAACTCCTTAAATTTCTCAGAGCATGCCAAAGGCCCCTTCACAGAGTAATGAAATCTCATTTGCAGAGTAGTACCAAATTGTTCATATGAATATATATTTTTAAATTGGGAAATGACAGCTATTTAGCAAAGGACTAACAGTAAAAAAAAATTACAACACCGCAATATGTAAAGGGGGATATTCTGTTTGCTTGCAATATCATCTTGGAATGAGGGTATGCTTTCAAATGGATACTTTTTATCCCTCTATTTCAGTTTTCTGTTGGTTTACTCTTTCTGTGTATGATGCTGGGACAAGGAAAAAATTTGTAGTAAGAGAAGGTAAAGAAATTGAAGGTTTAAGATTACTTGATTTTGTAGCTTTGAAAGAAATGATATATTTCCTTTCTTCTCATGGGCAATCACTTGCATGTTAACTTACTGCTGCATTATGCTTTATGAAATATTTGTATTTCACAACCATTTCTTACAAATATAGTTGTGTTGGTGACCAGGAACATTTTTGTTTTTAAATTTAGATATGTTAGCAGCATGTTGAAATCTAAAATGCGGGCTGCTTTTCAATATTTAAATTGGATTATTTGTGAGATGCTGATGAATTGTCTACTTATAGTGACAAATCCTCATTAAGTTCAGAAACACCTTGCTTTTTACACATGTGCTTTTGTCTTGTTTGTTTACTATCTACGAAGATGGCAGTTGCATTCTTGCTTCACAGAGCGTGACAAGCAGGTAGCTGAGATATCAAATTACCTCTCTCAAGTGCTCCACATTCCAAGAATCACAGAATCATCAATGTTGGAAGATATCTTCAAGATTCTGTAGTTCTACTGTCAACATAGCACCACCATAAATACCCCTAAAACATGCCAAGTGTCACATCCAGATGCCTCGTGAGCACTTCCAGAGATAGTTACTCCATTGTGCTCCTGGGCAACTCATTCCAATGGCTAACCACTCTGCCAGTGATTTTTGTTTTCTAATGTCCAATCTGAACCTCTCTGGGTGCAACTTAAAGCCATTTCATCTCATCCTTTCATTTGAGATGGCGAAAGAGGCCACCTCCCACCTTACTAACACCTTCTTTCAGGTATTTGTGGAGAACAGTGAGATCTCCCCTGAGCCTCTTCTTCTCCAACATAAACATCCCCAACTCCCTCAGCTGCTCCTCATAGGACTTGCTTTCTAGACCCTTCCTTCACCAGCTGCATTGCCCTTCTCTGGACACACTCCAGCACCTCAATGCCTTTCTTGTAGTGAGGGGCCCAGAACTGAACACAGGATTTGAGGTGAAGCCTCACCAGAGCATTACCAGGAGGATGGTCACTGGTCCTGCTGGCCTCACTGTTTCTGATACAGACTAGGATGCCATTGGCCTTCTTGGCCACCTGGGAACACACTGGCTCATGTTCAGCCTCTGTCAACCAGCACCCTCAGGTCCTTTTCTGCTGGGCATGTTCCAGCCACTCTGACCCTGGCCTGTAGCTCTGCAAGGGGTTTTGTGACCCAAGTTCAGGATCTGGCACTTGGCCTTATTGAACATGAGGCTGCTGATCCTCAGTCCATTGATCCAGTCAGTCCAGATTACTCTGCAGAGCCTTCCTGCCCTCCAACAGATCAACTTGTCACCACTTGTCACCCAATGTGGTGTCATCTGCACACTGACTGAGAGAGAGAGCACTTAATCTGTTTGTCCAGATCATTGATGAAGATATTAAACAGGACTGGCCCCAATACTGAGCCTTGGAGAATCCCACTTGTGGCTGGCTACCAGCTTGATGTAGCACCATTCACTACCACTCCCTGGATTCAGCCATCCAAACAGTTTTTCACTCAGCAAAGAATGCACCTGTCCAAGCCATGAGCAGCCAGTTTCTCCATGAGAATGCTGTGGGAAATGGTGCAAAATGCCTTAGTGAAGTCTAGGGAGGCTCCATCCACAGCCTTTCCCTTATCCACTGAGTAGGTCAGATGGTTATAGAAGGAGATCAGGTTAGTAGAGCAGGACCTGCCTTTCCCAAATCCATGTTGGGTGGGCCTGATGTCCTGGTTGTCCTGTACATTCTGTGTGATGACACTTAGTATGATCTGTTCCATGACTTCCCCTGGTACCTAGGTTAGTTTGACAGGCCAGTGGTTCCTTGGAACATCTTTCCAATCCTTCTTTTAGGTGGGCCTTATATTTGCTAATTTCCAGTCAACTGGATCTTCTCCAGATAGTCAGGACTACTGGTAAATGTTTGAAAGTGGATTGGTGAGCTTTTTTATCAGCTCCCTCATTATTCTCTGGTACATCCCATCCAGGCCCATGGGCTTGTGGGTGTTTAACTTGCATAGCAGATCACTGGCCATTTCCTTGTGAGTTATGGGGGCTTCACTTGGCTTACCATCCCTAACTTTCATCCCTGGGAGTTGGGTTTCCTGAGCACAACTGGTTTTGGAATTAAAGACTGAGGTAAAGAAGGCATTAAATACCTCAGCCTTTTTGTCATACTTGGACACTACCTTCTGCAAGCAGCAAAGGATGGAGACTCTCCATAGCCGTACTTTGCTGGCAATGTATTAATTGAAACTTTTATTGTCTGTAACAAAAGTGACCAGGTTCCAATTTGGCTTTGACTCTTCTCCTTTTTGCTCTTACATTACCTTACAACACCCTTGTAGTCCCCCCAAGTTATCTGACCCTCCTTCCAGCGGTGATACATGTTGTTGGTTGGTTGGTTGGTAG